>CM053589.1:62459494-62481653 GCA_028646515.1 Pseudochirops corinnae | reverse complement strand
TCATTGGCTTTTTGGGCCTCTTTTGTCATTTGAGTTAGTCCATTTTTTAGGGTGTTGATATCTTCAGTCACACTGCTGACTCTCTTTTCATGATTTTCCTGCAACATTCTAATTTCTCTTCCCAATTTTTCTTCCACTTCCCTTATTTCGTTTTGAAAATCCTTCTTCAGCTCATCTCTAGCTTTAAGGCATCCTTCATATTTATTGCAGGCCTCTGGTGGGGGCACTCTGGCTGCTCTCTCCTCCTCCCTCTCTCTCCCATCATCTTTCTTTTCCCCAAAGAAGGAATCTAGGGTTTGGGAGCTGTTCTTACTTTGCTTCTTATGCTTATTCTTACTCATGGTTGTTCAGTCCATGATTTTTTTTTAAATCTCTATGGGGCTCTGCTTCCAGAAGGGAAAGCTCTGTCCCAAATCGCTGGGGTCCTCCCGCCTGCCGTAGTTCTCAGGAAGAGGCTGGGAACTCTTCCTATTTACTGCCGGCTTACAGGATAATGAATACTCCAGAACCGGGGCCCAAGACCGCGATCCAGATCCAGCCCACTCAACACGAGAGC
The DNA here is from genome assembly GCA_028646515.1 of Pseudochirops corinnae. NCBI lineage: Eukaryota > Metazoa > Chordata > Mammalia > Diprotodontia > Pseudocheiridae > Pseudochirops > Pseudochirops corinnae. Next base: position 62,481,097 of record CM053589.1, on the reverse strand, counting down.
TCTTGGACTGAGAACAATTGCTCAGTCCCCCTGCTGTCTGCAGGCCGTGCGTGGGAAGCTACAATGTGGAGGTGGGTGAAAACCTCTGCCTTTCGCTTTTCTGCTCTGGAGGCCTTTTGGCTGGACTGCTTATCTCCCCCTTTTGCAATCCCTACTCTCAGCTGCTGCTAATCCGCTCACCTGAGAGGCTCCCATCCAGCCGCCCCCGGGGCACAGGCGCGGCTTCAGGCCATGCTGGTTTTCGGTTCGCAGTGCTGATATGGTTCCTTGTAGCCGAGCTGACTTTAGTGGGAAGTATCTTTGTGTTCATTTTAGAGTTCTAGGATTGGTTTAGAGTCCTATTTTATGGGTATTTTGAGGTGGCTATGTGAGAGCTGTGATATGTTGCTGCTGCTACGCCACCATCTTGGCTCCGCCCCCCTCAAGACTTTTTTTTTAAATAAAATTTTATGTTTACTTTTAGTTTATATCATTCATTTCTACCAGATTTTGAGTTACAAATTTTCTCCCCATCTTTCTCCTACTCACCATCCCAAAACAGCAATCCCACTGAATACCCCCTCCCCCAATCTGCTCTCTCCTGTATCCTCCCCCATTTCAGCTCTAACTTTCTAGTAGGGTAAGATGGATCTCCACACCCCAGTGCCTGTATATCTTATTTCCCAGTTGCATGTAAATAATAGTAATTTTTTTAAACATTTGATTTTACAACTTTGAATTCCAGATTCCTTCCCTTCCTCCCTTATCTCCCACCCTTACTTGGAAGATAAGCAATTAAATATAGGTTGTGCATGTGTAGTTATGGAAAACATTTCCATAGTGGATATATTGTGAAAGAATGAATGACTATATTCCCCTCCATCCTATCCCACCCCCAACTTATTCTATTCTCTACTTTGACCCTGCCTCTTTTCAAAAGTGAATGCTTCTAACTACTCTCCCCCTGAACCTGCCTTCCCCTCCATCATTCTCCCTCTCATCTCCTTCCCCCTACTCTCCTATAGGGCAAGATACCCAATTTAGTGTGTATGTCATTCCATCCCTAAGCCAAATTCAATGAGAGTAAGGTTGACCCATTCCCTTTCACCTTCCTGTTCCTCCCTTCCATTTTAACAGTTATCCCTTGCCTCTTCAACATGAGATATTTTACCCCATTATGTCTCTCCCCATCTCCTCTCATTATATTCCTCTCTCACCTCTCAATTTCACCTTTTAAATATCATCCCTTCCTATTCAATTGATCCTGTGCCCTCTGTCTATGTATACCTGTACACATGTATACACACACTCTCATATGTATTCATATGCAGTTATACCCTGCTATATAGACATATATGTATGCATACATATACACCTATATATACACACATTTATATTCCCTTCAACTATCCTCATACTGATAAAAGTTCCATATGATACAATTATCATTTTTCCATGTAGACATGTAAATAGTTCAACTTTGGTAAGTTCCTTATGATTTCTTTTCCCTGTTTATGTTCTTATGCTTTTCTTGCTTCTTATGTTTGAATGTCAAAATTTCTATTCAACCTTGGTATTTTCATCAAGAATGTTTGAAAGTCCTCCACCTCATTGAATGACCATATTTTCCCCTGGAACATTATACTCAGTTTTGTTGGGAAGGTGATTCTTGCTTTTAATCCTATCTCTTTTGACCTCCAGAATATCATATTCCAAGCCCTGTGATCCCTTAATGTAGAAGCTGCTAGATCCTGGATTATTCTGATTGTGTTTTCACAACATTCAAATTGTTACTTCTTGGCTGCTTGTAATATTTTCTCCTTGATCTGGGAGATCCAGAACCTGGCTATAATATTCCTAGAAGTTTTCTTTTTGTGACCTTTTTTCAAGAGGTGGTCAGTGAATTCTTTCAATTTATATTTCGCCCTCTGGTTCTAAAATATCAGGGCAATTTTCCTTGAGAATTTCTTGAAGGATGATTTCTAGGTTTTTTTTTTTTTTTTTAATTATGACTTTCAGGTTGTCCAATAATTTTTAAATTATCTCTCCTGGATCTATTTTCAAGGTTAGTGGTTTTTCCAACAAGATATTTCTCATTGTCTTCTATTTTTCCATTTGTTTGGATCTGTTTAATAGTATCTTGATTTCTCATAAAGTCATTAGCTTCTATTTGTTCCAATCTACTTCTGAAGGAATTATTCTCCTCAGTGAGCTTTTGAAATTATTTTTCCATCTGGCAAATTAGGCTTTTTTTTAAGGAATTCTTCTCCTCATTGACTTTTTGGACCTCTTTTGCCATTTGAGTTAATCTCCTTTTTAAGGTGTAATTTTCTTCAGTCAGGTTGTTGACTCTCTTTTCTTTTTTTTAAATTAATTAATTTATTTTCTTGTTTACATCATTTCTCCCCATCTCTCCCCCACCCAACACCTCAAAACAGCCACCCCGCTGTATAACCCTTCTCCCAATCTGCTCTCTCTTATGTCCTCCCCCTCACCCCTCTGACTTTCTGGTAGGGCAGGATGGATCTCCCTGTAACAGTGCCTGTGTATCTTAATTCCTATTTGTATGTAGTTAATAATAATAATAATTGTATACAGATATACATATATATTTTTAACATTTGGATATAGATCTTTAAATTCTAGATTCTTTCCCTTCCTTCCTTGTCACCCACCCCCACTGGAAGGACAAGTAATTAAATATAGGCTATACACGTGTAATTACACAGAACATCTCCACAGTGGGCATATTGTGAGAGACTGATTATATGTCCCTCCTTCCTATCCCACCCTGCCTTGTTCTATTCTCTACCCTGACCCTGTCTCTGTCCCTTTACAGAAGTGTATACTTCCATCAAATCTCCCCCCCTTTCTTCTCTCCCCTCTGTCATCCCACCTCTCATCCCCATCCTGTTGATTCTCTTTTCATGATTTTCTTGCGTCATTCTCATTTCTCTTCCCACTTTTCCTCTGCTTCTCGTACTTTATTTTCAAAATTCTTCTTGAGCTCCTCCATGGCCTGTAACCAATTTATATTTTTTTTTTTCTTAGAAGCTTTTGGTGCAGGAGTTCTGACTGTGCTGTCTTCCTCCTGTTCCATGCTTTGATCCTTTTTTTCCCCAAAAAAAGGAAACTAAAGTTGGATTGCTCTGCTTGCTTTGCTTCCTTTGCTTGCTCATCTTGCCACTCAATTACGTGATTTTTGAGCTCTTTGCCACAGTAGAACTCTGCTTCCAGAGAGGAGGGCTTTGTCCCAAATTGCTGTGGTTTTCACAGCTGCCAGAGCTATTAGTAGGGTGTTGTCTCTGCAGTCCCCACAAAGTCTGGCTAACTGGTCACACACCTCAGGACCACCACCCAAGAGCACGATCCAGATCCAGGCAGGTTAAAGCAAGAGTGATTACCCTTTGAATGTTTGCTTGGCTCCCCTACAATGTGCAGGCCAGGAACTCTGAAGCAGCTATGTGGAGGTGGCTTCAGGGCTACCACACCTCTGCCACTTTTAGTTCTGGTGGCAGACACCCGACCCAGTCCTCCATCCCCACCCACCCATTTCCAAGAGAGTTCTAAATTGATCTCTCACTTTTTCTTCAGCGTTTATGGGTTGATTATTCTGAAAACCACCACTGCTGCTGGTGATCCACTCTCTTGAAGTCTGATGAAACTCCTGGTTGGGGCCTCTCTGGGGCTAAAACCACAGCCTCATGAGAGGGTGGCCTTGTCTCCCAGCATGCTGTGATGAACCCTTCCTGTCTGCCTTCTGGGCTGCCTTCTGTAAGTGAATTGTTTTTCTGTCACTTTATGTATTCCGTAGCTCTAAAATTTATTTAGAGTCATACTTTATAGGTATTTGAGGTGTTTATTAAGGGAGCCACAGAGTTTTCCTGCTTCTACATAACCATCTTGGCTCTGCCCCCCCATAATAGACTTTTTAAGAGCTTTACAAATGTAAACATGTGTACAGATTGATCAGTTATAGTGTGGATAAAGTGCTAGGCTTGGAGTCAGGAAGACCTGAGGTTAAGTCTAGTCTCAGACACTTAATAGCTTTGTGAACCTGCAAAAGTCATTTAACAATGTTAGCCTCAGTTTCCTAATCAGAAAAATGGGATGCAGAAGAAAATATCAATCCACTCTAGTGTCTCTTTACCAAGAAAACCCCGAATAGACTCACAAAGATTTGGACATGATTTGAAACGATACAACAGCAAAAAACTACAATATAATTATTGGGTGTTGTTACTGTTATTTATAATTTTCCCTAGAATTTATGGTGAATCAGTACATTTAATTTCAAGAATTATGGATTTCCATGTTGCTGACAATCAGGCCATAACTCAAAGAGAGAGGTGAGAGTAGCAGATGGTGGCATGAGTTAGAGGAAGAGAAAACTGAGAAAGTAGATCACACAGTTGATGATATTAGAAAAGAAAACTGGACATGGTGACACAGACCTGTATTACTTGCCATTGGGTCAGCTGAGGCTGGTGTGTCACTTATTTTGGGTGCTTTGAGCTCCAGTATAGCTAATGCCATTTAAGTATCCACACTAAGTCCCACACCAGTATTGTGTGAACTTAACCTTAGGAGTGATCAGGTGTAACTTGGTTGTGTTAAGTAGGGGTAAAACACCCAGGTCAGAAAGAAAAATGAAATGAACATAGAGTTCCCCAACTCAGGAATGTAAAGCATTCATCTCTGTACTTCAGGAAATATCTAGTGGTACATGGTGATTAGTTCTTCCCTTCTCTACCTATTTTCCTCCCTTCTGTGCAATTTTTGGACATGGTGCTCAAGTAAGAGTAGCATGAGAGGAGTGCCAAAAAATCTTCGGGAGGATTCACTTCAGAATTCTCTACAACAGGGGACAGCCAGGGTGGGATGTGTGTGTGTGTGTGTGTGTGTGTGTGTCTGTGTGTGTCTGTGTGAGAGAGAGAGAGAGAGAGACAGAGAGAGAGAGAGAGAGACAGAGACAGAGACAGAAACAGAGAGAGATAATTTCATCTAAAGCTTTCATCTCGCAGGTGAAGAAACTAAAAAAAAAAAAAAATAATGGAAAAGTGATTTGTCCCAAGGAGAGCTGACATTAGAATCCAGGTTTCCTTACATCTAGTTCATTACCCAGGTTTATGGTTTCGTAGATGTAAATGTCATCTTGTTCAACCTCTTAATTTTACTGATGAAATACAGAGGCATAAAAAGGTTAAGTAACTTGCCAAGGTCACATAGGTATCAAGTGAATAAAGCAAAATTCAAACTCAAGTCTAATTGACTCCAAGTACAAAACTTTGCTAGTCTACTACCTAACACTCTACTATAGAACAGACAACAATTGAAAAGAACACATACAAACACTTTATGTATACATATATGCACATTTGTGTGTATATGTATATACATATATATTCATATATACACACATATACATATAAATAAAAGTGTGTATGTTTATATATGCACTGAAGATAAATTAATATCTCAATGTGTCATTTTTCAAAACAAACTTAGAACCTTGGTTTCTATTCAATGTCTTTTTTTTTTGCATTTCATTTTCCTACTATCTTTTTTATTCTTTATGAGAAGAAAAAATTATTTTAATGTAACTCATTACTCATCTTTCTGCCAAATTCCACTTGAAAAAACAGTACTCTGTGCTTGAAACTTCCATTGTCACTAAAGTATTTTTAACACTAAACACTTTGCAATTTTGCACTGAGCATTTGAAAACAGTTCTGATTGTTAATAACTTTGTTCAATATAGACTAGACGTGGGGGAGTTTTAGCTATTAAGTATCATCTATTTTTAGACTTACTTCTGGGCCAAAAAAGCCCCACCTTAAATTGCTTTTAAAGTGGAAAATATACTCTGTCTCCACTCACATGATTCAGAAAGAGTTTGTTATATTTTTTTTCAAAAAAGAAAAATGACAAGGGACTGTGATCAGACCTTTGTTGTCTGCCCAAGGGAAAAAGCAATTTTAAAAGTTTCTGAGTAAGGAAAAGAAGGGAACCACAGTGCCAGTGTTTACTGAAACTTATCCTTAATTCATATATATATACATATACATATATATATAAATAACAACTATGTGTATGTATAATATACATGCGTGTCATATGTACACACATAAATATGTCTATGTATGTACATATACAGATATATAACTTATTCAATAACGTTGGTAATATTTGGGAGAGTGGGATAGAGTAAGACTTAACTGTACTGCAAAGTGAAATACAATGACTAGTGGAAAAATAAACAAATAAACAAGTATTCACTCTCCCTTGACTGACTTTAACAATATTCCGTGTTTAATATATTTTTAAAATAACATTTTACTCATATGAAAAGGGAACTAACAGCTGCTCCCTTTTCCTCCGTCTTCTCTAGCTAGGTAAACAGTTCAGAAGACTGCTGGCATTCTAGTTGGAGATAATTCAAGCATACCTAAAGCTTATAGGGATCTATTCCTATGTGAATGGCAGGGATGAAGGTGGACTTGGACCCCATAGCTCTCCGATAAGGGATACCCCAGGATGTCATTAAGACTATATGTCATAAGACTCTGATTTCAGATGCTCCAAGAGAATATAAAAACCTCAGCATCCTGCTGCAAAATAATCCCAGATCTTAAACTTGTTGGACCTCTGAGTATTGACACACCAAGGAAGCTGAAAGCCAGGAAATCAAGATAAAGACTAAGTAGGGCCTGAACTTTTCATCCAAGAGGTTAATTATGGGTAGAGCATGTTCTGATATAACATCATAAACCAAGAAACAAGACCGGAAGTATAAATAGATAGAATATATTGTACACAATGAAGATACCATGGATCAAGATAATAAAGATTTAAACCTAGAAGGTTAGAATAAATAAATGATTTAAAATAGAACCTTAGATACAAAAGTTTTCCAGACCATGCTATTCTATTCTTCTAGAATATCTAAAAGAAATGAAGGTATTCAACTCATTGTGAATCTTTATACTTCAAATATCTTCTTGTAAACAATGTATTGTTACATTCTACCTTCTTTTATAAGAGAGCGATGGAATCACGTTATCTTATCAGTGAGCCCACCTTGGAATATGCCAGACAACCACACAGGAACAGATAACTACAGGTTTTAGATAGTCCAGTCCAAGTATAGTCAGAGTGCTGGTAGCCTTTTGACCTATTTACGTATTCTCTGCTGATTTTCCTGGTGGGAATCTCTCTCTTAATACTGTCAAGCTTCTTGTTATGTTGTTTGTTTTTGTTGTTTTCCTAGTGCAGTGCTAGGTGAAGGTGCTTATGCTTCTTTTGCTTGGAATTTCTTGATCATTTTTTTTATCATCTGGTTCCCTTGTTTAGATCTTTCCTGAATTATACCTGGGATATCTGGGCTCTGCTACTACCTTTAACATCTTCATCTTAACCAAAAGTCTAGACTAACTATTCTTAATCTTCTTTGGATGGCCTCAGCATTCCAAGTATTTGATATCCTGTTTAGGCGCTGACCTGGCCCCCTCTATACTATCTCTCTTGTTTATTTTATCAGCCCCCAAGGATTCAATTTTCATTTAAATGGATGATTTTTAAATCCCTATGTCCAGTCCTATTCTCTCTCATAAATTCCAGTTATCTCCAGATGTCTGTTGTGCATTTCTACCTATAGTAACCATCTTAACATAAGCATTTCAGACTCAACATGTCAAGCAGAACTGATCATCTTTTTCACTAAATCTTATCCTAACTCCCCTTCTCCTAAAGTCCCTATTTCTGTTGAGAGTACTGAGGGTATCCTCATAATAACCCAGGTGCCTAAACTTGACATCAACCTTACTTTTCCCTTTTCCTCATTCTCACTTAGTAGTTGCCAAATTTTATTGCTCTTGTCTCCACAGAATCCCTTTATTCCTCCTTCTCTTTATCCTTGGAAGCTAGCACATTAGTTTAAGTCCACATCAGTTCTCACTTAGACTATTACAAAAGCGTTAATAGTGATCTCACTGTTTTTGGTTTCCTCTCTATCAGGCTGTCTTGCACATCATTACCAAAATGATCTTTCCAAGAAATACCTTTCACTTTCAACTCCCCTTCTCAAATATTTTCAGTAGCTTCCTGTCACTTCCAAGAAGAAAGATTTTCACTCTGTCACTCAAAACCTTCCACGATCTGGTTCCAAACTCCACTTTCTAGCCTTATCCAAATTCCCAGAAAAAAACTAGTTTGCTAAATATCCCTTGAACTCAATATTACATCTCCCATCACAGGGCATTGTACAGACTGTCCTTTAAAATGGGAAGTGTACTTCATCTTCATCTATTTCTCTCATAATTCTTAATATTTCTTCAAGGCTTGGTTTAGGTGCAAATTGCTCCATTAATTAATTAAAAAGTACTTATCGTGATCCAAAAACTGTGTTAAGGGCTGGGTATACAAATAGAAAGTTAGAGTTCCTTTCAAATAATTCACACTCTTTTTGAGGGAAACAATATAAACACACACACACACACACTCATACACACATATGCACACAAGTTCAGCTTCAGGACAGATGGTAACTCACAGAATTCTTAAGCGTACAACAGTGTGTCAGAAGACAAAGCCCAAGGATCTTTAGAATGCATGAATGAATCAGGTTCCAGGCCTGGGTGTAAGGCTAATCATAAACAGTTCTCCTGAGGACTGCTGCTGTGAATAACTTTAAAGATCTAATCACATAGTATAGTGAACTCTCTATTTATTCAGCAATAAGCTAAAGCAAAACATTCAATAAACTAAAGCACAATGTTCACAACAATATAACATAATAACTTATTACTAAGGTGGCCACATAGTCTTGACAAAATATATCATTCAATAAGTCATAATCTCCTCTATCAACATAAAGTACCCATCTAAAGCCTTCTTTCATCTTGACTTGATGCTGGCTTCCAATCATCCCTAAGAGGTAATCAGAAAGTACAAACACCATCCACCCCCAGGTCATAGTAAGTTGTAATATCATCAGGCAGCACTAAGTACCCAGCTAAATTTCTCTTTCATCTTAACTTGAGGCTGACTACCAAACCCCATGGCTCTCCTTCCATGCCCCTAGCTCTTGCTTGGATTCACCTGACTGTTGCCTGGATTCACAGGAAGGCAGCTCTCTGCTCATGTTCCATATTGCATCTCACGGGGACTTTTCCACCCCAAGTTCTTCACAGTTTTTATTTCTCGGAAAACAAAGCTCAACAGGGCTACAACAACATTTCCACACATTGCCAATATTATCATCTCAATTCACTTTCTGTCTGAGAAATCAACACAAATCCATAGACAGAGTGCTTCAGTCTGACAAAATAACACTAACACAAATCAACAGACAGAATGCTTCTGTCTGACAAAGTAACAGAATTCAACTGACAGAATGCTTCTGTCTGACAAAGTAACACAAACACAGAACAGCAAACAGAACAACAGAGTGCCAATATCACAAACATTCTCTCTCTTAGTTCTGCTTGGTCCCAGCTCATGCAAGAGCTTTTATCTGCCCTGCTACTTCTAGTTCTACCCTTTCTGTTCCACCCTTCCTGTTCTGCTCTTTTGGCAACCTCCTCCCACCCTGAGCTGTATGTGATAACATTAGGCCTATTAAGGGCAACACAATGTATATTGTTTCCAACAAAGACTTGACAAAATCAAAGGTGAGGCTCAAAAGCACTTGAATACCTGAAAAAAAGGACCAAAGTACTACTTTGCTTGCCATTACATTGGGGTACCACAGAGGATGGGGGCAGGGCAGATTGTGAAGTCTAAAGTTTCCAAAGAGATGTTTGGGCCTGGGCAGACAGTGAGCACTGATAGTCTTCGATCTCATCAGAGAGAGTTTGTTGCTTCCTATGTCATCAAAAGCCTATAAGCAGTTAAGAAAACCCAGAAAAAAGAGAAGTTTGTGTCCTCCCCCAAACCCTTTACTTCTTCAAATTAACTTATATTCACTTTTCTGGGCACATAAAATGTGCCCTTCAATAGACTGTAAGCCCCTTGAGGGCAAGGATGATTTTGAATGTTTCACTGTATCTCTGGCTAGTGCCTTGAGCAGAAAACATACTTAGTAAATTTTTATTGAACTGAATGGAATTCTGAGAATTGAAATGTAGTGATTTTGTGGGTTAGATAAAAAGAGATGGAAATATGCATAAACAGACTTAAATATAGGCATATACGTGTATATGAGTGCTCTATAAACAATAGATATTCATTAAATATCTGCCAAAATGTGTTCCATGTATACTCTGATTTTTGTATATAGGGTCACACTGACCCCCTAAATGTGCGCTTGAAGAGGAAATCCTTTCAGAATGGAATTAGGTCTTTTAATGTAAAACCTTCATGGAAATTATTTTGATAACATAGTCTAGTTTGCTTTGCCCTTTGCTCTTATTATTAAAGGTTGATAGTTATAAGGACTTTGACTCAGTCATGTAATGCAAGAGTCTACACAGAAACACAGAACAAAGAACTTTCTCTACAGAAGTGAATCTTTATGGTCAATTTATTGAAATGACCATTAATTTAAATAAAACACAAAATCCTAGCAATATACATGTTAAATTCTATGGATCTCTCTGTATGTATGTCCCAGGACATTAATAGAGGATGTCCAGTAAAGTCCATTAAATCGAATTAAAAACAGTCCTATAGTTTTCTTTATTCTGTCACGTTTTACTCACTGATCTCAGCTCATTTGTTCTCCCAGTGGTCACTGATGTTTCGTATCTCCCATTAGATCTGTTGTTTGTATTTCAATCCTTTTTACATAGGATTTTATGTTACAAAGGGTCTGGATATCTTTCAATGAATTCTATCTCTTTTCTTGACTCACGTTTCTTAAGAAATTTGGAAAAATCTCTGCATGTTATAAAATAGAAAACTGGGACTGACTATTCACTTGCAAAAATACGTTTCACACTATTATGAGTTTTACTGGTAGAAGGAAGAATAGAGAAACCCTTGAATGAGCATCCATTTATCCTAAATGTCCCAAAGTGTCAGTCAACAACATCATTCCCAGACCCAAATATCTCTTCCAGGACTTTTTGATGTTTGCTTGGCCTTGTTCTCTCTTCTCTTCAACTTTCCAGACAAAGCAAAGGAAGGCCACTAAGACTCTTTATCATTTGATATAAGACAAGGGACATTACTTCAAAAGATTCCCTTGTCTGGTGAGAATTATCTTTCTCTGTCAACTGCCACTCTTCTACTCAACAGGTGATGCTCCTTCAGTTGGGGCTATTCCATTTTCTTCCCTCTCTCCATTCTTGTCTCAGTCAGTCACCACCTCCCCTTATAACTTCTTTCTGTAATTCTTAAAAACCTGTGACTTCAGGCTGCTTTCACAGGTTTACTAACTACCCACCCAGATTTCTAATAGTATAAAAGAGCATGACCTGTCTCTTGTACTTCTGAATACCTAATATTAGCTTTTTAAAATTCATCTCCTTCCAGGGGTAAGTAATGCAACCAGAATAAAAGATGACATAGTGTGGCATAGGAAAAAGAGTAATTGGATCCAGAAATTAGAAAATGGGTTCAAATCCCAACCCAGCAGTGAACTTCTTTTATGAGTCTTGTGTAAATTATTTCCCTTCTTTGGGACTCAGTTTCCTTATATGTAAAAAGAAAAATAGGTTGTACTAGATGATCTCTATAATCCTTTCCTGCTCTGAATCCTGTACAGTAGAGATAAAGACAGATGACTTGCAAATAAAGCACCTAATATTCAGAAATAGACAGATCTGGAGAAAGCTCTATCTGCCCTAGATTGCTTTTATTTTCATCCCAAGCAGGCCAAATCCAGACTGCACAAAATGATTGCGCTCCTTATGCCTGACAAAGGACCAAAAATGACTTGGCAGTTCATATTCAAATTATTGCCTACTTTAGAAGCACTGGTTTATTTGGTGAACAATGCATTTAAACACATTTGCTTTGACATCCTGAGTAACCTTTGCTACAAAATAAACACATACCAGAGAGGATAGCCCAGGTGGGAGACACCTATGGGACTAAATAATTATTTCATTGTAGGTGTTAACAAGTTGGAAAACTAAATTGATTTGGTGATACCAGTATACCAGTAACTAATGCCTAGTGTTCAGTAAACATTTTTTGCATCGTGTCAAAATCACTCAGAAAGAGTAGTCTTTTGTCAGAATAATGTTAGGCAGAGATATGCTTAAATGAAGATATAATTGGATTCTGAAATATGACATTTGGTGTTTAGAAGAGCATTATTACTCTCAACTTTCATAGGCAACATACTAAAATCTATTAAGAAGATGTGATAAATTCAATTCCATTTTATAATTTAACAAACATGTTTAAAGTGCTTACTGTATGCAGATCATTGTACTAGAAGAGATATGGAATTAAGACAAAGCTCCTGTCACCTGCTAGACAGAATAATGATACATAATAAATGTAATGATTCATTTATCAACCTCTGGCAACCTGGCTTCAGGCTCTAGCAGTCTTCTGAAACTGTTGTCTTCAAGGTTATCAGTGATTTTCTAATTGCTAAATCCATTGGCCTTGTCTTTCAATATTTATCTCCTTACTTTTTCTTCATTATTTTACACTGTTGACCAAATTCTGTTATTCTGTTTATTCTTTTCTTGAATGCCTTCCATTCAAGAAATTGGATATGTTCAGATTAGGGGAAAGGAAAGAGTAAAAGATGACTCCAAAAGTCATTAAACTGTGTGACTGAGAGAATAATGCTGCCTAAAAAGGAAACAGTGAAGTTTCACAACCAGGAAAAGTTTGGGAGGAAAACAATCAGCTCTGCTTTGGAAATGCTGAGTTTTAGAAGCTTCAAGAGAGAGCAGTAGTTCTCTCCAATTTCTGCTTCTACCACTATTTATCCTCAATCTCCTTCATTGGTTCATTGGTCTCCTTTCATCATGAATGTATGGATGTTTCCCAAGATTTTATCTTCAGCTATCTCTTCTCCTTTATCACACTTTCACTTGGTCTTTTTAGCTGCAGAGATGAGTCCAAATACTGTGCCACCATTCTGGTAAGAGTTTTATATTCATTGGGGCCAGTTAGTCCTGCATCAACAATTGACAGTAGACATGTCTCCCACAGCTGTTGTGACTCCATGCTCAGTCTCTTTCTTCACACAGGCCCTTTAATATAGCCCCATCCTGGTCGGGGATGTTCAATATCCCTAACATCTTTAAGCATAAAAGGCTTGGGCAGGGCTGGCGGGAGGTTCAGAAGAATCCTACAGAGCTTTCATGACTATGGGGAAAGGCCAAATTGATTGCTTGTCTGACTGTTGAGATTTTGATTTTGATTGAGGATGTTGGGCAAAAATACTGCATGCCGAATCTGAGACAGCTGAGCAGACACTTCATTCAAGATGCTTTCTCGGGTTCTCTTAGTCTGGTGATTATGGAACTGGAGACAACTAACCTTTATTCCTTTTTCAATAAACATTTGGAATGTATACTTTTAAAAATGTATTCTTTTAATTCCTAATTACTGAAGTGTGCATATGTGTTTTTAAGTTGGATTTTGTGGCCCAAAAGGGTTTGTTACATTTTTTAAACTCTCATGTAAGTGGTTAGAATAAGTCTATAATGATCATTGTACAGATAGCTTCCAAAGTTAGATACCCATCCCTTTTCAGAATTTTGATATTGTTGACTCCTCCTATCTCCCTTAGCATTCATGACCTTACTCTCTTTTGGATTTCCTTTATTTTTTTTTTGTCTTTTTGGAGGGGGGGGGGTGAGACAGTGCAATTGGAGTTAAGTGACTTGCCCAAGGTCACATGGCTAGTAAGTGTTAAGTGTCTGAGGTAAAATTTGAACTCAAGTCCTCTGGACTCCAGGGCCGGTACTTTATTCACTGCACCACCTAGCCACCCCCTGGATCTCCTTTATGACCACTTCTTCTAAATGTCTTTTGCTGTATCACTATACATCTCTTAGCCTCTAAATCAAGGCTTTGCTCTTGATTTTGCTGTTTCCCATCTCCCCCTACCCCACAGTCTTTCTCCTGAATACATCTGACTTCTGAAGTGTCTTCTGGATATCTCTACCTATAAACATATCATTGGGATTTCATACTCAACATTTCCAAAGCAGAGATGATTATTTTCATCCTAATAATTTCTTTGCTAAGAAACTTAACTCTTTACTTTGTGGGCAGCACTATCCTTTCTATCACATAGTATAAGGACTTTGGGATCACATAGTATAAGGACTTTTGGAGTTGTTGTAATGGTAATGGAATTTGAAGATCCCTTTGCATTGGAAAGCTGACAGGTACTTAGCACCTAATTTCAAATTAAACGTCTAAAGAAACAGGAGGTATGAACCCTTGTTACTGACATAACAGGAAGGGGCTGAACAGGGATGGGGAAGGGAGCTATACCATATATAAAGAAGAACTCAAGCTGGACAGTCAGAAATTCTTGGGATAAGCATCGTGGAGGCAGGGCAGTTGCTGCTGGACTGAAGACGGAACTGAGAATTGAGAAGAACTGAGAAGAGAAATGAGAATTGAGAACTGAGACAGAATTTCTTGCAACAAGCCATGTGGAGGCTAGGTAAAGTGATTTTGATTTTTCAGAACAGAGCTTATGGTGCTGAGGACTTTGGAGGGCCAGCCAGAGCTGCTGACGCTGCTGAAGATTTGCAAGGGCCAGCTGGAACTGCCGAGGACTTTCAAGGGCCAGCTGGAGCTGCAGAAGAGTGAGGAACCATGACTGTCCAGTGTTTTGTACAAATGTTGTTGTGGTGGTTTTGTTAATATGTATGAATGTTATTGTGGCCTTATTAAGCCTTGTCTTCCCAGGAACAGAGACTGTGAAGGATTTAAGAAGGACTGGACACTGTGAGCTTCAATATGAAGGAGGAATTGCATGGGGAACTAGAAAAGGAACTGGGAGCTATCTGCCTTTGAACTCAGGTGGCAGTCAGTTAGATTTGGGCGGGAGCTGGGACCGTGGAAGAGGAGTCATGGAAACTGAAATTTTGCCCTGAGGCAAGATGAAAAGACCTCTCCATGGGTACTGAGTAGTGACTGATGAAATTGTAATTTATTTGGGACCTAAATGTGGATGGCTTTTGTACTATCCACTACCCCTTAAGAGGGTACTGAGTAGTGACTGTTGAAGTTGTAACTTAATTATACCCCATGGGTGGAGAACTTTGACTTTTGTATTTTTTGACCCTTGAGGATGCAAGCTTCCTTAAAGATGATTGAATGATTGACCTACTAAATTATTGAGTTATTAAATGATTGTACTTTGTTGTAAACTATGTGACAAATTTGTTGAAAACTATGTGGCCATTTTAGTGATAAGTTTTTGAGCTGTGACATGGTGAATGCTGTATTTTGATTTTCTTTGATAAGTTGTAACATTGTGAATGCTGTACCTTGATTTTCTGTGAATGTTTTGCTCTGATTTGTTATTGAATAAACAGAGAGTTCACTATAGTATGTAATCAGAACCTTGAAAGCTGTTCACAGTAGCAGTCCTCTGGAAAGCTGCTTGTGGCTGGCTTTATAGTCATCTTTGACTCTATCCTTTTAGCCACCCTGACCATAGCTATTCAGTTATAAAGTCTTGTGGATTCTACTTCTGTGTATCTCAAACCAACCCTTTCTTTCTACTCACATACCACCCTGGTGTAAGTGTAAGAAAGTTGGGGTTTTTTGTTGTTTTCATTTTTGAGTTCAGTTTCATAGACTCAAGCTAAATTGTAAACATCTGAAGGATTAAACTCCTTTGAACACTGATAATTCACAGTTGTGCTGAATAATGTAGCTTTCATGCCTTCTGGCTCTGAGCCAATGAGGGGCCAAGTCTTTGTTATGTATTTTGAAAGGTTGGCATTTTGCTTTGGGAGTTTGCTTATGAGAAGGCACTTTTGATTCTCTGGATGGGACTCTGAGTAGTCATTTGCTAAAGGCCCCCCAACTTCTCAGAGGTTTGTACTCTTCCAATCTGGTAGTGTTTGTAGGTTGTTGCACTACTTTGTTCAGACAGAAGGAACCCTGTCTGTTGAATCTCTGTTAATTTCTCAGCATGTATTTTCTACTTATCTTTAATTAAAGTAAGATTGTTGACCCCTTTAAAAGTTGCCTTTCCTTTAGCAAAGCAGATCAAAGAACCTATGCTACCAGGTCATCCTGATTGTGCTAGGATGCTTGCTAATATACCTGGTTCAAGCATTCATCACCTCTCATCCAGAATATTGTAGAACCCTCCTAAGGAGTTTCCCATCTTCTGTCTTTCCCTTTCTCTTATCCCTTTTCCATAGTTGCCAAAATTATCTTCCTAAGGCATGGATATGATAATTTGATTTCACTTTTCAAAAACCTTCAGTGACCTTCTCCTGTCTTTACATATTCATGTAGAACATACTTCCTGCCTGATGGCTGTTTGTGGCTGAAAACTGGGGTGGGGGTGGGGAGTGAGAGGAATTCAGAGCTGTAGGAATGCTTGATGAGACTATATAGAACAATGAGAAGAAGAATCCATTTGGGACTGTGATTGAGACTCTATATGAGAAGGGTTTTCTGTTTCTGGGGTTTTTGTTTTTGTTTTTTTATTTTTGTTTTTTTTTTAGAGGGAGTAAAGAGATTTGATTAGTGGAGATATCTCCTTTTTAAGGATTTTTTTTGGGTTTTATCTTACTTTCTTTTATCTTTCAATAAAACCGGCCTGATTGCAGCTTATAAATTGCATATTTACAGAAGGAATTTGCATCAGTATACAAGATGTTATCAGATAATGGTTTCTCTGATTTTGTGGGTAGGAGACAAGAGATATAGAATTGAGGAATCCCCACAATTAAACCTACACTCTTTGTGCTGTGAAAGCCTGAGACAATGATCCATACTCTAAGGTCTTGAGTATAGAACTCCTCTTTGTACCAGTCTCTTCTCTTTGGGCATGAAACAAAAAAACTGCACATTTTAACCATGAGATTGCCTAACCTTCTGTCCTGTAGATGTCACACACCACTGAAAGTCCAATCATGGCCAGGCCTTTTGTTCTTTTATTTATTTCTTTACTTATTTGCTTTTTGGAGGGGAGAACTCAGGGCAATAGGAGTTAAGTGACTTGCCCAAGGTCACATGGCTAGTAAGTGTGTCAAGTGTGTAATATCAGATTTGAACTCAGATCATCCTGATTCCAGGACCAGTTCTCTATTCACTGTGCCACTTAACTGCACACTTTTATTTATTTTTTTAATTGATCCAATAGTTTCAACTTTGAAGGAAGTTCTTAACAAGAAACATTTTCCACAAGTAAAGAAGCCATTCTATTAATGTAGACCAATATCCTCTCTGCAGCTTAAAAATGTTAGAGAGAGGGCTGGCTAGGTGACGCAGTTAATAGAGCACTGGCCCTGGAGTTAGGAAGACCTGAATTAAAATCCAGCCTCAGACACTTAACACTTACTAGTTATGTGACCTTGGGCAAGTCACTTAACCCCAATTGCCCTGCCTTCCCCCCTCCAAAAAGGATTAATTAATTAATGAAATCTGCTACATTTCTTTAAAAAAAAAAATACTTGAGGCAATAAGAGAATAAATAATTTGTTCAGGTGACAAAATGCCAAAAATGGGACTTGAACTCAAGTCTTTCTGTCTCCATATTCACCATGCCATAGTAATTTCTATATAAATAAGACACTTCCTGTGAAATTTTAATTTCCATCCACCATCTTCATCACTATTTAAAGCCTCCTTTTCCTTTGAGATCTGGCTTATTTATTTCATCCTTCATAAAGCTTTTGCTGATCCCTCTGCTCCATAAAAATTAAGATCTCTCTTTAATTTTTTCCCTATGACTATTTGTCTAGAACTCCTTTCCTCTTATCATGTTCTTCCCTTCATTTACTATACCTGTCATATCTCATATTGACTACAATATCTTTATTTATTATTTATATTTATTTCAATTTATTGAGGGTAAGAATTGTTTCTTTTTTTCAATTTCTTTTGCTACCACCTACCCCAGGGACATTCAGATAAATGATGCTTAATAACTACATGTGGAGTAAAAAGCTTGGATGAAGTATAATAGAAAATAAGCAAAGAGCGTAATTTCATTAAAATTGTAGAGAGATATTACAAAAAAAACATAGAAACTTAATGTTTCAATGCAAATTAGAAAAGGAGTATTGAACATATAATTTAAAAGTATGCTAGATGTTTAGCACATATTTATGTATAAATTGGTGTGCAAAAATTTAGAAATTTAGAGAAAAAGTCAGAGTTTAAATCTGATTTTCTCATTTATAAGTTGTGTGATCTTGGGCATTTAACTTTTTAGGTCCTCTATTTCCTCATCTGTAATTCTATAAAACGAGTGTGCTGAATCACAAGGCCTTCCAAATCTAAATCTATATTCCTATATAAAGATATATGCATATATATTAACATACTATATGTACATGTATATATATATATATATACGCATTTATATATGCATATATATACACATGGAAAAAAATTAAAATGGTTTAATAAACAGAAAGTAAATGATGGTGTTTTTTCCTTTTTCAACAAGTGGTTTGATTACAGAGCTGAATTAAAGACTGTCAGTAAACTGGCTATGGTTCAACAGTTTCTAAGTCACATTATCTATTTTTTAAAATAAGGTAAGCCACTCAATTAAGAAAAAAAAAAGAAGCTATGTTTTCTCAGAGGAAGAAAAAGAGATACTTAGATATTTCACCAATTTTCCTTATGATGAACAAATCCATGTGAAGTTCCTCCCAAAAAAACAAAACAAAAGAAAAAAAGTTACCCTTTTACAATGGCTAATATTGGCATAATCTAAGGGTGGCTTCTTCTCTCAACTGGGTCATTTATCTTTTCAAAGCACCAATTTTTATGGGGAAAAACAAATCAATGTTCTTTGGTTCCCACCACAAAAGGATGCTTTTCCAATGGGAAGCAAGTTAGCTTCCTTGAGATTAACAAACATACACTAAACCACACAAATGTTTTCCTTTTTACATCAATTAATTTTATGACCCTAAAAACATGTCATATTATTTTATGGATTATGCAATTACTAGTATTGAATTGATAATGTTCCCCCATAAATATTCCAGTAACTAATTAAACTGAGTAGGGAAAAAGTAAGTCAAAAGATAGATTTAAATGTAGAGTAATAAAATATGTAAAGAGAAATGCAGTACTGATTTACAAAAACAGGAATTCTGATAGAGTACTTTAAAATATAGTTTTACTCCACTATCATGGACACTTTTTAATTCATTTCATTCTCTCTTCTCACATTAATTTGCCTCTGGGGCTTAAATATTTCTTTATTTCTACTTTATTTATACTCAGATGAAATTCATGCTTCATGTGGATATTTCATTAGAAATAAGAACAAAAAAAGTCCCTAAATTTGAAAGGTGCTAAGTTTGTAAAATATTACACAATTGTTGATGCAGACAATGGCCAACCACCAGTGATTTTCTGTGAAAATACAAAGCCTTTTTTAGTCCTCTAGGATTACAATAAAGAATGTTTTATATGATATAGGCGCAGCTGCCTTTCCTGTTACTCATTGAAGGAGTGGGCCCCTATTCTCCTTATTCTGTTCCTGCTGCAGAAGCATCACATACTTTACATATCCCTTGGACAGGACTCCACACACTGCCCATATCCCAAAAGAACTTTAGGTTGTATATGGACCAGGTAGATCTTATTTCCTTTGGAGCAGGGACCAGATGCAGGATTTCGCAAATGACATATGTGCCTTCAGTGTGTTACAAGAGAGTAAGGAAGAAAACTGTTTGGTCCTAGGGTGGGGCAGCCTGCAATAAAGATGAGCAAAGCTTAAGACTCTTCCAGACTTATCTTCAAGAATGTATTGATGTATGCTTCTGTAACAGCAAGCACCCTAGCATACTCAGGATGGCTGCTAGCACAGGTTCTTTGATCTGCTTTTCTAAAGGAAAGCAACTTTAAAAGGATCGACAATCATTAATTAAACAATTATAAAGATAGAGATAGGAGACAGAGATACCATTCACCTAGTTCATAGTAATAAGTCAGCACCCTGAACTTCAGAAAATACAAACAGAAATTACAAGCAAACAAAAAATACAGACAGAGGGCAGCTAGGTGGTGCAGTGAATAGAGCATCAGGCTTGGAGTCAGGAGGACCTGAGTTCAAATTCGGCCTCAAATTCTTCACACACACACACACACACACACACACACCCCATGTGACCTTGAGTAAGTCACTTAACCCCAACTACCTTACCCCCCCCCCCAAAAAGCAAAAAAATAAAAAATACAGACAGAAAAAATAACACAATTCAACAGACCAACAGATTGGCCTTCTAGCTGTCTGACCATTACATATATGCATAGCTAGTTACCAGAGAGAAAAGCACCAACATCTGGGATTCCAAAGCCATGGGGCTCAATGGCTATCCAGAGTAGCCTCTTGACAAATCATACAACTCTTCCCTATGGAAAAACCTCACCTCAGAGTATATATCCCCTTCTTCATGGTCAGAGGACATCACAACCTTCATGATCCACTGCCTAATTACAAAGTAACAAAAGGTGTGGGCCTTCCTAAAAAATAAGCTTCCCTCAAATCAAGCACCTCCTGTTGGTTTCCGCTTGATGCCCATTAAGGGGCAGGGAATATCTTCAAATTCCCTTACCATTACACCTTTGTAAACAACAACAGTTCTAGAGCACTTCAAGTGGAATCATAGACCAGATGAAAATGCTTCTAAAGGCAAATGCTTCCTAAGGACATGAGTTCCTTGCTGCTCACCCACATTGTCCTCTCCTCTGCCCTTAGAAAAATAGAAGAGACTTGTGCCCCCATAAGAGGAGCTTCAAAGAAGCCTGAGAAGTATGGGCATGACAGCTGTAGTATGCTGCTTGGCAACAGGAGCAAGCAATATCCGCCACAACAAAGAGTCATATGAGTTGACTTAGGGCTGATGTGGCAAAGGAAAAAAAAAAAATCCCTGTTCTGCAACTGTGCTTGCAAGACATCCCCAAACCTTTCAGGTAACTTACAAACAAAAGATGAAGACCAACCACAACCACAAAACTAGGATCCATTCAGGAATTTTTGCGGGAGACTGACTGTAGTCCTCTTCTCATCTAGGAAAGTCACCCTGTAGATCTTGAACCTTTCCTCCATAGACCATTATTATCTGAGATTGAAAAAAAAAACAACGTTGCATTATTAACTAATTATGAAAATGGAATCAAAAAATAAGCAACATGATTTTCTTCCACTGAACCCACATATTTTCATGAGATTTTCTTTTTTCAGCTAAAAATAAATTAAAATATTGGAATAAATTGAACTTTGTAGGAGACTATCATAAAGTATTAAATCATCATTAAATTTCTGAGAAACACTGATCTCATTAAAATGAATACATTTTAATAAAAATAAGATGGGGGCGGAGCCTAGATGGCGGCGTAGCAGCTCTCACATAGCCACCCCAAAATACCCATGGAATAGGACTCTGGACCAACCTAGAACTTCAAAACGCACACAAAGATACTTCCCACTAAAGTCAGCTCGGCTACGAGGAACCATATCAGCACTGCGAACCGAACCAG
>CM053589.1:62436783-62458994 GCA_028646515.1 Pseudochirops corinnae | reverse complement strand
CCTGGAGTCAGGAGGACCTGATTTCAAATCTGGCCTCAGACACTTAACATTTACTACCGATGTGACTTTGGGCAACTCACTTAACCCCAATTGCCCTACCCACCCCCTCCAAAAAATAAAATAAAACAAAAAAACTATACACAATATAAAATATTTGAGAGTCTACTTACCAAGGCAAACCCAGGACCTATATGAACACAATTATAAAACACTTTTCACATAAATAAAGTCAGATCTAAAGAAACTGGAAAAAACATCAGTTGCTCACGTATGGGTCAAGCTACTGTAATAAAGATGACAAATCTACTTAAATTAATTTACTTATTCAGTACCATACCAATCAAACTACCAAAAAAAATATTTTGTAGACCTACAAAAAAGTAGCAACAAAATTCATCTGGAAGAGCAAAAGATCAAGAATATCAAATTAATTAATGAAAAAAATGCAAAGGAAGATGACCTAGCTGTACCAGATCTATAACTATATTCTAACACAGCAATCATCAAACCTATTTGGTATTGTCTAAGAAATAGAGTGGTGTATCAGTGGAATAGATTAGGTACACAAGACATAGTAGTAAATGATTATAGTAGTCTACGGTTTGATAACCCCAAAGACCTCAGCTTCTGATGTAAGAACTTACTCTTTTACAAAAATGGGTAGAAAACAGGAAAAAAATGCAGAAACTAGGCATAAGCCAACATTTCATACCATATACCAATATAAAGTCAAATTTAAACATTATTTATATAAAAAGGGTGATGCCATAATCAAATTAGGAGAGCAAGCAGTAGTTTACCTTTCAGACATGTAGGGAAGGGAAGGATGGATGACCAACAAGTCATAGAGAACATTATGAAATACAAAATGAATAGTTTTGATTACATTAAACTAAAAGGTTTTTGAACAGACAAAAACAACACAACCAAGAAGGAAAACAGATTGATGAGAAACTGTCAGTGTTTCTCTTAAAGGCTTTATTTATCATATATAGAGAAGTGAGTCAAATTTGCAAGAATTCTTCATTTGATAAATGATCAGTGGATGTGAACAAGTAGTTTTCAGAGGAAGAAATTAAAGCTATCTAGAGTAATGTGAAAAAATATTCTAAAATCCTATTGATTAGAGAAACACAAATTGAAATAACTCTGAATTTCATCCTCACACCTATCAGATTGACTAAGTGGACAGAAAAGGAAAATAATAAATGTTGAGGAAGATGTGGGGAAATTGGGACACTAATGTATTGTTGGTGGAGTTGTGAGCTGGAGGCAAATTTGGAACTGTTCAAAGAGCAACCAAACTGTATGCAATTTGATCTTGTACTACACTACTACAATACCACTTCTAGGAATCCCAAAGACATCATAAAAAAAGGAAAAGGATCTATATATACAAATATATTTACAGCAATTCTTTTGTGTGATGACCAAGAATTGGAAATTGAAGGAATGCTCATCAGTTGGGGAATGACTGAACAAGTGTAGTATGATTGTAATGGAATATTATTGTGAAATAAGACATAAATTGCAATGAATTTCAGAAAAACCTAGAAAGACTTTTATGAATTGATGCTAAGAGAAGTGAGCAGAACCAGGAGAACATTGTACGCAGCAACAGCAACATCGTGCAGTGATCACCTATGACTGACTTACTTCTTCACAACAATATGATCAAAGACAGTTCCGAAAGACTCATGATGTTATGCTATCCACATTCAGAGAAAGACCTATGGAGTCTGAATGAAGAATCAAGCATACTATATTCACTTTTTTGTGGCTTTTCCCCTTTGTTCTCTTTCTTCTTTCACACCATGACTAAAGAGGGAATATTTTGTACATGTATAACTTATATCAGATTGCTGGTTATCTTGGGAGAGGAGAGTGGGAGGGATAAAAGATTTGAAACTCAAAAATCTTACAAAAAAAGAAAGTTGCAAATTATATTTGCCAATTTGAAAAAAATAAAATACTATTTACCAAAAAAAGAGAAAAAAAATAAAATGAATGAAATAATTCTTATAAGAAAGTTATATTCTATTGAGGAAGATTAGTATAAAAATTCCTACAGCATGCATATAAACTTAAATAGCTCCATAAAATAATTCTTTTGTAGCTTGTTCAGCATGGCACCAAATAACTAAATTAACTTAGATTTATTGTTATTATTATATTGGCTTATTCTACTCATGTACATTTGGAAAAAAAGTGTATATTGCCTTCTATTTACAATCAGTTTTCTTTGGAGGTCTGTCATGTATAACTTCTCAAAGATTCTATTAATCTCCTTTACTTCCAATTTATTTTAAGGTTAGATTTATCTAACTCTGAAAGGGGACAGTTGTGGTCCAGTATAAGAATAACTTTACATTAAATGTCTATTTTCTCCTGCAATTCATTTAATTTTTCCTTTAAGAATTCGGATGCTATGCCATTTGGTGCATTTATGCTTAGTATAAGTATTATTTCATTGCCTATGGTTAATTTTAGCAAAACGTAGTTTTTATTGCTTATTCCTTTTAATTAAGTCTATTTTTGCTTTGTCTGAGATCATGGTTGCTATTCCTGCCTTTTTTAAAAAATTTATTTATTTTCTTGTTTACATCATTCATTTCTACAAGATTTTGAGTTACAAATTTTCTCCCCATCTTTCCCCCACCCACCACCCCAAAACAGCCATCCCACTGAATAACACCTCCCATAATCTGCTCTCTCATATATCCTCCCCCATCAACCCTCTGACTTGCCAGTAGGACAAGATGGATCTCCCTACCCCAGTTCCTGTATATCTTAATTCCCAGTTGCATATAGTTAATAATAGTAAATATATATGTATATAAACATTTCATTATAGAACTTAAAATTCTAGATTCTTTCCCTTTCTTCCTCACCACCCACCCCCACTGGAAAGACAAGCAATTCAATACAGGCTGTAGATGTGTAGTTCTGCAGAATATCTCTACAATGGACATATTGTGAAAGACTGATTATATGTCCTTCCTTCCTATCCCTACCCCCACCCTTGTTCTATTCTCTACCCTGTCGCTGTCCCACACCCCTCTCCTTCACCTTGCCCTCCTATCCATCATTCCCTCTCTCAGCCCCTTCCCCTCTACTCTTTTGTGTGACAAGATACCCAGTTTAGAGTATATGTCATTCCTTCCCTAAGCCAAATTCAATGAGAGTAAGGTTGACCCTTTCCCTTTTGCCTTCCTGTTTTTCCCCTCTGTTGTGACAGTTACCCCTTGCCTCTTCTATATGAGATGATTAACCTCATTCTGTCTCTCCCTGTCTCCTCTCATTCTATTCATTTCCCACCTCTCAATTTCACCTTTTAAAATATCCGTTCCTATTCAATTGATCCTGTCCCCTCTTTTTTACACATATTCAGATATGTATTCATATGCATATATATCCTCCTACATCAACATATGTGTATGTACATATATAAATATTCCCTTCACCTATCCTCATACTGAGAAAAGTTTCATAAGTTACAATGATCATTTTTTTCCTGTTGCAATGTAAATAGTTCAACTTTGATAAGTTCCTTATGACTTCTTTTCCTTGTTTACCTTCTCATGCTTCTTGTATTTGAGTGTTAAATTTTCTTTTCAGTTCTGTTTTTTTTCAGCAAGAATGCTTGAAAGTCCACCTCATTAAATGACCATATTTTCCCTGCAACATTATACTCCATTTTGCTGGGTAGGTGATTCTTGGTTTTAATCCTTGCTCCCTTGATCTCTGGAATATCATATTCCAGGTCCTTTGGTCCCTTAATATAGAAGCTACTAGATCCCGCGTTATCCTAATTGTGTTTCCACAGTATTCAAATTGTTTCTTCTTGGCAGTTTGTAATATTATCTCCTTGTTTTGGGAACTCTGGAACCTGGCTATAACATCCCTAGGAGTTTTCTTTTTGGAATCTTTTTCAAGAGCATAATAGTTTACACTACAAAACCTTATTTTTACTCTGCATATTTCTTATAATCAACATACTGGTTCTGGTTTCTAATCCATTTTACAATCCACTTCCATTTTATGAATGAGTTCATTCCATTATTATTCATAGTATGATTACTAATTCTGGATTTTCCCTTCATCCTATTTTCTTCTATTTATCCTTCACTTTCTCTTTTTATACTGTCTCTTCTTTGCTTGTGACCACTGTCTTCTTTTATCTTCTCTCCTTTTTATCACCATCCCTTTCTCTGAAACCGTTCCTCTAAAAATTTCCTATTGGGTAACACAGATTTTTATTAACAATTTTGAATGAATTCAGGTATGATTGAGCTGCCAACACTTTGCCTTACATTGTCAAAACTCTTCTTTACATTCCTCTTTTATTTGAGATCATTTTCCCCATTCTTTCTCTCTCTTTCCCCTCCTCTTAATGGCATCTTTTTCCTTGCCTATCCATTTCTTTTACATCATCCAAAGTAAACTTACTTTGACATCTCTTTCTATGTACCATCTTCCAATGGTCCTAATAATGATAAAGGTCTTAGAAGATACATGTAGCATCTTCCTGAATATAAAGGTAAAAAACGTTTAATCTTTTTTGATCCCTTATGGTTGCTTTTTCATGTTTACCTTTTTATGCTTCCCTTGAGTTTTGTATTTGTCTTTTCATAATTTTATTCTCTACTTTCATTCCTTTACCTGTTTTTTTTTTTTCACCTCTGCCACTCATTTTATTTTGAAAGTGATTTTTTAACTCTTCCAGGAAGTCTTGTTGGGTTTTCGTCCAATTCATTTTTTTCACCCTTGGAATTATTTTGTAATAATTTTGTATTCTATTGTAGCTATTCTATTTTGTAACTATTGTAACTATTTTGAATTCACTCTTTTCTACTGAGTTTGTGTCTTGATCTCTGCTGTCACCATATAAGTTTTTTATGGTCAAATTCTTTTTGTCGTTGTTGTTATTTGCCCATTTCCCCAGCCTATCTCTTGATACGGTACTCTATGTAAATGCTGGACTCTGTTCCTTATGTGGCATGAGGAAGGGCTCTGTCTCAAATGTAAAACTTTTTCACACTGCTATTTTCAAAGCTAGCTATGGGGATTTGGAATTTGTTAGTACTTCCAACATTATATACTCTCTTGGTCTGTACTCTGGGCAAGTACAGACCTGTAATCCCTGAACCTTTGGGATTACAGTAGCTCACGCTCTTCAGGGTGCCTTTTCCCATTGGACAGAAATTATATTATTATTCAGGGTCCCTGATCCCTTGGAGAACACAGTGTTACTGCACCACATGGATTCCACTTCTTCTTGATCAAACTTCTCTGCTCTTGAACTATGATCCAGAGATGGGGATAGGCAATGAATAGTTGCCAAACCATAGCCCCTTAGGAATCTTAGAAGCCTCTCGACCAGAGGTGCTTCTCCCTGTCCTTATACTGTGACCCAGAAATGTTTATAGGCAATGAAATTACCAAACAACCTGGTCCTGTGTCCAGTACTAGGGCAGGAGTGCCCTATAATATCTTTCTGACTAGTTGCTAGGTTCCCTTACCATTTCTGGCTTGAGCACTCCCAAAACTGCTGCTATTTCTGTCACCACATCCTAGTCCAGCCACTGTGTTTCATCCATATTGACTGCAAGTCACCCTCCTCCTCCATCTCACAGACTTTTCTTTCAGATCTCTTATCTTGTGTGGGGTTGGAATGATGTCTTATTCTCACCTTTTGTTGGCGCAGCCATTTCAGAATTTGATTTAAGGAATTATTTCACCGTTGTGAATTTGATTGATTGCTTATGTATTACCCCATTTTGGCTTTGCCTCAAGCCATTCACAATAAGAGTTCAAAGACCCTCGTAGAGTTTGAACACCATCCAATTGCCAATTCAACCAGAGTTCCCTTGTCCTTCCCTACACACATGAAAAGAGTACCAGTCCCCAATTGCAGACTCCTTCCTTCCTTTCCCTATTGCCTAATTCTGTTAGATTCAGATAAAAACCTTATAAAAATATATCAGGCTTTACTGGTTTATGTTGACTGATTCCCTCTAGGATATCAACTTGACCCAACAGATCTGATCTATTTCCACCTTTTTTTTCCTATATGCCCTTTATATTTTAAGTCTGTCCCCTCAAAACAAAACTGGCTTTTTTTTTTTTATTACCTTGTTGCATAATCCATGTTTCTTTGTACTGAGGCTTGGCATCCTGAGCCTTCCTAACTCAGTATGAAGAAAGGCTAGAAATTTAGGATTCATGTTACCACCTTGGAAAAGATCAATGATTCTCAATGAAAACCCTTTAATAATTGAGAGAGGCCTTCTGAAGAACAAAGGCCAGGATAGGTGTCAGATTAGTAAAATCCTTAAAAGATAAATGGCAACTATAACAACAAAACTCTCTCTGTCTCTACCTCTCTGTCTCTGTCTCTCTGTTTCCTTCTTCTTCTTCTCCTTCTTCTTCTCCCCTCTTTCTCCTATCTTTCTCTCTCCTGGAACTTTGAAACAACTGGATCCATTCAAAGTTCAGCTAAAGTATCACTTCAAAACAAATTTAAAGCTACTTTCTGATCCCTCTTCCCTTCCTTCTCAAATCAACTTTGATTTTGCTAACACATAAATATTACAGATATAACATACAAATTTCTTGAAGTCCCTGATTTCTGTTTTTTTGTTTTATATTTGTAGCCCAAGCCCAATACCTCGGATCTTCAATTTTTACTGAATTAAATGTTACTTAAACCTTAAATGTTTACCGACAAATTCCTCAATTCTTTTCCTCTCCTGAACATTTTTTCTGTGTTTATTATTGACTCAATACTTGTTTCATAACTCTGCATTCTGAAACATTATTGTAATTCTTCTCATCCTTCCCATAGCTCCAAACCCAATCAAAACATAAGAAAATGAAAATGACAGAAAACTTTCCTTGTAAAAAATGTGAAATGCTCTCTGCCATAAGTACTTAAAGAAACTCAAGGATGAGACAATTTTCATTCTTTGGTTAATGGGCTCCTAGCATTGCATTTATCAATAATTCTTTGAATGCTGACTGGACAGAAAATATGTATTTCCTTTGGTTCATTTCAGTATTCATGTCACTAGTTGAAGGAAAAAACAGAGTAGAGATTTTATATTTAAATATTATGCAATTTAGAACTCAATTATAAAGACAGAATTATCCACCAAAGGTAGTAGACTCAGAGTACTCATGACCCAGAATACCAAAGTTATAGTAATTGTGTCTTTTGGATACTTTTTCCTTTTTTTTTCCTTTAAAGGCAACTGGCAGCACAGTGGGTAGAGTCCTAGGTCTGAAGTCAAGAAGATCTAAATTCAAATTTAATCTCAGACATATACTAACTGTGTGACATTGGGCAAGCCACTAGATTGCTGCCCGCCACAGTTTCTTCAATTACAAAATGGGGATAAAAATAATAATACTTTCTCACAGGATTGTTTTGAGGATCAAATGAGATAATATTTTTATATAAATGATTATTCCCTTTCCTTTATGTTCTTAGCAAATATATCCTTTTCCACCCATGGGCTCCATATGTTTTCTTGTCCCATTCATCCATTTTTCACACTACTACCAGCTTAATCTTCCTAAACGCCTCCTTTGGTCATACTACTTTCCTGCTTAAAAGAAAACAAAATATACAAACACATACTTCAAACACGCTTCATTGGATTATAGGTTAAATTTCAAACTGTTTTACTCAAAATTGAAGAGAATTCCCATATTGGCTTCAATATACTTTGTTGAGATTTAGCTACTATTACTCACATACAATAGTCCTACACTCCATACAAACTGGTGTGACCTCTGTATTTTGGATGTGATTTGCTCTTTCCTTTCTCTATACCATTGCTCACATTTTCTCCCTTCTTTGGAATTCCCTGTCCACTGACCTAACTCTTTGAGATCCTTCATTTTATAAAACAAGTTCAAATACTCCTCCATCAAGAAGTCCTTATTATTGCATGAATCTCTGTGCCTGAAATGGGCTGGGCTCAATCAAACTTCCTAAGGGTTTCTCAAAGTGTTTTGAAAGGCAGAGATGAGGATGAAGTGCATTCCAGTATATATTAGACTAGATTAAGTCCCTTTTCACTTCTCCTGCTAATTTTGACTCCTATTTTCTAGGCCAATAGAATACCCTTAAACTAATTTTCAAATATTATGTTTTTGTCATTTTTTTTTTTTTTGAGATAGGGTCTCCTGATGTTATCCAGGCAGAAAGTACAGAAGTCACTAAAGAACTGACCTCACAACTGATGGGAGATTTAATAAAAGCTAACATTATTATAGTGCTAATCACTTTGTAAATGTTATCTCATTTGAGCCTCAGAACAACCCTGGGAGTTAAGTACTACTATGATCCTCATTTTGCAGATAAGAAAACTGAGGCAAACAGAGTGATTTGCCCAGGCACAGACAGTAAGTATCTGAGGCCATATTTGAACTCAGGTCTTCTTGACTCCAGGCTCAGAACTTTATCCACTGTACCACCTAGCTGCCCCAGGAAGCTGTTTACTGCTCTGCTTCTGACCTTGGACAGCTTGCCCTTCTTTAGATAGCCTTCTTGTACCCTTCTTCCTGGAAGTTCATCGTATTGATGATGGTAGCCTTGGTCTGGGCATGACATCTACTACCCTACCACCACTCAAACTCTAGGACTTGATTGATTCACCAGCCTCAGTTTACCCATTAGTAAGAGATACTACAGATCTGAATCACCACAATCAGTATTAACAATAAAATTATCTGCTGTTTTTTTTGGGGGGGGATTTTGTACCCTAAACTAAATTAAGTGATTGCACTAAAAAGTAGGGAGCCCTGTTTTTATTTTGTCTTTCAAAGGAATGTGAATATATGAACAGTGATTTGATATGATGATTCTAAATGTATTGATTGCTCTTCAGATGCCCTGTTTCAGTAATTACAACAGGCTGGCAATCAGTAGCATTTGAAATCTGCCCTTCTTTTGGCTTCCTCTTTGACAGTTCCTTTGCAAAGACACAGCACCCTGGAGAATTGGAGGCTGTCATTGGTGTTGCTGGTGGGGATGAGAAGACTAGAACAGATCTTTTGAGCTTGTTTAGATGATTGTCTCTACAGAATACATACTTAACTATGAGGACACAGAGCTTAGTGACTTATTTATTGAACATTTTAGATCTGACCTCCAAAAACATTTACTAAATTGGGGGACATTGCATATATGACACAGTGTGATTTATGCTTGAATTTGTTATATAGCACAGTGTCTTCAGTTAATTTCTTTGGGGCAAAATCCAATTTTTTTTTTTAGTTAAAAATGGTCCAAGTGCTTTTAATACTATAAACTAGAATAGCTTTAAAAAGACAGTAATTAAAGGGCAAAATTTCATATTCATATATTAAAGTAACTACTACAACATATAGGTCTATGTAGTTGTTTCCTTAAAAGCATATGCAATAAAGAAATCAGTAACTTGTCAAGTCTTTTTTCAAATTCATAAACATTTTCCTTATTTTGCTTTCAGATATCTTTATTTATTAGACACATTACTAATAAGTGTAGACTTCAAAAAATTAACCTGAAACTCTTAATTTGCTTGTCAAGCTGGTAGGATGGAGTGGGTATTAAAATTAATCAAGTACCTCTATCTCAGTGTTAAAACTATAAATTAAGTGTTTTGTAGCTACATTCAAATTGTATTACACTTTTAAACTGGTTAGATGTGACCAGTTTTGTACCTAACATATAAAACTTTCCTCAGAGTCTTATTTGCATAAATAAATTATATAGCAATACACATTTTCCTTTGGTGGGGCTGTGTGACTTAATAAGAATATAAATTATGTTTTTAAAAAGTATACATGATATTTCTGTGATGATATTTTGCTTGGGTATGTAGATATATTTGTTTCTACTCTAATGGAATAAAATAAAGAGAAAAGGGAGATATAGGAAATCAGGGAGGAGGAGGGATATCAATATTGTTCCAACAAATATAATTATTATGAAATTCTTCATCGTCACAAAATTCATGATTACATCTCACTGTCAGGCCTCCCACCAATGTGTATTGCAATGCTACTGTGCCTTAGATGGAGTTCTATGTAGCTTGCCATGGTTAAATGTGGGTCACCTGGTGATTTCCCTTTGGGAAATGAGTCCCTTATATATTTAGCTAATATAACATTCAGGTGCTAAGCAATATAGCTTTGAATCAATATATGAAATTCTATCAATTCAGCAGGCCCTGTCAGAACTTTTACTTCACAGATCTAGTCTGTAAAAACCTAGGGGCATCAAACTGGAAACTAAGAGTGACATTTCAATAGATTTTCATAATTCTAAGCCACTTGACAAGATTCTAATTGGACAAAAAAGTGACTTTAGAATTGTCAAGGTAATTTATTAATTACTTCCTTTAAAGTATATATTTCTGTGAGAAATGCATATAACTGCAACGTCACACCCGTCAGATTGGCTAATATGACAGAAAAGGAAAATTATAAATGTTGAAGGGGATATGGGAAATCTGGGACACTAACACATTGTTGGTGGAGTTGTGATTTTTAGTTTTAATCCTAGCTCCACTGATCTCCGGAATATCATATTCCAGTCCCTTTGATCCCTTAATGTAGAAGCTGCTAGATCCTGGGTTTTCCTGATTGTGTTTCCACAATATTCAACTTGTTTCTTCTTGGCAGCTTGTAATATTTGCTCCTTGATCTGGGAACTCTGGAACCTGGCTATAACATTCCTAGGGGTTTTCTTTTGGGGATTTTTTAAAGAGGTGATTGGTGAATTCTTTCAAGTTATATTTTGCCCTCTGGTTCTAAAATATCAGAGCAATTTTCCTGGAGAATTTCTAGAAGGATGCTTTCTGGGTTCTTTTTTTGATCATGGCTTTCAGGTAGTCTAATAATTTTTAAATTGTTTCTCCTGCATCTATTTTCCAGGTCAGTGGTTTTTTCAAGGAGATATTTCACATTGCCTTCCATTTTTTCACTTGTTTAAATCTTTTTAAGAGTATCTTGATTTCTCATAAAGTCATTTGCTTCCATTTGTTCCACTCTAATTCTGAAGGAATTATTCTCTTCAGAAATATTTTGAGATTCTTTTTCCACCTGGCCAATTTGACTTGTTAAGGCATTCTTCTCCTCATTGGCTTTTTGGGCCTCTTTTGCATTGAGTTGATCTATTTTTTAAAGTGTTATTTTCTTCAGTCAGGTTGTTGACTCTCTTTTCACGATTTTCTTGCATCATTTGCATTTCTCTTCCCAATTTTCCTCCACTTCTCTTAGTTGGTTTTCAAAATCCTTCTTAAGCTGTTCTATGGCTTTTAGGCAGTCTTCATGTTTCTTGGAAGCTTTTGGTGTGAGAGTTCTGACTGTGTTTTCTTCCTCCCATTCCATGCTTTGATCCTTTTTGTCCCCCAAAAAGGAATCTAAAGTTGCATTGCTGAGCTTGGTTTGCTTCCTTTGCCTGCTCATGTGGCCAGTCTATTACTTGACTTTTAGGTTCAGTAGAACTCTGCTTTCAGAGGGGAGAGCTCTGTCCCTAATCACTGGGGTTTTTGCAGCTGCTAGAGCTATTAGGAAGCCACCATCTCTGCAGCCCCCACCAGCTTTGGCCCACTGAAAATGCACCTCAGGCCCACCACCCAACACCACAGTCGGATTCAGACAGCTCAAGGCAAGAGCACTTAGCCTGTGAATGATCACTTGGTCCACCTGCAATCTGCAGACCAGGAGTTTCTGAAGCAGCCACATGCAGCCGGCTGCAGTGCCGCTGCTTCAGCCACTCCTACCTCTCTCGCAGTCGGCTAGACCCTCTCCCCCAAATTCATCCCAGTTCCACTGACCTTTGACTTAGTCCTTCTTTCTTATGTATTTGTAATTCCGGAAAATGACACAGCTGCTGGTGATTCACGCTCCAGTCGAGGCTTGTTCTGGAGGCCCTATGCTTCTAGCCATGAGTCCATGTGGTGCTGGACTAAACTCCCAGCACGCTGTGATAAACCTCTTCCCATCTGCCAGCCAGGATACATTCAGAGGGAGCTTTGAAACTGTGTCATTTTGTGAGTTCTGGACCTTTAAAATTAGTTTAGAGTCATATTTTATAGGTATTTGATGTGGTTAAGGGGAGAGCTGTGGAGTTTTGCTGGTTCTATGCTGCCTTCTTGACTTTGCTCCCATTGGTGGAGTTGTAAACTGATCCAAGTACTCTGTAGAGCAATTTGGAACTATGCTTAAAGTATACACTTTGTATATACTTGATCTGGCACTACTAAGTTTGCATTCCAAAGAGATCAATAAAAGAGGAAAAGAACCCATCTGTACAAAAATACTTATAGCAGCTCTTTATGTGCTAGCTAAGTATTAGAAATTGAGGGGATGCTCATCAATTAGGGAATGACTGAACAAGGTGTGGTATATGATTGTATTGGAATATTGTCGTTCTATAAAGTGCTTTAAGAAATGATGAGCAGGATGATTTCAGAAAAAAAAAACTACAAAGATTTGCATGCACTGATACAAAGTGAAATGAGAGGAACCAGGAGAATATTGTGCACTGTATCAGCAATACTATATGATGAGCAACTGGAAATGATTTTGCTTTTTTCAAAAATACAATGATCCAGGATAATCCCAAAGGATTCATGATGTAAAACACTATCTATCTCCAGCAAAAGAACTGATGAGATCTGAATGTAGACCAAAGTATAGTACTTTCGTTCTTCCTTCCTTCCTTCCTTCCTTCCTTCCTTCCTTCCTTCTTTTCTTTCTTCCTTCTTTCCTTCCTTCTTTTCTCTTTCTTTTTCAAATTTTCTTACACAAAATGATTAATAGGGAATATTAAGTTTATGATTGCACATGTAAAACTGATATCAGATTGCTTACCTCCACAGGGAGGGGAGAGTGTAGGGAGAAATATATAGAATTTGTAATTGAAAACTTTTTGAAAAAGTAAATACTAAAAATATTTTACATGTAATTAAGGAAAATAAAATATTATCCTAAAAAAAAAGAAATGAACACTATAGAGCTATCAGTTATTTTGCTGTAGGTGGATAGCATTTTTTTTTGTGAGTCCTTTGGTATTGTCTTGAGCCATTGTATTGCTGAGAAAAGCTAAGTCATTCACAGTTGTTCATCATACAATCTTTATGTTACATTGTAGAATGTTAATCAGGTTCTGCTCATTTTACTTTATATAGGTTCATGTAAGTCTTCATAGGTTTCTCCCAAATCATATATAATCAAAACCATAGAATATATAAAAATAACTGAAAACTGCCTGCCAGTTGTGTGATTATAATGGCAGAGACCTAATTGTCTTGGTAGGCAATAGGGAAGGAACTTTTACATAGGGATAGGAAGAAGATTAGAGAGAGGGGACAGTAATATGTCAAAGAAGACAGGAGGAAATTGAATCAAAGATAGTTGTGTTGGCATTAGCTTTGGCAAGGAGCAGAGCCACATCTTTATCATACTTGAGCAAAAAAGGAAGCAGTAGCCACTTGTGTTGGTTTGGATTGACATTTTTAAAAGTCTGTTATATTTCCAGATAGAACAAAGATCCAATCAAATGAATGTGTTCTATTAAGCTCATTATTATTCTATTTGAAAAAGAACAGAATGTTAAAAAAAAGGAAAGGAATGAAAGTGTCAAAATATGCTCATAAATTTTTTGGGGAGGGACAAAACAACTTTAATAGTGGTAATTCTATTTTGGTTATTTCTTTGTGTGTGAATCAAGGGTTAATATCAGCATGAGTGGATAAATCACAGTCATAACATCAGGTAATAGTTCATATTTCTTATTTCCTTTCATGCTGAAGGCAACACATGATTTTGATGAGTTCAGTTTGCCTTTTACATGTATCTTAGAGGGCAAAGAAGATCTAGGCCAAAAAAAGGAGGTAGGGCAGGTTATTTGCAGGAGCAAATCCTTTTAAAATACAGTCACATTTCAGATAGGTCTCCTATAGTATTAATCAATACTTTATCATTAGAATTGAAGTCACTCTTAGATGGTAATGACCACAGTAAGAAATAGATGCTATTTACATTGATGGGAAAAAATGAGGAGTTTTGATTTCCCTGTTATATTTCACAAGATTAGAAACATTAGTTACACACCAGTGGATTTCTAATAAAAGATAAAAAAAAAAAAGAACAGATGATTAGGCCACAGTTTCACTTTTAACCTACATTTCTACAGAAGAGGAGTTAGGATAATCAGAGGGCTTGGCTTATATTTCAGTGCACCTGTCAGGGCCTAGCTAAAGTAAATTGGGAAGTGGAAGATTTCTGGCCAGTTGCTTGGTCAAGGATATGGCTTCACTGGAATCAGTAAAAGATGCCAATAGAAGCTCAGGTTGCTAAATGACAACCAGCCAGAATGGTTAGAAAACTGAAGAGGGAGCTGAAACATCACATCCAGGGCAACAGATGCAAGAGAAACTAAGCCTGAGGTGGGTTGATTGGACTGGGGTTCTAAGAGCAAAATACCAAGCTAGAAAAGACAGACAAATTCTGAAATACGGAACTCTCTCTCTCTCTCTCTCTCTCTCTCTCTCTCTCTCTCTCTCTCTCTCTCTCTCTCTCTCTTTCTCTTTCTCTCTTTCTCTCTCTTTTTCTCTCTCTCTCTGTCTCTCCTCTGTGAAGTTGGAAGGATAGAACACATTCAATGTCAGAGGAGAGAAGGTGACTCCAAGTATATGAAGCTAGGAACTGTGGAGACAACTCGCTGAGGTGTGTTAGTCCTCATTCCACCTGAATTCAAATATTTATTGGTGCATTTATTATGTGCAGGCACTAGGAATATGTGGACAAAAGACATTAGTCCTGTTTTCAACCAGTTTACATTTTACTGGAGCTATATAACATGAACACTGATAACCATGAAACTAATTTAGAGTGTGAAGAGGGCAAAGGAAAGATTCGATTTAATTCAGCTAGCAGTTATTATAGGTCACACTGTATGGAAGGCATTGACTCAAGTGTGAAACAGTATTTTTCAGATGGGACATTGAGGCACAGTGGTCATGTCAGCCTGGGTTTTTATAGGAACTAGAATGCTTTTTGGTAATGCCAGGTTTCATCTTTTTTTTTTTAATTTTAACTTTTTCTTCGGTGAGTTTCATTTTAAGTTAGGTTTGCCTAACTGGAAAACTCGAAATAAAGAAACCATGGATTTTTCATGTTTTATTTTAAAGGCAGCATTGAATAGCAACATTAACAATTAAATTTTCTTAAGGAGAACTTAATTTTAAATATACTAATTTCATACCATAAAGTGCTACATCCACTCTTTTAGTCATCCTTTCTAAGTTTCTATCAGAATTCTAGATTCATTCATTCTCGTATAATTATAATTAGCTTGTAATCTTTTTTTTTTTGTTTGTGTCACTTTGCTTCATCATTTTGTAAAGGTATTTCCAGAATTTTTTTCCCATTACTAAGGCTTGCCAGTATTGTGTTATTGTTATGACATGGATTTTAATTCACATAGGTCTGCTATCTGAGTTTGTATATGAGTCTGAAAGCTCAAGACATTGAATCAGCACTTCCCATTTACTGAGAAAAGAACAGCTAAATTTATGATATTTCACAGGATGCTAGTGAATGATCTAATACATTTTATAAAAGTAATGAGGTCTGAGCAATATGAGATATCATTGACAACACTTTGCTAATAAATCTTGGCTAGGAAGTGGACAGAGGTGACAATTTTTCCCCCAGAATCATATAGTGTGCAGATAAATGAAGTAAGAAGTATGTAGGACCTACTCTACTCTGAACTACATGAACTGCTCCGATCTCAAGATCTGAGAATCATTTAGAAACATTGGAGAGTGAATGCCATATCATTATATATTTCATAATCTGGCCTTAAATCTTTGAATACTTGGTTCTTTCACTTATGAAA
The DNA here is from genome assembly GCA_028646515.1 of Pseudochirops corinnae. Classification (NCBI taxonomy): domain Eukaryota; kingdom Metazoa; phylum Chordata; class Mammalia; order Diprotodontia; family Pseudocheiridae; genus Pseudochirops; species Pseudochirops corinnae. The sequence goes on along the minus strand of CM053589.1, from coordinate 62,443,087 downwards.
AATCAGACAGCAATATTTGTCAAGATATCAAAATTCCAAACCTTTGATGTTTTACAAATATAAATGGATTGTCCTGACAACTAAGGATGAATCTATATGAAAACAAAATGGGCTGCATCAGAGAATATTAAATTCCTTCCACTAGAGGTCTTCCAGAAGGTATTGCATGACCACTTGTTGGGAATGCTCTTAGAAGCGTTTTAACACTTTAGGTAATGAGAGGAACTTTAAACATCATTTGGCCCAGCTGCTAAGATTCTATAATGTTATTATTAATGCAAAGTATCATTATCACTCTGGGTATTCACAGGTCACTCCAAACACTAGAATCAGAATGCAAAATAAATTCTTCCTGGCCTTCCTGAGATTCATGGCAGACACCTTTCTGTTACATAAAAGAGGCTTAAGCCAGGAGCATTTCCTTATATTGAAAAAAGGTATGTGTAATAAGGGAAAAGAAAACAAATGATTACAAACCAGCAAAAGTTTAAAAAAAAATTTATCTTTTATCCTGAACAAATGCCTGAACATAGTTATTTATATTTTTTCAAGATCCATTAAATATTCAAGATCTAAAGCATATTTGCTATTGTTGTCATAGTATCCTAAAACTGGAAGGTATCACAAATGTCATCTAAAAGAGTTATATTATGCAAATCAAAACTGGTCTGAGGTAACACATCATACCTATCAGATTGACTAACATGACAAAACAGGAAAATGAAAAGTACTATAGAATATGTGAGAAAATTGGAAGACTAATGCAGTGTTGGTGGAGCTATGAATAGATCCAACCATTTTGGAGAGCAATTTGGAAGTATACCCAAAGAGCTATAAACACATGCATACCCTTTGACCCAGCAATACCACTCTAGAGCTGTATCCCAAAAACATCATACAAACTTGAAAAAGACCCATATGAACAAAAAATATTTATAGCAGCTCTTTTTGTGGTGGCAAAATATTGGAAATTGAGGGGATGTCCTTTAATTGGGGAATAGCTCAACAAGTTATGATATATGAATGTAATGGGATACTATTGTGCTATAAGAAATGATGAGAAGGTGGACTTCAACAAACCTGAAACAATTTGTATGAACTTGCACAGAGTGAGGTGAGTATAACCTGGGGAACACTGTACACAGTAATCTTAATAAACTTAGGTCTTCCTAACAATCCAAGATTCTAAGAAAACTCCAAGAGACTCATGATAGAAAATGCTGTCCATATCCAGACAAAGAACTATGGAGTCAGAATGCATTTCAAAGCACACTATTTGTGCTCTCTCTCTCTCTCTCTCTTTCTCTCTCTCTCTCTCTCTTTCCCTCTCCCTCCCTTTCTCTCTCTCTCATTTTGTTTCTACTTTCTTGTGGTTCGTCCTATTCATTCTAATTTTTCTTTACAACATGACTACTGTGAAAATATGTTTAATATCAATGTATATGTAGAGCCTATATCAGATGGCATGCCACCTTGAGAAGGGGGAAGGATAGGGAGGTGGAGAAAATTTAAAACTCAAAAGTATGTGGAATTGAATGCTGAAAACTAAAAATAAATAAATATATATTTTTGAAAGAGTTATATCATGAATGCCTTTAACAGTCACTACCACAAAATGTTACCTATCCTACGATTAGTGGTATTGCCAACGCTAACAACATTTATATGGCCCTTTAAGGTTTACCAAATGCTTTACTTCCATTATCTCACTTGATCTTCACAACAACAAATATTTTATCTATTTTTTACAGATGAGAAAACTAAGGCAGACAGAGAATAAGGGCAATGTCGCTAGTAAATAGCTGAGACAAGACTGGAACGCAAGTCTTCCTGTCTCCAAATCTAGTGCTATCCACAAAGCCATTTACCTGTCAATTATAGAATTCTAGTTATTGGGAACCAATTACCATGCACTTTTAAATATCTCTAAGTGTTAGAAAGTTTTAACTTGTGACTGTGTCTTCTTAAGTAATAATTTCAGTCCTGATTGCGTTTCCCTCCCTTTAAAGGCTAGATCCAACCCTTTTCAATATGGTACTTTTTATCTCTGAATCCCTTGCCTTCTTACACTACTGTTGTTTCCAAACCTCTAATTCCTAACTGACTCAACCCTACCATAAAATCTCTTTGCTTCTAGTGCTTCAAAGTGATCAACCAAGCTTTAAAAAAAAAAAATTGCTCGTTGAGTCACTTTTCAGATTCATACTATTGAACTCAACTGGGTTTTCATTTCTTACTGGTAATAATTTTATTCACCAATGTTGATTATCACACTAGGTAGAGTGGTTGTTACACTTGTCTTTTTTTTGTCTTTTTTTTTCAACCATAAATGTCCATCTCAATGCCCACTCATTCATCAGATGACTTTTGTTTCTGCTTTATTAAGACAGGTCACATATCAACTTCTCCATCTCCCCTCATCCACATCTAAAAATGTTAGTATTTAATTATCCAATTCACCTTTTCTCCAGTCTCAGGAGATAAGGTAGCCCTAATTACAAAGGTTAACTTCCTTGCCATTTCTTGTTGATCTTATAATTTCCCTTCCCATTTTTTCCATCTCCATTCTTTCTTTCTCTATTGCATCCTTCCATAATATCTACAAAAATGTATAGGACACCCCAATACTAAATGATAATACAAATAAAAGTTTTACTGTGACTGACGTTCATTAAAGCTACAGTCTTTCTTTTTTTTCCCTTTTCTCTCCTAAATTCTAAAAAGAGTAATTTTATTTTATAGCATTTCCCTCCTCAGCATCCATTCACTCATCATTGCTTTGCCATGAGGTTTAACAACACATCAGTATACTGCAAATTTTTCTCTGATTCCCAAGTGTCTTCTTAATTATCAAATTATTTTTTGTTCAGTCCTCATTCCACTATCTATAATATTTTACTATTGAAGTTACCACCATTCCTCCAGTCTCCCTGTTTTGTAACTGTGTTATCATCAACTCCTTCCTCCCCATCACCACAAACAGTTAATCAGTTGCCAAATCCTGTCATTTCTATCTCTATACATCTCTTGCATCTGTACCCTTGTCTCTACTCACATAGTTATTGCCTTAGTTCACTTCCACAACATCTCTCCTAAAGAATATAGAAATATCCTTCTAATTGTTTTTTTTTCTGTTTTGTCTCTCTGTACTTTAGTCTATTCACCTACATGTCCCAAAGTAATTTTTCTTAAGTGTAGACCTAATGATGTCACTCCCTTTCTCATCAAACTTGATTGCTTCCCTATTGTCTCTGGGATATAATATAAACTCTTCTATTTTTCTTTTAAAGCCTTTCACACAGCAGTCGCAATCTATTTTTCCAACATCATTATACATTATTGCCTTTGTCATTCTCTACAATAGAGCTAAATTTGCCTTCTCTCTGTTCTTTACACATGGTACTGGATGTTCCTTCTCTGTGCCTTTAGATGGAATCCCTCATGAGTAGAATACATTTCTTCTTTACCTCTGTCTCCTAGAATCTATCATTTTTCTTTGAAATGCAGATCAAGTACACTTTTTACGTAAGGCTATCTTCATTTTTCCAACTTTTAGCACTCTCTCTCCTTAGCTCTCATGTATTCATTCCATGTATAGATATTTACATGTCTATATATGATATGTATACACAAACATATACATATGCATACATGTGTATCCATGTATATACATATACTTACATCCTCCAATGAAAAGGAAACTTCTTAAGGGTAGAAATCATTTCCACATTTCCTGATATTTAATAATTACTTAAAATACACATGTTGAATTATTGAATTAGACATCATCTTATGTAAAATACGGATAATAATAATTGTGTGTTTATTAATATTTCTTGGGTACATACTATTTTCAAGATCCAGGGATTCAATGAGGGAAAATGATATTGTCCCTTCCCTCCTTATCCTTAAAGAAGATCCAGAAGTAGTAACCCTGACAAGGAAAAACAAGAAGGCTAGCATCATGATCCTAAGGAAGAAGGATACCATAGAATTACCAACAAAGGTTAAAAGAACCTATTTCCATTTAAGAGAAATTATTTCCATTTTTGAGTTATACGCTTATTCTAAGTCATGGAAGTTACTACAATTAACCTAGTCATTGTATACCTGAGATTGATATTATGGTAGTTCTAATCATGGAATTCTATGATTTATCACTGAACCTCAACTAATAGGTGATGAAATTGAGTTTCTGGGAGATGAAATTATCTGTCTAAAATTATACAAGTAATAAAAAGACAGGTGGATCCGTCAATAGTGGGACCTGGAGTCAAGAAGACCTGAGTTCAAATCCAGTCTCAGACAACTACTTTGTGACTATGGGCAAAACAATTAAGTCCTTCCTGCCTCACTTTCTCCATCCATAAAATGGGGATAGAATTTGCTTTCTATGCTTGTTACAAGAATGAGATAAGACTATATGTATAAAGCACTTTGAAAAACTTAATGCCCTATAGGAAATGTTAGGGTTTTTTTTGTTTTTGCTTTTTTTCTTCCATTTTTAAGGAAGAATAAGAACTCTAATCTCAGCTCCCTAAATACATATTCAGTGTTTTTTCCACTCCATTTCACTGGTTGCCATAGATGCTACAGATGTCTGAGGAAGGCTATCATACGAATTGGTCAAAGTTCTCTGAGCAGGTTCATATTTTGTGATTTTAGGGATAGAAGAAGCATTTTATCCAGCTGAGATAAGAGTTTCAAATAGTTTCACCACCAGCCAGCTGTGCTACCTGCAATTCCAGCTATTAGAATTAAGCCTTCTGGTAAGTGTAATACCTCGAGGAGGACCCTGTTAAAATGAGACTGCATTAAATTATATAAGAAGCATGACAACTTACTATTATCTACTGAAAACAGTTTGTCAAAGGAGCACAAAAGGCATAGGTTTAAATGGGAAGAAAAAAGACTTGGGATACTACCTGAAACACTTGATTTTCATGGAATGTTATGGTGAAGAATGCTAGCAAAAACAGAAAACAATATAGTGCAATGCCAATGTGAGACCCATAGCAGCCACTATGAATATGCATGCACATTTCCAGGGTGGAGTCACAAAATATAATAAACTTACTTCCTCAAAGGCAAAACCAAAATACTTATTTGGAACATCATTAGGATTTCAGGAGGCAAGATTTAGCAGAGTATTTATCACTTATCCAGGGAAGGCTGACATCATAAACCATCTTTCTTTTAGGTCTCCCCACAAACAAGATCCCCTAGGAAAAATTCTTCCCTCCACCCACTCAAGCTGCTTCTCTCTCTGCTCTGCTGCTCTCACTGCTCTCTGATGTCTACTGTGTCCCCTCTCTCTCCCCCCTCTCCCCCCTTCTGTCTCTCTGTCTCTTTGTCTCTGTCTCTGTTTCTCTCTCTCTCTCTCTTTATCTCTCTGTCTCTCTGTCTCTGTCTCTGTCTCTTTCTCTGTCTCTGTCTGTCTGTCTGTCTGTCTCTCTCTCTCTCTCTCCCTCTCTCTCTCCTCCTCCTCCTCTGGGCCTACTCCTCCCACTCTGAGCACCATGTGAAGCAGACTCTATGTGATTTGGGCAGGTCACAGGCCTATCAGTGGGTGGTGAAGATCTTCTTATTCCATTAACACTACATCTGGACACATGTTTTGGGGGATCTGACATGAGAAAGATTCCCTTTATGCCAATAAAACAAACCTTTAACAAGTATCACTGCTGATGGCAGCATGAAAGTTATAGTCTAGTAGGGGGATTATTCACACACTAAACACACATATGCATACTACATTCATATCCATAGCTATAGTAAATGATAATATTGGTGAAAATGAAATTCAAAAGGGAAGGAAAATACTCATGGGTATTACAGGAAGAGAAGGAGAAACTTTCTGGAGGAAAGCATTTGCATTTCAGTGCACTTGATTTGGATTTTCAAGGATAGCAACTTCAACCTTGGCCTACGACTTCTTCTTCCTCCCCTATTGCCTCTGGCTTCAGAGTTCAAAAATATTGTTTGAAATGTTTGAAGGATATTATACATGTAATCTTCTCATCAATATCTTAGGCAAATTCCTAGATCAGCTGATAAGAGAGTCTGAATTAAGAGCCAAGAATGAACTTCACCTAGGTTCATAGTATGTATCAGCAATGCAGTATTCACAATGCCTACAGTAACTATAAATATGCTGATATAGTTATTAATCACAAAATGGAACAGGCTCTCTACATAAGAAATATAGATAGTGCATTCATTTAAATACCAGAAGACTGAGTCCCAAAACCAGAAAGTCAAAGCCAACCCAGTCGTGATGAAGTTGGCACATGTGGCCAAAGTA
>CM053589.1:62412984-62436283 GCA_028646515.1 Pseudochirops corinnae | reverse complement strand
ATTATTAACTACATACAACTGGAACTTGAGATACACAGGCATTGTGGTCGGGAGATCCATCCTGCCCTACCGAAAAGTCAGAGGGGTGAGAGGGGAAGACATAGGAGAGAATATACTGGGGGAGGGGCAATACACTGGGATGGCTGTTTTGGGGTGGTGGGTAGGGGAAAGATGGGGAGAAAATATGTAACTCAAAACCTTGTGGAAATGAATGATGCAAACTAAAATAAAATGTAACTAAAAGTAGTTTACCTCTGAATGGAGCCCAAAGCTCTCCTTATGAACTTAATAAATAATATGATAACAAAGAAATATCAAGCAAATGGCTGAATCATGTGGATTTTCTTGTAGGGCAGAGGAAGCAGGGAAGTGTAGTTCATGGTGACAATTCAAGAGCATTGCTACCAGAAATTATTTTTTAAAGTCATATTTAAGATGCCTGGCCTTATATATTTATAGAGATAATTCTAAGAAACAATAGAAGATGCAGAGCAGGTCAATGCATAATATAAAAAATTTGAAAGCACAAACTAGAAAGCAAAACGTGACCCATTGTGAAACATTATATACTGGAAACTCACTATCTTTCATGAACTGACATACAGTAGATTTTATTTTATATGTGTATATCCATATATACATGTATGTAAATATACATACACATATAGCATGCATGTACATTTGCATATGCATTTGCATGAATATATGTATACAAATGTATGTGTGTTGCATATGTACATACCTATGTATGTGTATATACATACACATACGTTTGTGTGTATATGTATACTCATATTCATACATATGTATGTTTATATATACTGTAGGTGTGTATATATTACTTATATGTATATATGTATGCATATGTGTGCTTGTTTGTGTATCCATATTTTTCCCCTTTTCATGCCACCCACTATTAGAGTTGTGCCAAGGATGATTTCAGAAAGTCTATTGAAGATAATTTGATATTCATGGTGGAGGAAATGTGGTTCAGTGGAAAGAACAAAGGCTCTGAAAACAAAGGATCCAGGGTGAATTCATGCCTGTGATACTAAGTATCTACAAGACCTTGTACAAATCACTTGCATCCATGGCCCTCAGTATCAATTTAAACATACATGGTTTCTGAGTTTCTTTCAAATGTTTGATCTTAATCTTTTTATTAAATTATAAAACTGTTATTTTATCCACCTGTGCAATACTTGGTAGAACATTAAATATAAAAGAATATTCACAGGACAGCAACGTGTCCTGGGATATTTTCTATCAGAACTCCATCAAATAAGACGAAAAGGACCATTAACTATTTCACATAGTAAGAACAGGCACATATGCATTCATATATTAAAAGTTATATACATATATACACATGTATACATACATATCTGTGTATATGCATATATGTATGTATATATATGTGTGTGCATATGTATGTATAATACTTACCTATCTCACTTTAAAACTGGAAAAGTCCTTTACAGAGATCACCTCATTTGATTGTTTGCCTATGGATACTATAATCTAGTATAGACATTATGGTTATAATACCTACCTTTTATATTTTTCCTAGGGCAAAAAATTAAAACATGGTGCTGCACATTTAGTGAGTACTCAAAAAATACTTATTGATTAAATAACTACAATCTGATTATTTCAGTTACCACAAGTTCTAAGGTACTGTTCTTCTCTGAAGGGATAGGTATGAAGTGAAAATTCCAGACAAATTGCACATGACATTGTAAACTACTAGAACATAGGATTATGTTCTTTAGTTTCCTTGCATCAGCCATAACTTTCATTCCAATTCTACAAAGTCAGTCAACAAGTATTTCTTTTAATTATTATTGACTGTCTGTAGAAAATAAGCTCTGTGAGAGAAGGGAATGTCATTTCTTTTGTCTTTGCATTTGCCCAGAACAGTGGCAACGTGCCGTGTACATAGTAGGTATTTAGTAAATGATTAAAGAATTAGGTTGGAGCAAACGGAATTATAATTTTCCAGATACAGTGAAGTTCCAGATTCATCTCAGGTGGGAATGACATTATGAGAAGGAGAATCTTTTGAATGGAACAAAAGTATTTGCTAATATTCTCCCATGTAACCCGAGCCTCACAGATTTTGAGGGATTTAATTCCTATTTGGTCATGAGAGGCCTAACTCAAGTGTTAGGCTCTCTTTCTGGCTCTGCCCCTAATCTAGTGTTAAAACTCCAGGAAAATTTCTAAAATAAAGTTTTAATATGACCCATATCTATATTCTCCACAAAATACCAGAATCAGATGGCATTTTATTTCATGAACAATGTGCATATCGGGTAGGGGATAGCTCCATCACAGAATATAGACTAGGTTCTAAGGCAAAAGTATGAAGAACACATACAGAAAAACAAAACTGTAAAACAGTCAAATGATTAATTACACTTATTTTGTTCAAATTTTGCAGACAGTTGGCTATGGTGTATGCCGACTTTAGCTATCAGTGACAAGAAACATAGAATGCTCCCTTTGATCTCAAAGTCCTTCCTATATATCTATATTAACCTTTCACCTTCACTTCCCATTTTTCTCAGCCTACTCCATTGTAGGGGCTAAATAAATCTTTGATGACTAATTATTCGTTATCTTCAATGTGATATAGTTTTTAGTTTTTCAATGTGACACAGAAAACAGATAGATTGAATCTATTTTCCCATCTAAGAAAGAGGGAAACAGAGGCCCTGAAAAGATAAAATTATTGGTATAATGCCATAAGATTTTGTATAGATTATCCAAGTCCTAAATCATTTGATTGAGAGTCACTAAAAAACAACTGAATTCTAAATAACTTGGAGAATAGCCTGAAAATAAGGAGGGAGAAAAAGGAAATGTCATCTTTCCAATTCCACTTGGCTTCTTAAAACTTTCAAGTAGAAATTAACAATTTTTAAGTTGCTAAGAGTCTCTTTGTGACTCAGCAGGCCTTAGCATCCTGTGATGAGATCTGCATTTCTAGAGCAATTGCAGGTGAAGCAGTTCCACTTGAAATCTGTGTCAAGTTAGCTCTGAAGAGAAATTACCCAGGTGAACTGAATTCAATTGCTAAACAGCTAGAATTGAAAGTCTCCTCACAATACTCAGGCTTTAAGCAAAACAGCACAAGCCTCCATCCCCAAATCCAGAAATCACTTTAATTCTATGCGCGAAAACAAGAAATAACTGGATTTAGCACTTAATCTAATTTGTTAGTGTAGAAGGGAAGCGTCAAAGGGCTGTATCAAGTGTTTGCAAACTCTTTTAGATCCATACAATATTTGAATTATTGTCGTTAAAACTTCCATGCCATTTGGAGGGTGAAGAGTACAATCCGAGAAACTATTATTTTGAGTTAACAAAGAATTTAACAAGTTAACATACAAATTATTAATTTTTAATTTAAAAATGGTATAGGTGGAAAATGGCAACTCAACTAAATTAAACAGAGTTCCAGATTAAGAGCTATCATATAATTGGAACAAGAAAAGATCATTTTCATCTAAGAGAAGTACAAAAGGTGATCCCTGTGATAAATCTAGAAGAAAGAAAGATTTCAAGGTTTGGCTCACACTAGGCACATGAAGTTTAACTGATTGATTTTTTGATTAATGATTGGAAGGAGTGTATTTTAAGCATGGGAATAGGCTGCAAGAATGCAATTGACCTAGAAAAACAAGATTAAGGATTGGTTTACTCATCCAGTTTAATTGGAATATTGAGTATATGAAGGTGAAATGAATGAAATAAGAGAAAGTAGGTTGCCATCAGATTGTGGAGGGCTTTAAATGAAAGGTGAAAGACTTTGTACTTGTTTTCTGTAGGGAAAAAGGGAGCATCTGAATGTTTTTAACCAGGTAAGTAATGTGGTAAAACATACATTAAAGAGACATATCCCAGTCCCAAAACCCATTGTTGTAAGACTCTCCTCCCTTGCGGAGTTGAATGCCCTAACCAGCATGAGGAATAGAGTAGGGAGCAGAAGAGAAGGGAGTTCCTCAGTCTTCTTCAGGTTCTGCACTTGTTTCAAGCACTTCTCGGGAAGATGGGCAAGGCCAACCCCATTTCAGGTTACTGAAGGAAAAGACTGGGATGAGATGGGAGAAGTTGGGAGTCTCCATCATGTCCCTATATGTATTTTAGTACATTAGAGACTTTTGAGAAATTTTCCTTGGAGTGAGATATAGGACTCTCTGTCTCCATTGGCTGAGCTGTTACCTCTTTCACAAGAGGAGACCTTCTTTGCTCTATATTTTGCTATTTGTTATGCAATCATTTCACCTGTGCCCAACTAATTCTTCACGACCCCATTTGGGGTTATCTTGGCAAAACTATTGGAGTGGTTTTTCATTTCCTTCTCCAGTTTATTTTACAAATGAGGAAACTGAGTCTAACATTTGAACCGAGGTCTTTCTGACTCCTGACTTGGCACACTATGCACTGTGCCAGCTAGATTGGACTATATAATTGACTTATATCACCCTATATATAGTATGGTATCCTTTGTATGTCTTCTGATTTTTGTTTTAATACTGACGTGGATAAATGTGTTTACGTGTTCATTGTGAAACTTGTATTTGGCAGGAAAAGTTTTAAACTTTATATATAAAGCTTAGGGTGCTGCTTTCCCCCAATATTTAAGTAGTAATCAGAAGTAGATTGAACAAAATAACTTCAACCACTAGATTAATAATATTTAAGAGAACAAACAGATATATTTACTCCTTATCTCTGAAAGCAGAGTAGCCTTAGGCCCCAACTTCCTGCTTTCCCACCTTGCATGAATTAAAATCTCTCTTAGAGAATGGTGGGGGCATAAAGATACTAGAGATGTCTATTCTGCCTCACTTTGATACACACAGCGATAGCCCCATGCAACATATGGAAAACTGCCATCACAACACATGGGGACCTTGCCACAGAAATAATCATGATACCAATAAGACAGACTGAAATGGAAAGGAAGAAACTGGAGAATGGGTGATCATTTAAGATAGAAGTATCAAATTCAAATAGAAATGGCAGCCAGTAAGCTGTATGTAAGGATCCTTACAGGCTGTATATTGACTTAGGATACTATATACTTATAATATATATATCTATTGTGTTTTTCTTTTCTAAAACTAGATCTGCAGCTGTCAGGCCACATATTTGACACCTCTGACTCAGAAGACCTATAACAGGACAGATAATAAGCCTCTGACCTAGAATGGAATTAGTACAAATGGAGAAATGAGGATGGATGTCAAAGATTTTATAAAAGTAGATTGACTAGGACTTGCCAAATTAACGAGGAGTGCTAAGAAAGAAGGAAGAGTCAAAGGGGAATCAGAAATTACAAACCAGGTTGATTGGTAGAGTGAGTATGCCAAGAAAAAAGTTAAACAGAAGAGGAAGGTTTGTGGCAGAAAAGAATGGGTTTTTTGAGGATATATTGAGTTTGAATTCTGATGAACATTTATCAGTAGGCAGTTGGTAATGTGCTACTAGAGCTCAAGGTAGAGCTAAAGATCTGGGAGTCATCTGCAAAGGAATTGATCATGTGAATGAGATACCTCCAAAAGTAAATTTAGTAGGAAAAGAAGTGGGTAGCTAAAAGAGAGTCTGGGAACACTAACAATTAGGGGTATAAAGATTAAGGTAAACTAGGAAAAGAAACAAAGGAAAAGAAGTCAGATAGGTAAGAAAATAATCAGGAGAAAGAAGTATTACAGAAGTCAAGGAATCAAAGAGTATAAAAATGGAGGGATACAACTGATAAATAGTCAAAGGATATGAACAGACAGTTTTTAGAGGAAGAAATTAAAGCTATCCATGGTCATAAGAAAAACTGCTCTAAATCGCTATTGATTACAGAGATACAAATCAAAAGAACTCTGAGGTAACACATCACACCTATCAGATTGGCTAATATGACAAAACAAGAACATGATAAATGTTGGAGAATATGTGGGAAAGTTGGAACAGTAATTCATTGTTGGTGGAGTTGTGATATGATCCAACCATTCTGGAAAGTAATTTTGAACTATGTCCAAAAGGCTATAAAAATATGCATACCCTTTGACCTAGCAATATCACTTTTAGGGATGTATCCCAAAGAGATTATAAAAATGGGTAAAGGACCCACATGTACAAAAATATTTATAGTAGCTCTATTTGTGGTGGCCAAGAACCGGAAATGGAGGGAATGCCGATAATTGGGTAATGGCTGAACAAGTTGTAGTATATTACTATAATGGAATACTATTGTGCTATGAGAAATGATGAACAGGTGGACTTCAGAAAAACCTGCAAAGATTTATATATACTGATGCTGAGTGAAGTGAGCAGAACCAGGAGAACATTGTACATAGTAACAGACACAGTCTGTGATAACTAATTTTGATATACTTAACTCTTCTCAGCAATGCAAGGACCTAAAGCAATTCTAAATAACTCATGATGGAAAATGTCATCCAATCCAGATAAAGAACTATGGAGTCTGAATACAGAGCGAAGCAGACAATTTTCTTTTTTTGTTGTTGTTGTTTTTTTCTTTCCCACGTTTTTTTTCCCATTCATTATAATTCTTCTATACAACATGACAATGTGAAAATATATTTAATAGGAAAAGTATATGTAAAGCCCATATCAAATTATAGGCCACCTTGAGGAGGGAGTGCAGAAGGGAGGGAGAAAAATTTAAAAATTTATGGAAGTAAATGTTGAAAACTAAAAATAAGTTAAATTTTTAAAAAGCTGGAAAAAAGGGAAAAAATGGAGGAATAGTCAGTACCTCATGCAGCAATTAAGAAATAACTGGTTACCAAAAAGCTGCAGTTTTTATGTAATTTTAGGACAGAAGTCAGACTGTAGGAGTTTAAGTAGTAAGGATATGGTACGTGACAATATAGAAGTGCTTACCACATGGCAAGCACTGTGATAAAAATCTTAGAAAACAACCAAAAGTAAAAACATTTCCTGCCCTCAAGGAGCTGACCATCTATTAAGGGACCCAAAGTGCACCAAGTGTAAACAAATAAACTATATACAGGATAAATGGGAGATTATCTCAAGGAAAAGTCACTACCTTTAATTAGTAAAGGCTTCTTGTAAAAACTGGGATTGTAGCTGATACTTGAAGAAAGCCAAGGGAACCAGGAGGTAAAGGGGGAGATTCCGTATTAACAAGCATGCAAATAAAAGTACATGGAGTTGGGATATTGAACATCTTGTACAAGGAATGGTAAGGAAGCCATTGTCACTGAATCACTGAATACATGAAGGAGAGTCAGGTGTAGTAACACTGGAAAGGTAGAGAAGTCTGTTGTAGACTACTTTTTCAAGGCATTAAGGCATGAAAGGAAGGAGATATATAGGATGAGAAACATTGGGGATAGACAGATCAAGTGAGTGGTTTTATTTTTAAAGGATGGAGAAGACTCGGACATGTTTAGAGAGTACAGGTTAGGAGAAATTGAATATGGGGGGATGACAGATGGGGTAATCTGCTAGAGGAGATGGGTTGAAATAAAATTACATTTTCATGTAGAGGGTGAAGGAGCAGGGTAACCATTTTATGTGAAACACAGGGAAAGTAAATTGATGTTGGGTTAAATGAAATTTAATTAGTGGAGTATTAATTATATACTGAACACTAAAGTTGAGTGGAACACACCCAAAGAGAGGTTTCAGGAAAATGGTGAGAGAAAAGAGACACTTCCATCTCTCAGAAATACCCCTAGAGCACTGAGGGGGAAGATGCAGCAGTCTGAATATGGTAATGCAAACTCAAAGATGATTTTTACTAAACAGTACTGGAAGTGATGCCAGTCATTAAAAAGTAAATGGACTAAAGAAAAGATGAAGTAGAGAGTGGTTGAATTCTAACAAGTTCAGGCAGTGAGATAAGAATTTTAGCTATAAGTCGATCCTAAGAGTGAGCAACATAACAATCAATTTTAAAAAAGGTCATGATAATGAGGTGCTTTAAATAAGGGAAGAAAATACAAAGAGGAAGAAATTCTTATTACATTCCAAGGTCTTGATTATGTCTTATAAGCAAAGAGGACAACTTTAAAAACTCAGTCAAAGAAAATAAAACCACTTGAAATGTAACCACAGCAATAAGTATTTTAATAATGAAAACATTTAAAACTAGTAAATGTATCACTTTAATTATTTACAGGACTTCAACAGTTCTTCACTATCCATTGAGAGAATCATCCCTACCAGAATTAGGGTATAGTCAATAGTGCTACCATCATGATAGTTTTACGAGACAGGGGGCACTTTTGTTCCCATATAGTTTGCTCCAAATGCCAGCTTTAACTCTGTGTGTGTGTGTGTGTGTGTGTGTGTGTGTGTGTGTGTGTGTGTACAAGTGCAAAAGATATGTCAGGCACTGTGGCAATTAGAGGCAAAAATACAGCCCATGTCATCAAGGTACTTACATCATAAAAGGGCAACACCACGTAAATAACTAAGTAGACACAAGACATAGACAGAGATGAAGAAGACATTCAGAGTGGGGGAAGGCTGGGGGGACCAGGATAAGCCTCCATGAACATATTGAGGGGAAACTGGAGTCCCAATGAGTGGCACAGCATGGACTGTCATTACTCATAATAACCAACACCAGTAGAAAGACCACTATTCCATCACAATTCAATTTAACAAACATTTATCAACTATTTATTATTTACCAGGTATGTGCAAAGTACTAGAAATACAAAGGGAAAAACAACAGCCAAAACAAAAACACATATATTCCATGGTCATTCAAGCATGTCCAGCTCTTCATGACAACATGGACCATACCACACCAGTTCCATCCACGGGGTTTTCTTGGCAAAGATACTGGAGTGGTTTGCCATTTCCTTCTCCAGTGGCTTAAGGCAAGCAGAGGTTAGGTGACTTGTTCAGGGTCACATAGCAAATAAGTTTCTGAGGCCAGATTTAAAATTCATGTCTTCCTGACTGCAGGCCGAGAGCTCTATCCACTTAGCCACCTACCTGCCTCCTTCTCTCCAGTAAAGTAAGTCAAGCAACAAGTATTTGTTAAGTATTTACTATGTACTAAATAATGAGTACACAGAAGAAAAGAGAAAAATACCAAAAAACTACAGTCCCTGATCTCAAGGAGAATATATTCTAAGGGGTGAGATAACATGTAAATACCTAAACATACACAACTATGAAAGCAAAATAAAAATATCCATTTTAATCCAAGTGAATATATTAAGAGATAAATATGTATCTAGTCTAAAGAAATTTTCCAGACTTTTCCCTTTAAAAAAGTACGTGGAAAGTCAAGAACAAAAAACTAAGACCTCAGGAAAATAGAATAATAGTTGCAACCAAAAGTGCATCAAAAAGTACCTCTTCATTAATTTAGGTCATTCTTCTTTATCCTTTCAACAAGTTGAATGTGTGACTTACCTAGCAACAATTCTCTTTTATTTTATTTTATTTTTTCATTTAAAGATATTAGGATATTGAGATCTCATCTTTCAATTTTTAAGAGCAGGAAAAATGGAGTTCTATAGTTGAAGAATTAGTTGACTAATATTCTAGTATATCAACATAAAATTATATTTTAGCTTACAGTGATTTTTACAGTATATATATATATATATATATATTTTTTTTTTTTTGCTTTTTTTGGAAGGTGAAGGTAGGGAATTTGGGTAAAGTGACTTGCCCAAAGTCACACAGCTAGTTTTTTGTGTTAAGTGTTTGAGGCCGAATTTGAACGTAGGTCCTCCTGACTCCAGAAACAGTGCTCTATTCACTGTGCCACCTAGCTGCCCCTTGTATTTCAATTTACATTGTTTGAGATGTCTAAAAATAAGTCTTAACTCAAATTATCTTAGAGTAGAGAGTAAGGGCATGAGGGAAGGGGGGGAATGTCAATTCTTGTATTTAGAAAGAATAGTATCAAATATAATAATAAAAAACCCAAACAAACCTGTTGTGACAATTATGCAAAAAATACAGAGAATAGTTTAGGTTTTATTTTTTCCTTCAACACCAGTCAAAAACAGAAAATCTAAAGGTTAACTGATAGGGGAAGGCATTAGTATCTACAGGAACCTCCAGGTAAAGGCCTTCTGCAGAAAATGTGATTTGGGCTAAGTCTTACAGAGAGCCAGGGAAAACAAGTGTCCCAAGTGTTTTAGGGATAGAGGAGAGACAGTGCAAAGGCATGGAGAAATGGAATGGGTTGTGAAGTGAAAAGAATAGCAAGTGTGCCAATATTAATGGCTTATATTATACATAGAGAGGAATAATGTAATATAAAGATGGAAAAAGTAGGAAGAGGGCAAGATTGTAAGGGACTTTTAAATCCCAAATAGAGGACTTCATATTTTGAATTGATTTAAACTATTGGAACTCCTGAGGTGGGGGAAAAAAGGGAGTGATATGATTAGACCTAGATTTTAGAAGAAAACAAATGCTTGCCATGTATTAGATGGATTGTAGGGAGGAGAGACTTGAGGAAGAGAGACAAATAATACGATTATTTTAGTAGGCCAGTGTAATAGCAATGAGTTTAGCAGATACTTATCACTTAGTACCTTGGGGCTAAGTATGGAAGGTGTGAACTCTGTCCCACAGTTGAGAAGGCATGAACTGAACTTCCCTGTTGATGTGGAAGAAGGGGATTGGCTGAGACAGGAGGCCAGTGTGTGTATATAAGCAAGAATTCCAGAGACAGAGAGACAGAACTGGAATGCTGCTCCTGGTGAAGGAAGAATGGTGGAGACTGAAGCTGGCTGAGAGAGAGAGCAAAGTTTCTCTCCCAGCATCTGGAAGCTGACTGAGAACTAAGATGGAGTTTTCCTGAGACCAGAATCTGGTGAAGCACATCTGTAAGGCTGAGAGGGCTTGCCTGGAAGGCCTCCTGCAAGGCTGAGGGGGCTTGCCTGGAAGGCCTCCTGCAAGGCTGAGGGGGCTTGCCTGGAAGGCCTCCTGCAAGGCTGAGGGGGCTTGCCTGGAAGGCCAATATTCCTTCTGGTTCCTAGGGTCAGCTGAACTGCTGAAGGACTGAAGAAGCATGACCAGGATAAGATTTTATTTGTTCGTGGCCTGGCTGATCCTTGAGTTCCAGGCAAGAGAAGTGGTGAAGAGTTTGAGATGCGCTGGACCCTGTGAACTTCAGTGTGTGCCAGGGACTGCCCTTAGGACTGGACAAAGACCTGGAAGCTGTCTACCACTGAGGACTGGACAAGGATTTTAGAGCTGTCTGTTTCTGAATCCGGGTGACTGTTTGGTAGATTCAGGAGGGAGCTGGGACCATGGAAGGGGATCCAGGGAATCAGAGAGACCACCCCGAGTCAAGATGAAGAAAAGACCTCCCCTTGGATGAAGTTGAGGTTTTCTGGACACCGAGGGGTAGAGGGTTTGTGTGGTTTCCTAATGACTATATTTGTGATTAATGATATTTAGCAATTGTCAATCTAGAATAGTGACTGATTAAGTTAATGGTTGCCCCATGAGTGGAAGTTTGAGTATTGTTTTGTGAATTGACTGAATGATTAAGTATGATTATTCTTTTCTTCCTTGTTCTAAATATTGTGGCCACTGTAGTGAAAACTGTGTGGCCATTTTCTGTAGTAAGATGTAATGTTGTGAATATCATATTGTGATATATTGTCAATGTTTGCCTTTATTTGTAATAGAATAAACAGAGTGTTCACTATATTGTGTAATCCGAACTCTAAAAGCTGTTCACAGTAGCATTCTTTTGGGAGTCTGCTGGTGCATGGCATTACAGCCAGATGAGAGATTTTGAGAGCATACACTAAGTTTATGGGTGAATGAGTAGAAAAAAAGGTGATTATAAGAGACACGTTGGGAAGAAAAAAAATGACAAGTTTTGACAATAGGATATTTGTTTTGAATGAGTTAGACAGAGGAGTATGAAATCAAAGTTGTTGGCTTAGGTGATTTGGAGAATTGTATTTGAAAGGACAGTTTTGGGAAAATTCTGTGAAGAACTGTTTTGAATATTTGAGTTGGAGAAATCTATGGGACATCTAGTTAGAGATGCCAAGAGGTATTTAAAGATAACTGTAACTCAGTAGATGGAATAGAATTGTGTATGTGTATGAAACATTTGCATAGAGAAAATAAACTTGCTGGAGCTTAGGTCATGAAGTGACATAGTGCAAAATGAAAATAAAAGTGGCCCACATATAGAATTGGGAGAGATGTCCACGGTTAGAGGTCATGTCATGAATAAAGAATCAGCAAAGGAGATGGAGATGTTCAGAAACATAGGAGGAAAACCAGGAGAAAGCAGTGGCCAGGAAATCTAGAGAAGAGAAAGTATCCAAAATGATGGGATCAGCAGTATCAAATGTTACAGAGAAGTCAAGAAGGATAAGGAATGACAAAAAGAGCATTGGATTTAACAATTAATAATCATCAGTAACTTTGGAGAAGGCAGTTTCCAGTGAATGGTGAGGCTAAAGCAAGTGAGAGGGGAAGAAGTGGTGGTCCCTAATGTAGAAGGAAAGAAGGGAAATATGCTGGTGTTCAGCAGACAACATCTTCCAGAAGTTTGATCAGGAAGCAGAGATGATTTGAGTGACTTTTGAAAATGAAAATCACCCTCTTTTTAATTTTTTTTTTAATTTTAGTGAGGCAATTGGAGTTAAGTGACTTGTCCAGGGTCACACTGTTAGTAAGTGTCAAGTGTCTGGACAGAGGACAGATTTGAACTCAGGTCCTCCTGACTTCACGGCTGCTGCTCTATCCACTGTGCCACCTAGCTACCCCAATCACCCTCTTCTTGATCTTGAGTCCAGGTTATGGCTGCTAATGTTGGATATGCACTAATGCTCTGCCCTGGACTGTATTCTCTTCTCCTTCTATACTATTTCATTTGGTGATCTTATCAGCTCCTATGGATTCGGTTATCACAACTATGCTAATGACAGTCAAATTTACTTAAACATCTCTGCCTTCTCTCTGGACCCCTGGTTTAACATTTCCAACTAGCTGTAGGCTATTTTGAACTGGATGACCAATATTCACTTTGAACTAAACCTGTGCAAAATTGAACTCATTACCTTACATAAACACACACATACGCACACACGCACACACACACACACACACGCACACACGCACACACGTACGTGCATGCACACACACTCACTCCAACCCTCCCTTCTTTCAAACTTCCCTATTCTTGTCAAGGACACCATCACTTTCTCAGGGATTCATGCTTATTTCAACCACTCGCGCTCTCTTTCCTCCTAGAAGTCTATCAATTTCTACTTCATTGCATACGGCATACATGCTCCTTTCTCTGACAATGCCACCACTTTTGTTCAGTCTCTCATTACCTCACAACTGAATATTCCAACTGCCTGCTATTTTATCCTCCTGCCTCAAGTGTCTGCTCACTCCAATCCAACCTCCACGAAGTTGTTACATGTTCTGATGACTATGTCATCCTCTCTCCCTCATTCAGGAAATTACACTCACTCCTTATCACCTCTAGAATAAAATATAAAGCCTTCTTAGTATTCATAGCCCTTTATTCTCTGCCTGATCTTTAACCTTTCCACTTTTCTTATATCTCACTTACCTCCTCATGCTCTGCCATCCACTGATACTGGTCTCCTGCAGGGAGGAGGCAAGATGGTGGAGTAAGGCAGAGACTTGTTTGAGGTCTCCCCGAAATCACTCCACATAGCTGTGAAAAATGACTCTCAAAACATTCTAGAGCTGTGGAACCCACAAATTGATTGAGTGAAACAAGTCTCCAGCTCAAGACAACTTGGAAGGTTGACAGGAAGGGTCTATTGCACCAGGCTGAGAGCAGAGCACAGTTCAGAATGGCCTATGCATGCATAGACAGGGTCAGAGCAGGCCTCAGGGGACTGAATTACTGGCACCTGTGGCAGGTTCCAAACTTTTCAGCCCACAAATGCCAAAGACAGCAGCAAAGGTCTTTGGGAAAATTTTGTGAGACCTAGATGAAAGAGAAGCATGTTCTGGCCCCAGCCCCTGGGTGACAGTGGAAGTGGTTGTGGTGGCAGCAGTAACAGCGGCTGCCCATAGACAGTGGGGCACTGAGTGGCTGATCAGAGGGGGATTGCAGGGATCTCTTTGTTGGAAATGAGGCAGGATTCTCTTGTTTTGCCCTGGTTGGATCTGGGTTGCAGTCCTGGGTGGCGGTTGTGAGGTGAGAGGAACTGCTGCTCTGGTGGAGCTTGTGGTGCAGTGGAGAGGGAATCCTCTTCACACTTCCAAGACAGAAAAGAGTGCTTCTTTTCACTCACAGACTGGAGCACAGGCCAGAAAAGGAGTAAATAGCTCTTTTTTGATCATACTACCTTGGAAGAACTGAAAATTTTCAGGCTCCTAGAAGTATCCCTGAAAACACCTGCATAAAACCACTGAAGTTTGGGACAGCACACCACCCTTCCCCCATGGGATGCAGAGTCCTCAGGTTATAGAATCTTACTTCGGTGACAAAGAAGATCAAAACATGCAACCAGAAAAAGACAACAAAGTCAAAGCTCCTATATCTAAAGCCTCCAAATAAAATATGAATTAGTTGCAGTCCATGGAAGAGCTCAAAAAGGATTTTGAAAATCAAGTAAGAGAAGCAGAGAAAAAATTGGGAAAAGAAATGAGAGGGATGCAAGATGATCATTAAAACAAGTCCACAGCTTGCTGAAGGAGATGCAAAAAATACTGAAAAAAAAGATACCGTTCTCCTTCCCATTCCTCACAGGAGGCACTGTTTCCCAACTCTCCATTTTCACTGGCTCTCCCCCAAGCAAGATTTTCGCCCCCTTCTCATCTCTGTCTTCTGGCTTCCTTAACTTTTGTCAAGTACCAGATAAAATCCTTTGTTCTACAATATTTTTCTGATTCCCTTTAATACCAATGCCTTCCCTGCATTGATTATTTCCAATTTATCTTCTATATATCTTTGTATGTAAGTAGGATTTTGTTATCCTTCTTAGAGGTAGTTTCTCAGGATCCTTGGACATGGGATTTAATAATATTTAATACAGTAATAATAATTATTTATTTATTTATTTATTTTAAATTTAAATAATAATTAATAAATAATAAAATAATAAAATAATTAAATTATTTTAAATAAATGAATGAATGAATTTTATTTTAATTATTTATAATTATTATTATAATAAATAAATATTTAATAATAATAAAATAGTATTTAATAATAACTCCTAGAACAAACCCAAGGATTCTAGATAGTATTTCCCAGAATTGTAGTGACAGATAGTCCTACTGAGGCTGTGCCATGAGATAAGGGATGACATAATGTTATATTTACTATGCTTGCACAGAATGACAATACTGCTAAAATTAACTTGTGAGCTTAACATTGGCAAGATGCCTTCTTTGTCTGTTGCCCTATAAAGCAGTGGGCACTGATCAGTGAGGGTGGAAACCATGGGGAACCCATGAGAGAAAAATCATGGGGAACCTATAGGGGAATCTATATGTGCCTCAATTGGCTGCCATTGAGACTTGAGGTGATTTAGGGAGTGCATAAGTGTGCCTGTCTCTACTGACTCCATCAAGATGTAGGGGTAGTAGCCCCTGCCTTCTCTTGGGCCCCCGCGAGAAGGGTGATTAGGGAATGCTGAAGGAGCTGGTTCTCCCAGCAGCCTTCTAAGAAGATTAGACTAGAATAAAGCTGGTTATCAACACCTCAGAAGCTATCTGACTGTATGACCAGATCAAGAGTGAACCTGTTAGAAGCTATAGACCAAGAACTCCAGTGCCTCCTGTGTGTCATCTGTGAAACAATCATATTTATATGTAGTCATTTGCTTGTCATCTCCTTAGCTGGATAGTACCAACCATCATGTGCCTTTCTTTTTACCCTCAGGACTTAACTCTGTACCATCCATACATATTGGCTAACTGCTATCAAGGGTATAAGCAGAGGGGTTGACCTTAGTAAAGAAGAGAGCCACCTCTTCATCTGAGGCAGAAATAAAGAAGTGGTCATTGAAGGGAAGTTGTCTGAGTGATGTAAGGTGAGGAAAAAGGGAGAAGAGGGAACTCTCAGCAAATAATCACATTTTTCAGTTAAATATGAGTCAAGATTTTTGTCTGAGAGTTTGGGGGAGGAAATGTTGTAGATTTGAGGTTAGACAAGGAGGTTTGGAATAGCCTCTGAAAAGAACAGAATAGACACAGAGTCTGAGAGGAGTAGAATGTTTACCCTGTTCTTTTAGTGTACTTATTCAATGCAGCTTTATCATTTCCTCTACCTCTAACTTGAATTGGAGTGAAGCAGTCATATAGAGGAGAGGAATCCAGGGTTTGCGACTTACCTAGGCATGATCAGTGACTGGATAAGGGAAATGAGAAATCAAAGATGGAATGTAATATAGGTTTAAGTTGATTCACCACAAGGATGAGAAAGGGAAGAAAGGAGAATATAACCTAGGTAATGGTGACGTTCTGAGAAAGAACTGAGAGGTTAGAAGAAAAGGAGGTCATAATGAGAACAAAGGGGTCTTAAGCAAAAAGGGGATGATAACAAATTGTTGTCAGATAAAAGGATTGTACAGTTCTTTAACATGTATATGGAACACTTGTGGGTGATGGAAAGGACAAGGTATTACCAACTCTAAAGCTGTGTGGAATTGTGAAGTAGAGGAGTGAATCATGGAAATTGAGTAGATTGAGTACTTGAGATATTAGGGTAAGGGGAAGAATATTCCTATGTATTCAGGTATCCCCTAAAATGAGGACATGATGTGGGAGAAGATAATGATTGCTAGCCAGGGAGTGAACTTATTGGAAAACAAAGGAGAAACTATGTAGGGGTTTTACAACTAATTGCCAAAAAATTTGAAATGAGTGATAAATGTTGACGGACCTCAAAGCAAGAGAATTTGATTTGAGAAAATGCTTCTGAATGAGGATCTGAAAGTTGCTAAGACAAGCAAGAAATATTTTAATTCCTCCTACATGAGCAGTGATTTGGTGTTATAAGAGAGAAAGTTTAGCCTCTAATGGAGAAGCTGCTTAGGAGGGAGTTACCTATAAAAATATTAGATGATGATGGAAGAAATGAGAAAGCAAAAATGGTTTAAGATAAAAGTAAGTTTGTTAATAATGGGAGAGACATTCCAGAGGGCACCATGGAAAGGCCAAGCTAACCTAACATGTGATTTTGGGAGCAGAAAAATATTATGTATGCTTGGGATGAATAAACCTGAGGGAGCAGTGAATTTTTAATATAAAAAATTATCACATGCCAAGGATTCAGGATGACTGGCATTGATTGTATATAAAGGGATGTGAATATGCTAACTACTGAGCAGTATCTGTGGTTGAAGAAAAGTCCATTGAGGGAGGTATGAAATTACATAGTTCACATTCTTCCCTAGAGGTTTAGCCTGCTGGAAGACGTTGCTGTTTTGTTCTGTGAGACCTAAGCAGATCTGTATCACAGCAGAGAGAGCAGGCAGAAGTCAGAATATTTTACTTGAATTGTGTAAGACCTTAGAATTTATGATATGGAAGAGTTCTTTTCCAAAGGGCAGGATGATAAAGGAGAAGATCATGGTGCAGGGCATCAATAAGAGGAGAGATGGCATGGATATTACTCCTCCTCTACAACAGAATTTCTGTTCTATGTGGAACAACAAAAAATATACACAGATAAATAAACACTTAGTTTATACAGTAATAGATAGTGACTTCAAGGAATGAATCTTAACATGGGGGATCAAGAAAGGATTGATGTGAGAGATGACATCCAAGTCTCATCTGGAAAGAAAATAAGGATTCTGTTAGGTGGATATAAGGAAGGATGCATTTCATAAATGGAAAAACACCTGTACAAAGGCACAGGGGTTAGAACTAAAATGATGTATATGAGAATCTGCTGACTTAACTAGAACAAAGACTAGATGATATTTAAACCTCCCTTGAGTTCTAACTCCTAAAAATGGTAGAGTGGATTCACACTTCCATTTCTAAATTTTATCACACGATAATCTTAGGAAGTAATTTTATTTCTCTATCCAGTGGTATGCTGGCAAATGTTAACAAGAGGGGAAAAAGAGGGGGCATGTACAAAAGACACATCTTTAAATTTAATATTTTTTATTAAAATTTTTGTATCACTTTATGTCTAGATAATCAACAACAAAATCC
This sequence comes from Pseudochirops corinnae, assembly GCA_028646515.1. Taxonomy (NCBI): domain Eukaryota; kingdom Metazoa; phylum Chordata; class Mammalia; order Diprotodontia; family Pseudocheiridae; genus Pseudochirops; species Pseudochirops corinnae. The sequence continues at coordinate 62,418,112 of CM053589.1, read as the reverse complement.
AACACTGATTTGTAGTGTTTCCCAATAAAGTGTAGATGATAACGCTGAAAATTTAACAATCAACTCTGTAAAGCTAGGAAATTCTGGCTCTAGCATACCACAACCTAGAGCTCAATCTTTCCTGGTCAAAGACAATGTTGCTGCAAATGAAAAGAATTAAAGGATTGGCTAGCAGCAAAGATAATCAGGGGAGAACTGATGGGAGAGAATGACTCATTGAACATAGCAAGCTCCTCTGTCCATATTCTAACATTTCCTAATCTATTCTCTTTAAACTAATAAAAGTAGGTACCATATCTGAAAATAGGAGATCTTAGCCCCAAGACCTTTCTTGACACAAGTTCTGAGGAAAAATAACTTCCTTTGACAGGGATCTTTGCTAATGCTATAAATCGTATTCTTTCCAAGCAGAAGTAAAAAATGACTTAGATAAAATAATAACTACCCAGCAACTTCCATCAAAATACCATCCAGACCTTCACCACAAATTTAATTTGAACCTTTTATGCTCTTAAAGCCTTGATAACTACTCTTCACACCCCATCTTTTTTATTTCTGATTACTTCAGCTCTTGCTTATTCAAACAAGATCAGAATTGGAAATTGTCAGAATATTATATGGAAAGCTTTTAGATTGTTTGTGAATGAGGCACAAATAAGGATCCAAACTTTTGAGTGCCACATCTAACCTATTATGCCTTTCAAGGTGCCTTCAGGAGACATTTTCAGCACTGTGGAAAATATTTCTTTCAAATATAAGTCACAGAGGAGACTGTATGCCAAGAGTTGTAGGACAATTGACATCCTTAAGGGTAAACATGGGAGACTTTTCATCCAGAATATGCTAGTGTTCTCATTATAGTTGCTGATATACAATGGTTACTTTGTCATAGACAGTGATGAGTAGTATGTAGTGTCAGTACAAGAGGTACAGGATATTAGGGGAAAGAAAGCTACTGAAAATCAATCCCCTCAAAGAGCCACACTTAGCAGGGAGTTCAGAATTCATTCATTTAATATTCAAGAAAAGCAGAGGTCATATTTATAGTAAAGCATGTCTTCTTTGGGTGATTAAAAACAGAATTCATCAGGAATTGATCTTTAAATTTGGCCTCATCTGCTTCCCTTTACAAAGGTCAAACCTTGCTTAGTAAACAGAGGACTTGAAATATAGATACAGATCATTTACATATATTGATTTCCTCTTGAATGATTTTATGTTGGCTAAATTGTTAAGGAGGTCCAGGCACTTTAAAAACAGTAAATTTTCCCAAAGGTTAGGTAGGAATATCAACCAGTCTCAAAGTATTTGACACAGTAGTCAGGAACCCATTCATCTCCATAGCAGAGGCAAATCAAGAACCATATGATGTGAGAACCAGACAAGCACCTCAAAGTTGGGAAATCTACCAATAGAGATCTGTGGGACTGGTGATCACAGGATCACAAAAAATAACAGAATATATCAAATGGAAGGGAACTCAAGTACTTTATAATGCAAGTTTGCAATCTGTACTAAAAGAGAAATGCCAGTAAAATAGCCAGGCAAGTGGTCATTAAGGTTCTGTTTGACAAATTTTGTTTTAACATTTTTATAAAAATAATTATCAATTCTATCATCCCCTTACTTACCCATTGATAAGGTAAGCAATAAGAAACTTATTATACATGTGAAGGCAAGCAACACATACTTACATATTAGCCATACTGCCAAAAACTAAAACAAAAAACTAGAAAAATAGAGTGAAGAATATATATTTTTTAATTTGCATTTAGAGTTCACAATGCTCTCCCTGGAAGTGAAAATCATTTTTCATTATGAGTCTTTTGGTATTATCCCAGATCATTGTTTTGATCAAAGTAATTCATATTAGACTACAGTTATAATATGTGCAATGTTATTTTTTTAAACAACTTTTGCTTATTATTAGTTTACATCATTCATTTCCACAAGATTTAGAGTTGCAAATTTTCTCCCCATCTTTCATCTATCCACCACCCCAAAAGACCGATCCCATTGTATACTCCCTCCCTCAATCTGTTCTCTCCGATGTTCTCCCCCATCACCCCACTGCTTTTCTGGTAAGGCAAATGCATCTCCCTACCCCAGTGCCTGTATATCTAATTTCCCATTTGCATGTACACAATAATAATAGTAATAATAATAATTATTATTATTATCATTATTATATATATTTTTACATTTTTTATTTTAAAACTTTAGATTCTAGATTCTTTTCTTTTCTCACTCGTCCCTTGCCTCCAATGGGAAGACAATCAATTCAATTCAGGCCATATATGTGAAGTTACGCAAAATATGTCCAAAATAGACATATTGTGAAAGACTGACTATATTTCCCTCCATCCTATCCTGCCCTCCACTTGTCCTGTTCTCTATGTTGTCCCTGACCTTTTACAAAAGTGTATGCTTCTAACAACTCCCCCAAGCTGCCCTCCCCTCCATCATCCCCCCTCTCATCCCTTTCCCCCCTACTCTCTTGTGGGGCAAGATAACAAATTTACAGTGTATGTCATTTACTCCCTAAGCCAAATTCAATGACAGTAACGTTGACCCATTCCCTTTTGCCTTCCTGTCCTTTCCCTCCACTGTAACAGTTATCCCTTGCCTATTCTATATGAGATAATTCACCTCATTCTGTCTCTGCCTGTCTGCTCTCATTATATTCCTCTCCTACCTCTCAATTTCACTTTTTAAATATCATCTATTCCTATTCCATTGATCCTGTGCCTTCTGTCTATGTATACCTGTACACATATATACACACACTCACAAATGTATTCATATGCATATATGTCCTCTTATATAGACATATGTGTATGTATGCATACATACATATATATACATATATATATATATATATATATATATATATATATATATATGCCCTTCAACTATCCTCATAATGAGAAAAGTTTCATAAGTTACAATTATTTTTTTTTCCATGTAGGCATGTAAATAGTCCAATGTTGATAAGTTTTTTATGATTTCTTGATTTCTCTTCCCCATTTACATTCTCATGTTCTTGTATTTGAATGTCAAACTTTGTATTCAGCTCTGCTTTTCTCATCAAGAATGCTTGAAAGTGCTCCACCTCATAGAATGACCATATTCTCCCCTGAAACAGTATACTCAATTTTGCTGCATAGGTGATTCTTGGTCTTAATACTAGCTCCTTTGATCTCTGGAATATCATATTCCGGGCCCTTCCATTGCTTAATGTAGAAGCTGCTAGATCCTGCATTATCCTGATTGTGTTTCCACAGTATTCAAATTGTTTCTTCTTGGCAGCTTGTAATATTTTCTCCTTCATCAGGGAACTCTGGAACCTGGCTGTAGAATTCCTAGTAGTTTTCTTTTGGGGATCTTTTTCAAGAAGTGACCAGTGAATATTTTCAAATTCTATTTTGCCCTCTGCTTCTAAAATATCTGGGAAATTTTCCATGAGAATTTCTTGAAGGATGATTTCTAGGTTCTTTTCTTGATCATGGTTTTCAGGTAGTCCAATAATTTTTAAATTTGCTGTCCTGGATCTATTTTCCAGGTCAGTGGTTTTTTTCGCTGAGATATTTCACATTGCCTTTTTTTTTTTTCATTTCTTTGGATCTGTTTAATAGTATCTTGATTTCCCATAAAGTCATTTGTTTCCATTTGCTCCTCTCTAATTCTGAAGGAATTATTTTCTTCAGTGAGCTTTTGAAATTGTTTTTCCATCTGGCAAATTCAACTTTTTAAGTCATTCTTCTCCTGATTGGCTTTTTGGCCTCTTTTGCCATTTGAGTAAGTATATTTTTTTCTTTTTTTTAAATAAATTAATTTATTTGTTTTCATGTTTACATTATTCATTTCCAAGAGATTTTGAGTTACAAATTTTCTCCCCCTCTTTCCCCTACCCAACACCTCAAAACAGCCATCCTACTGTATAATCCCTCCCCCAATCTGCTCTTTCCTATGTCCTCCCTGTAACCCCTCTGACTTTCTGGTAGGACAGGATGGATATCCCTACCACAGTGCCTATATAGCTTAATTCCCAGTTGCATGTAGTTAATAATAATAATAATTATATATATATTTAACATTTGATTATAGAACTTTAAATACTAGTTTCTTTCCCTTCCTCCCTCATCACCCACCCCCCCCACTGGAAGGACAAGCAATTGAATACAGGCTGTACATGTGTAATTATGCAGAACAACTCCACAGTAGGCATATTGTGAGAGACTAATTATATGCCCCTCCTTCCTACTCAGCCCCCCACCTTGTTCTTTTCTCTAAACTGTCCCTGTCCCTGTCTCTTTACAGAATTGTGTACTTCCAGCAACCTTCCTCCCCCATCCTGCCCTCCCCTCCATCATGCCACCTCTTATTTCCATCCCCCCCTACTCTCCTGGGTGGCAAGATATCCCTACTCTCCTGGGTAGCAATATATACATACATACATACATACATACATACATACATATATATATTTGTACATTTGTATTCCCTTCACCTGTCCTCATACAGAGAAAAGTTTCATAAGGTACACATCGTTTTTCCATGTTGGCATGTAATAGTTCAACTTTGATAAGTTCTTTATGATTTCTTTTCCATGTTTACCTTCTCATGTTTCGTGTATTTCAGTGTCAAATTTTATTTTCAGTTCTGGTTTTTTCAGCAAGAATGTTTGAAAGTTCTCCACCTCAATAAATGACCATAATTTCCCCTGGAACATTATACTCAATTTTGCTGGGTATGTGATTCTTCATTTTAATCCTAGCTCCCTTGATCTCCGGAATATCATATTCCAGGCCTTTCAATCCCTTAATGTAGAACCTGCTCCCTCCTGGGTTATCCTAATTGTGTTTGCACAGCATTCAAATTGTTTCTTCTTGGCAGCTTGTAATATTTTCTCCTTGATCTGGAGACTCTGGAACCTAGCTATAACATTCCTAGGAGTTTTCTTTTGGGGATCTTTTTCAAGAGGTGATTGGTGAATTTTTTCAAGTTCTATTTTGCCCTCTGGTTCTAAGATATCAGGGCAATTTTCCTTGAGAATTTCTTGAAGGATGCTTTCTAAGTTCTTTTTTTGATCATGACTTTCAGGTAGTCCAATAATTTTTAAACTGTC
>CM053589.1:62390930-62402680 GCA_028646515.1 Pseudochirops corinnae | reverse complement strand
TATATACACACATATGTTGGCATCATAGAAATCAATGAGAGTTCCATATATGTGTAAATATCTAAGAGAGATACTGCTATATTAAAAATCTTAGTATTGGTGTGGTGTTAAACCACTAAAGTCTCAAAAAAGTCTTAATGCTATATTAATCTACCTCTAATAGCTAAACCATGCACTAAGACTTTTGGGACACCCTGCAAATACATACATACAGCCACACAAATATGTGTGTGTGTTTGTATACAAGTATAAAATCAGTAACAAAGATTTCATCTCTTCTTGTGTATGGATTTCCTACCACTGACAGCATATTGTCTACTTTTTCTGTAGTTTAGAATCTTGGAGATGTGGCTGCAACTTCTGAAAGGTTTGGACTTTGTCATAGCTGCAAAGATAGTATGTTTCAGAGGCAGAAATTGAACTTATACCTTTCTGACTTCATGTTTTTCACTATCACCGATTTCCTCCTTAGTATAGTAATTAGCACTGTTTAAATAAGCTTTGACATTCCAATAACTAGTGGATTAACAATAATATCCTCTTTTTCCACCCTATTGGCAACTGCGGCAAACATTATAACACTAGGAAAACTCTTGGTACTCAAAAACAACACATTTTTTCTTGCATATGCAAAGTATGTACATACATAACTAAGATATTTTTCTCCTGATTAGTTATGTAAACTTAATTCTCATTCACTTTATTGGATACTACTTTATGGAGGCTAATACAAGATCACAGAATCTGATATTTAAAGTCAAAAGGGACCTTAGAGGTCATTTGGTCCAGTCACTTTGGTTTGTAGATGAAGAAACAGTGAAGGCTCGGAGGGTTAAAATCCAGTGCTTAATATCACACAAATAGTAAATGGCAAAGAAAGGATTTGAACTCAGGTCAGTGTTCTTCTATATGTATGTGTGTGTGTGTGTGTGTGTCCACACACACATGCACCCACTGATTTTTGTTTTTCTCTAGTAATTAGTGAAGTTAAGCTAAAAAGTTTCTTTGGTTGCAATAGAAATTAAAAAGGTCAGAAAGGAATGAGAAAAGTTTACTAGCCACTGTTGTGCAAAACAGGCAAGATCATTAAAAGGAAAATTAAAACATTTTTTGAAAACAGCTGCATTTACACGTAAAAGCCTTCTGAGGGCCGAATTTCATTTATGCTCTGTTAAGATATGAACATTTTATATGGCTATCTATCACATTATTGAAGCAAATTCCAATAGCAGCTGCCATTTACAACACCTGTGAGATACTCAAGCAGTTTATTAAAGTGCTTATTTTCACTAATAGGAAATGTGATTGCTAGCTCTTTTGCTAGTACTATTAGAAAGGGAAAATGCATTTTCTCTATATTAGATTACAGGCTAATTTATCTTTGTCTTTTTTACTTTATTTTTGCCTTATTGTTTTAATACATTAAAGGGAAAGAATTTTTAGAAAAAAATTATATTTTTAAATAAAAGGGTTCTGTAGCAAGAAACAATCTATCATACCTCTATCTATATCTTTTATACTACCACCTATTTATTTGGCCAGGGGCTTTTCTGAGCTGATTGTAATGGAATGATAAATTTTCTACTGCTCAATACTCAGCTTACTTGCCCAGCTCTAATTTATAACTTTTGAGAGCACACACACACACACACACACACACACACACACATATTATAGAAGCATATATGTATGGGTATATATATGCATATATGTGTGTGCATACACATAAATAACTATCCACACACTTGTGTGCATATGCATGCACATGCATACATATATATGCACATATACACATATACCTACATCTAAACAAACACACAAATCCATATATGTGTATATATATGTCTGTATATCTGTATGTATGTCTATATGTATGCCTATCTCTACCTGCTCATATCCATATCTATATTCTTGTCTTTGTCTATATCAATATCCATGTCTATATGTGTATGTATATGTATATCTATGTCTATGTCTGTGTCTATGTCTATGTCTATGTCTATATCTATCTCTATCTCTATCTCTATATCTATCTATCTGTCTATCTATCTATCTATATATCTCTATCTACCTGTAGCTATATGACTCAATGTCTTTCTGGCTTCATCTCTGAGATTCTTCATGGTAATTACTCACTTATTTTCATGATCTCCTTTGTAGGTACTTGTGTCTCCTGGTGTTTTGTTTTCTTTTTTTTTTTAGGATATCACCGAAAAAATTTATAGCAACATTTCAACAACTTCTGCTATATTCAACACACAATCATTGTAATAGAAATGCTACCATCTTTCCATTATCTGAGACTATAGGAGGGACTAAAAGAAGTAGATAATGTAACATAACCTGAAACATCTCACTTAATTTAATTGATATCAGAAAGAAGTGAAAATCCTTAAAAGCTAAATAGAACAAAACAAGAAAACAAAAACTGTGCTTGTTGACCTAGGATTTGGTTGTATCCAAGGAGGATTCCCTGGAAGACAGGGTTTGGAACGTGGACTACACTTGTGATTTCATTAATATAGGCAGCTCAGATGAAGAAGCTCCATTTTACGATGAATGCCACTACTTTCTCTGTAATCTACAATCTAAGAAAGTCACCTTGAGCACTGAAAGTTTAAATGATATACTCAAGGACTTTCAATTATGACTTGTCAATGTCAGGATTTCAAGTAAGATCTTCCTGTTTTATTGCCAGCTCCCTACCCATTATACCACACAGACTCTCCCTTGATGTGATTTTGTTATGAAGATTATGATGTCACTTAACAAGAGCAACATACAATGTTAAATGAACAGTTTAGACTAGGAATCCTAGTCTCTAGGTAATACCTAAGTCCTCTTTCAGTTCTAATTCTCTTTTTCTATAATTTCAGGTACTAGGATTTAAGGAAATTATAGAAATAAGACACTGTCTCATGATAAACCCTTATAACAAAATCCATCTCATGGAATATTATCAGAGCTATCCTTCCTGTTTCTGGCTGACCATATGCACTGACTTAACTATAGAACAGGTTGGAGCTAATAAATTCCTTTATTTTGACTAGTCATGTGTTCAGTACTGAACATTGTGGGCACCTAGGAATATTTTCCTGGATTCTCAGCTATTCAAGCTTATTACTTTACAAACATGTTTAAAGGTAAGGCAGCTTCTGTCTTGCTTTAATTCTCCCCTTGTGAGAAGGATGTGGGAACTGAGGATGGCTTGTGTTCTTCCCCTACTCTCCTGCTGCTCCCATACTGAGCATGGATTCAATTAGATAGGCTAGAGACAAGGCTCCTTTTCCTCTCTGGGTTTCCATTCTTGAATAAGTAATTAAACATTGTTGCCTAGCTGAACATATCCAGGCATACTTAGAAATGACCTTATGAGTTTGAGAGGTCTGAAGGTGCTGGATTCAGTGAGTATGGAATCCTGGAAACAAGACAAGCAATTGTATGAGGGAAAACCAACCACTGATAAAATTAAGAGCCCAAATCTCTAGTTTGCTTGTCAGGAGACACACATACAAAACTTGGGTAAGATGAAAATTCTTAAACAACAGCCCTGAAAACTGCTTCCTGTTAAGATGTTGAACAATCAGCTTCCTGGGAGACCTTATTGGCAATTGTAAGTTAACTTTTTGAATCTTGTTTTAAGTCAATGTGAGTTGTGACATTTTGCATCCCTTAGCATGCCTTTTGTGTGCAAGAAATAAATACTTGGTCTATACCAGATTCCCGAACCCTTTAAAGATGAAAAATTACATTTTGTAAGTACTTTGTAGTTACAGTGGTCTACATGCTGACCCTAAGACTCAGTTATAGAATCATAAATTTAGAACTAGAAGAGACCATAAAAGGTTATACAGTTCAAATGCCTCAATTTAAAATGAATAAACTGAGACTCAGGAAGGTTAAATTACTTATCTAAGTTTGTGCAAATAGTAAGTATAAGAAATAGGGGCAGTTAGGTGGTATAGCGGATAGAGCGAAGACCTGAGTTCAAATATGGTCTCAAATATTAAGTCCAATCCTGGGCAAGTAATTTACCCTTGTTTGCCTCAGTTTCCTCAGCTGTAAAATGAGTCATAAAAAGAAATGGCAAAGCACTTAAGTGTCTTTGTCAAGAAAACCCCCAATGTATATTCATATCCAGAGAAAGAACTAGAGAGTCTGAATGTAGATTGAAACAAACTACTTGCTCTCTCTCTTTTATGTTTGGCTATGTTTCAATCCTTCTTTTTCATTGTTCACTCCATTGTTTATAATTCTTCTTTACAACTTTATGAATGTTTCATGTGAAGGTATTTGTAGAGCCTATATCTGATTGCTTGCCACCATGGGTGGAAGAAGAGGGGAAGACAGGGAGGGGGAGAAAATTTGGAACTTAGGGATTGTGGAACTGAGTGTTGTAAACAAACAATAAATAAATATATTAAAATTAAAAAATAAAAAGAACCCTCCCCATGGGGTCACAGAGTGTCAGACATAAGTAATCATCTAAACAACAATTTAACACAGGTCCTCTGATTCTGGGCCAACGTTGCTCATCACTGAATAATGCTGTCTTCCAGTTATTTGGTTTCCAAGGGCAATGCTAATGACATCTTTTGAAAGTATTTGGAAGATAACTTCAATATATAAAAGAAATGTTTACAACTAAATTATTATCCAAGACATCCTGAGCTCTCATCACACCCATTCTTTGCAATAGTTATGTATAAATAGATGAGTCTTTCTATGTAATTCAAGCTCTGCATCACAATGATAAAAATAAATAAAAATTACATCTTAAAAAAAGAAGTAGACTATCTTCACTCCTATTTCCAATAAATATCAAGCACCATAAGCAACTAATTGGCATGGTGATAAGTATTATATAACAAAGACTTCGTAGGTAAAATCCTGGCTCTCATTGATTTTTCACTATAAGGAATTCTTACTTACCTGTGGTGGAAAAAAATGATCATTAGAAAATAATTCATTAAGTTTCTATTTAGTTTTCTATATCTAAAGATAATTTATTACTTGCACTATGGAAAGACCTACCATGAACTTTAGAATTAAAAGACTTTACTCCAGAAGTATCAGATTTGCAGCCTACAAAACTCCTGAGTACAAGAACAAGATTAAAATGCAACTGGGAAATGTTTTAAAAATAAATAAAAATACAATAGAGATAATATTAATTTGTGGTTTTTTGAATCAATATGTGATCTATATTGATTAATTTCTATTTGAATTTAACACCACTGCTGTGCGTAATCATGGAACAATAAAATGATTTTATTTATTTGGAGTGTATAGAATGTAAAGTCTTCTTGGGGTTATTTGTGTGGAAAAAAATTCATTCATAAACTTAGGTCTTATTAAAGTGGCCCTGCTATAACTTCTGAGTGATTTGGTCATTCCTGATGCTGGATATTCTTTATTGGGGTTCTGTACTGCTTCTCCTTCCTGGTCTTCCCTTACATGTCTGAACAATGAAATAATTTAGCCATTTTTTGGCTTCTGTCTGGCATATATATATATTTTTTCATACTCACTTGTGTAGCCAGTTAATTGTCCATTCAGTGATGGTATATGTAGTGATAACCTAAGCAGACTCTCCATACAACCATATACATTAAATCTATTCTGTTTTTTATATCCATTTTGTTTTTCCAATGTTGATAATTAAGTCTTTTTTTTTAAGAATTGCCTTGAAGATGGTGGAGTAAAGGCAGGGACTCTCCCCCAAATATTTCCAAATAACTTTAAATAATGACTCTAAACAAATTCTAGAGCAGCAGAACCCACAAAAAAGAAGAGTGAAACAAATTTCCAGGCCAAGACAACATGGAAGGTTGACAACAAAGGTCTGTCACATCAGGGTGAAAGAAGAGCACAGTCCAAAATAGGCCGGGCCAGCACAGACCAACCCCCAGCATACCTGGAACAAGCCTCCAGCAACTGAATCAGTGGGAGCAGTGGTGCTTTCCATACCTCTCAGTGCACAGATGCCAAAGACAACTTGGAAGCTGCCCAAAGGGCTATAAATAATTGCATACCTTTTGTCCCAGCAATACCACTTCTGGGGTTGTATACCAAAGAGACCATAGAAGTGGGAGGAGGACCCATATGTACAAAAATATTTATTGCAGCTCTCTTTGTGGTGGCAAAAAAAACTGGAAATTAAGTGGATGTCCATCAATTGAGGAATGGCTAAACAAGTTGTGGTATATGAATGTAATGGAATACTATTTTGCTATAAGAAATGGGGAGGAGATGGACTTCATATTTACTTGGAGAGGCTTATACAAACTGATGCTAAGTGAGAAGAGCAGAACCAGGAGAAATTTGTGCACAATCACAGACACATCTCATGTGTGACAACCAACTTTGATAAACTGGACTCTTCTCAACAATGCACAGTTATAAGACAACTCTACATACAAGTCTCAAGATGGAAGCAGATGTGTACATTCAGAGAATGATGTATAAAGAACAGAGTTTAAATGCAGACTGAGGCAATCTACATGCTATTATCTTTTTCCATGTTTGGCTTTGTTTGTTCTTTCCCCTTTGTTCATTCCATTGGTTACAACCCTTCTATACTACCAGACTAAGGTCCACTGTCAAAATATTTGTTTATCATATACTTGATTGCATGCTGCCATGGCAGGAAGGGGGGGGGGGGCAAAGCAGGGGAGAAAATTTGAAACTCAAGGGATTGTGGAACTGTATCTTGTAAACTAAAAGTAAATAAACAAATCAATTAATTAAGAAAAGTAAAATGTGGAAGAAGGAAACAAAAAAGACAACTTGGAAGGTCAGCAGGAAAGGTCTCTTGCACATGGGTGAAAGTGGACCACAGCCTAGTGTAAGCCACACCAGTGTAGGCTTGAAACCAAACAAACCAGGAGCAGGCCTTGGGAGGCACTGAATCAGCAGCAGCAGCAGCAGCTGCTTCAGGAGCAATCAGGACACAGATGGCAAGGACATCAAACAACTGGTCAGAAGGAGATTACAAGGTTTTGGGTTTTTTTTGCTAGCACCGAGGCAGGATAATTTCACTTTGCTTATACTCAGATCCAGGGAGTAGTCCTGGGTGGCAGTTTCAGGGTGAGGAGAAGCAATAACATACCAGAGCTTGTGGCCATAGTGAAGCAGCGACCCTCTTCATAGTTCCAGGGCAGAGAATAGTGCTTGTGGTCATTCACAGACCACATTACAGACCAGGAGAGGAGTTAATACCCCTGCTTACATCATACGACTTTGAAAGAACTGAAAACTTGCAGGTCCCTAGAAGTATCTCTGAAAATAGCTGCACAAAACTCCCAAAGTTTGAGACAGTTTGCCCTCCACCCTGGAAGCAGGGTGCTACTTTAGCAAAGAATTAAAAGTCATATTAAAAGTCTGGGAAAATGAGCAAACAGAAGAAAACATTCTGACCATTGAAAGCTACTATGGTGAAAAGGAAGATCAAAACACACACTGAGAAGAAGGAAACAAAAAGTCAAAGCTCTAACATCTAAAGCTTTCAAGAAAAACATGAATTAGTTTCAGGCCATGGGAGAAGATTTTGAAAATCAGGTAAGAGAGATAGAAGAAAAATTGGTAAGAGAAATGAAAGTGATTGCATGAAAATCATGAAAAAAATGAGTCCGTAGTCTGGTAAAAGAGATACAAAAAATATTTTAAAAAGTAATGTAAGTACTACCTCATACCTATGAGATTGACTCAAAAAGGAAAATGACAAATGTTGGAGGGGATGTGGGAAAAATGAGATAATAGTGCATTGTTAATGGAGCTGCCAACTGATTCAGCAATTCTGTAGAGCAATCTGGAATTATGCCAAAAGGGTTATAAAGCCATGTATATACCCTTTGAACTAGCAATACCAATACCAATAGGTCTAGTTCCCAAAAGAGATAAAAAAAATTAAAAGGACTTATATGTACTATATGTGCTATATTTATAGCAGCTCTTTTCTGGTGACAAAGAATTGGAAATTGAAGGGATGCCCATTAATTGGGGAATGACTGAACAAATTGTGATATGTGATTATCATGGAATAATAATATGGTAAAGGAAATGATTAACAAGGCACTCTCAGAAAAACCTGGAAAAACTTTCCCTAGCTGATGAAAAGTGAAAAAATGTACTGTCTACAAAGTAACAGCAATATTGTACGATGATCAGTTGTGAATGACTTAGCTATTCTCAGCAATACAATGATCCAAGACAACACTGAAGGATATATGATGAAAAATTCTATTTCCCCAGACAGAGAACTGATGGTCTCTGAATACAGATTGAAGCAAAAACTTCTTTTACTTTCTTTATTTTTCTTGAGAGTATTTTTTGGTGTATGTTTTCTTTCACATCATGACTAAAGTGGAAATATTTTGCATGTTGACACATGTATAACCTATATTAAATTGCTTGCTTTCTCAATGAGGAGAAGATGAAAAAAGGGAAAAAAAAGAATTTGGAACTCAGAGTTTTAAAAATGAATGTTACATTGTTTTAGATTTAACTGTAGAAATATAAAATACTAAATAAATGACAAAATATATAATCTTGTGCTATTTTTATGGTCATTAATGCAGAGAGAGAGAGAGAGAGAGAGAGAGAGAGAGAGAGAGAGAAAGAGAAAGACAGAGAGAAAGAGAGAGAGAGAGGGAGGGAGGGAGATCCATTTTTCTACCTCAGCAAATTTTAAGACTCATGAGAGGAAATAAGTTGTCACATAGTTTTCAGCTTTACGTTCAATGATGATTAGAAAAAGGGCTTTATTTGTGATTTAATTTAAAAAAAATAAGAGTTCAAGGTTATTCATTGAAAGCATAGTGGATATATATCCTCTTGCAAGGATACCCATCACGCAGAAAAAAACTCAAATTTTATCAGTAAATTCCCACAGCTTACTATTGAAGTATCAGATAAGACCCAGTTTTAAACATAAATTAATAAAGAATTGAGGAGTTTGAGGGGGAGGGGTAGTTTTATTAAATTTGAGCTGTTTTTAATAAAGAAAACATGCCATATTTGTAAAATTATTTTTCATGAAACAGTTCTTTATTCTTAATAGGCCACATGATTTTCTAATGCCTATTTCCCACTTAAAGGCATAATTTGACATCACAATTATTTTCCAGGGAGATGATTATGATCACAGCAAAGATTATGATTTCAGGGCAGTGAAAAATAGTGGGAACAAAATACTATCTTGTATTCTTACTTACCAGGTTCATTTACTGTAGGAAGACAAAGACCAAAAAGCCTCAATTAACAAGAAGATGTATCAACAAAATCGTGATGAAGTACACTGGTCTGGACTTTTTTTTACAAGTGAAGTACCATTGACTCTTTAGCAGTTTTCTGTTGATTACATGGGGTTAATTGCTTCTTTAAATAGCTGGTGTTTTGTCACCTATATTCAAAATATTTTATCAGAACTGCTTTAAATTAAAATTACTGATGTTCATTGTAATTTTGTTTTACCAAGACCGTTTTTCTATTACCACTTAATAAATTGTGATTGCTAAAGCACATTTAATTGTAAATGCATTTACTTTAAAATAAAGAGAAGGTGAATGTAGATTACACTTGGTGGGAATTAGAATCCCTTTGAAAGTTTTACCTCTTCAGTTTATGACTGTGACACAAATACAGCTTCATTCAGTTATTTTTTAATATATAAAATATTAAATCATGTAAAACGTCAAGAATTGAAAGGACATTTGGATATTACGTAGTTTAAGGTCTCATTTTAGAGGTTAGGAAACCAAGGATGGGGTGTTCAATTCAATTCAGCATGCAGCATTGGTTTGGGCATTAAATATGGAGAAAGAAAGCCCAGGTACAAATACTGGATATGTCACAAACTGTGTGACCTTGGTAAGAATATAACTTTTGGGGGCTTCTTTGTTTACATATGATAGTCTTTTTGTGAAAATGAAGTTTGATTACATGAAGTTCCAAGGTTCCATCTGTCTCTAAATCTGTAATCCTACAGATAAACACATATATTATGCAGACATTATGGATTACAAAGACATAAGAAAGAGTTCAAGCCCTGAAGGAGCTTAAATTTTACTAGATGTAAAGTAACGACTACAAGATTTTACATTTACTTACTACTTAAGTCAGTATCACAATCCAGATGTCCTACTTTCCAATTCATACATGGCTTGCTACATTATATAACCAATGTATTCATTGTCAAGGCCACTCAATCTTTGGAGATGTGTTATTTTAATGCCCTTGTATATAGCTACATGGTGCAGTGGATGGAGTGTCAGGCCTAGAGTTAGGAAGATTCATCTTCTTGAATTCAAATCTAGCCTCAGATACTTATTAGCTTTGTGACCCTGGGCAAGTCATGTAACCATGTTTTCCTTAATTTCCTCATCTGTAAAATGAGCTGGAGAAGGAAATGGCAAACCACTCCCGTATTTTTGCCAAGAATATAAAAAATGGAGTCATAAAGAGTTGGACATGGCTGAAATAGCTAAACAACCATTAATACAATGCCCTTATTTGTGTACCACTGAATTATTTTCAGAATATTTCCACATTACTTCCTTTCCTTCCATCTTACTGTGAGGATAAAACAACTGCAACAAAAAAGACACAAATTGCATTGAAAAAACCTAGGTGTTATTATGTATTAGGTATGCTAAAAAATTATTCCTACTAAACTTTTACTTAAAGATACAAATCAGTCTCTTTAACTTTCATAATTTCATTTTTCCCTTTATACATTTGGTGAAAAGATTTATAAGTATCTGTTGAAAATCTGACCTCTGAATTCAAGGTCAAAGTCTTTTGTTCATATTTTTTGATATACCTTAATAATTTTCCCACTTACAGAGCACGGATAATATTTTGATGCTATTGAGAAAATTTCTGAGATTAGGTGTTTTGTGTAACTTTTCAGTGAAAACATAAAACTGCATGCATTCCGTTAATATCAAGTGATTTATATGACAATTTTTATAGTTAGTATTCTGATTTGAAAATAATACTTAGGTCCATGTAATAGTAATCAGTTTAGCAGGATACTTAGCGCTACTAAGTGCTAAGTGTGGAAGATGCAAACTGTACCACTGTTAAGAAGGCATGAACTTCCCTGTTGATGTGGAATAAGGGGATTGGCTGAGCCCCTGTTGATGTGGAAGAAGGGGATTGGATGAACCCCTATTGATGTGGAAGAAGGGGATTGGTTGAGGTGTGTACATAAGCAAGAATTCCAGAGACAGAGACAGAATTGGAATTTTGCTCCACTTGAAGGAAGAATCCTGGAGACTGAAGCCAGCTGAGAGGCAGAGAACATCTGAGAGATAGAATTTGAATGCTGGTCCTGCTGAAGGGACAGAGAGAGAGAAAGAGTTTCTCTCCCAGCATCTGGAAGCTGAGAACTGACTGAGAACTGAGAAGGAGTTTTCCTGAGACCAGAATCTGGTGAGGGCTTGCCTGGGAGGCTGAGAAGGCCTGCCTGGAAGGCTGAGAGGGCTTGCCTGAAGAGGCATGACCAGGATAAGACTTTGTTTGTTTGTGGCCTGGCTTATGCTTGAGATCCAGGCAAGAGAAGTGGTGAAGAGTTTGAGATGTGCTGGACCCTGTGAACTTCAGTGTGTGCCAGGGACTGCCCTGAGGACTGGAGAAGGACCTGGGAGCTGTCTACTTCTGAGGATTGGACAAGGACCTTGGAGCTGTCTGCTTCTGAATCCAGGTGACTGTTTGGTGGATTCAGGAGGGAGCTGGGACCTTGGAAG
>CM053589.1:62359003-62390430 GCA_028646515.1 Pseudochirops corinnae | reverse complement strand
CTCTCTATTTGTGTCTCTTTCTCTATCTACCTATATATTGGTATATTGACATATATATGTATAGATATAGATATAGATGTAGATATATAGATATATATGTCAGTATATCGATTTTTATAGATATAGGATTTTTGTGGCAGATTTTGAAAACCCCATCTGGGTTTTCTTTATCCAGTTGCATTCTAACTTGGCAATGTTCTTCCTAAAGCAAAGCATAATTCACTTGTCTAGGGATACATCTACTTCTGAAAAAAAAAGCAGTATTTAGTTTTAAGGGTGACTTGACAATTCACTTTTCTTTGTCAAAGTTCTGGTCAAAAACCACAGATTACCTGAAAGAATGGAGAACATAGTTTATTTCATTGAAGTGCAAAGTCAGAAGCGAAATCTTAAGAAATTTTAGGGTAATAACTGGTCAAATAAGAACACAGGAATTATTCTAGGATTATGGGAAACATTTTAATCTGCATCATAGACAAGAGATGAAGATTTAATAATTAACTATGCACTAAACAGAGAATCAGAGAAGCCAGTCACCCAGCAGATTGACCAGTTTCATTAAGATACGCCCAGGGAGGTCTTGGTAAAACACAGTGTAAATCAATTCAGCTTAGCAATAGAAGCAATTGTTCAACCCAGAAGGTATTCTCATAAAGGGATTTTAATGGACTGTAGAAAGGGGACACTGACCTTTAGAATGCCTGAATTGTGAGTTATCCTGAGCATATGAGTTTGTTTTTTTTTCAATCATATTTTCCATGCCAGGTTCCTATAAGTGGGTATACAATCTGTTTCATGGATAATGAGTCCAGTGGTAAGAGGATGTGACCAAAGATTCTTGGTATTTATTATTTCTGCATGTGCTTTAATACTTAAGTAGTGATGATATTAATTTTTATTTTCTTTATTGCTAAGTGAATGGTTATGTTTCAGATCTAAATGTGTCACAATTGTGAGTGACTATTTCATATAGAGCAAATAAGTGAGAGCTCTCTATCTGTGGTGGTAAAGAAAGGGATTATATTTCCCCAGAACAGAATACCTCTAGAATATTGAGATACCTTTAGTAGAACCACACTGTGGTGGCCCCTTTCTTGGAAGGCTGATCACTTTCTGCACACTTGGGGCACATCAGTGAGTGAACAGGTATCCTTATGACTTAGGGAAAAGCTTTAAAATGCCACCAAGTGAGTGGACATGAACATGTTACATTTTAACTAAGAACTCTGAGTCAGAATAACAGCTTCTTCTAGAACTCTGGACAGATGGCCCAGACAAATGAACTGTTAAGGAAGATAAAACAGGAATAGCATTGTTTCAGATGCAGATTTATGTCTCAGACAGGGGAACTGCCAATTTCTTACAGTAAAATGTGGATACAGTATTCTAGTTTTACAAACAGGGCAGGAAATGAGGCTAAATTTTTTGCTTTTCATTTTTAGAATTTGTTCATTTATACACAGTCATAGTGGAGGTCAGATAGCTTAGTGCCCTCCTTTGAAAATAAAATGCAGTCCTTAAAATTACTAACATTTACTTTTAAAGCAATAAGTGAGTTAAGTATATGTATTAATTTCTTTTTCATTCACTTTTGTTTTTAAATGGTTTTGGAATATGTTTTAACTTAATGGTCACTTTATTAAAAATGTCAAATGCATTCAATTAAAAGCAGTTCTCTTACTACAAATCATATTCCTGAAAAAGGTATTATCAGCCAAAATGATGGAATTTGAGCCTGACTTTACTACAAAATCTACCACCTCCCCATGATATTAATGCTAAGCTTATCTTTATGTAGACTGCTCATATGCTTGCTGATTGTTGGTCAGTTTAGTGCAGTGTGTAGACTACCACAATAAAAAGAATTGTAGAACTGAAAGGGGAAGCAAAATGTAAAACTGGGAATAGGAAATTGTTGAGTGATAGAAAAGGTCACTTCATTCTATTCATAGTTTTGTTGTTCTCATCTGTTTTCCTGTATTTCATCTCTGTCCTGTACAATAAATAGCATGCTGGCTTATAGTCCTTCTGCACTCCAATACCTTTCTCCTGTATATATCTTGTTTTCTAAAACCCTCATCTCTCGTGAGCTGTCTCTACTTTACTTAACTGATATACATGATTAGTCATAACTTATACCTCCTTGGCCCTAAACACTTTCCATCAGAATTTTCTCCAGGGAACATAATTCCCAGTTAAGGGTCTATTAACATCATGTATTTTAAATTAATAATTAATTAATACATTTTAGTGATTTCAAAGTTTTCTTTCAGGTCCAAATTCTATAGTATGATAAAGACAACTCTAAATATAAGGAAGATTTGTAGATGAAGAAACAACTCTGAAAAATTGCAAATGATTCACTCTTCTGTTGTTTGTTTATTTATTTTAGACATTTACTGGTTTCAATCTTCCTAGAAAGTTCCATAGTATTTATGTATCAAATACAGCAAGAGTACCAAAATTCCTTAAAGTTGTTTTCATTCAGAAGTTTGAAATTGTTTTCATAGTTGTGATTTATTTTTTTAAAATTAACCCATCTATGTCAATTAAATAATAGCATCTTTTATTTAAAGATATAATTTAAAATAGTGGCCATCATTCATTTTTTGCCTTAAAATATCTCTAGTTATTGAATGTTTTCATTAACAAGTACAATGCCACTATCACAGGTAAGAAAATGAGTTTAAGCTCGTCAGATTTTCTACATCCCCAATCCTATTGATTATTTTTGCATTACTGACATTTTCATCATACTAATTATATGTACACATGTATATATACATATATGCATTCAGATGGAGGTATAAGGTTGTATATATGTATGTGTCCTTTCTTTCTTTCATTCTTTCTATTTTCTCTTTCTTTTTCTCTTTGTTTCAGAGAACATCGGAACATCTGAGGGAATGCAAAAACCTGAGATATCATCTGAACAAAGAACTTCTGATGTCGAATCTTCCTCCACTGATACACATTAGCAAATTACATTAACTTTAAACCTATCAGTCCAAGATATGATGAGGTTAAATTCTTTGTCCCTGGCCATATATCTAGTATGTTTAATAAGCAGAAAATGAACTCAGGAATTATTAATACCAGAATCAGCCTTCTAACCACCAAAGTACACTGTCTTTCTATCAATTTTTAAATGCTTAATATAGAATAATATCAAGTAAGTTTTGGACGCAGAATCACACTAACTAGATTTCATTTTTGTGGTTTGTGGGTTGCTTTTTTATTTTTTGCTAAGAATAAAAAACATCTAGTAATGTTTAGTAAAGTCTAGTAATGATAGTTTGAGGGAACTTAGAGGTAAAAAATTCTTCCTCCACCCCATGTTAATCTTTACATTTACTCTCTTCACTTTGTTTTTAAGTATCAGAAAAGAATAGATAAGATCAGAAATCATCTGTGGTCTTACATAATTGCAGAACTTGAACTATTCCATCAGGCTAGGCACCACCAGACCAGCATAGTTTTAAGAATGATTTCCTTCGTGCATTGAAATCTTGGTTTCAAATTTATTAAGTGAGTGGGGCCTCTACAACTTCCCTAAAGGGAAAAGATGATAGTCTCACATTTTCTACTACTCAATACAATATTATTTTTAAGCTTCAAATTAATTCATATTGTTGATTTTTGTTATTATAAAATATTCATTTTTGACTATACTCCCCCTTACTTCCCAATCTCTGTCGTCTTTCAAAAGGAAAAAAAACAAACACAACTTTTAAAAGAAAAATAAAAAAGAAAACCTTTCAACAAACCAGCAAATACACTGATAAAGTCTGAAAGTATATGAAAGATTCCACATCCTTACGTCTGTAATGAAAGGGGGGACGTGTCATCCCTCAATAGTATTGCAAAGCTAAAGTGGGTCACAATTATTATTCAGTTGTTTTGTCTTGTTTTTGTTTTGGGGAAGGGTGTTGGTGGTGCTTCTTTAAAGTTAATTTCTTATAATTATGCATATTTTTCCTTGATATTGCTTATTTCAGGTGAACCTGCTTTACTTCTTATATTCTCCTCATGTTTTTTTCTGAATTCCCCATATATGTTGTAATAAGACAATAATATTCCAGTATTATGTACCATAATTTCTTTATCCATTTCCCAATCAATGTGTATTTACTTTTTAAGTCATTTTCTACCATAAAAAATGTTTAATAGTAAAAATAATTAATATTTTATCATATAAGGAAGCTTTCTCTTTTTGACAAAATTATATGTGTGTGTGTGTGTGTGTCTAATATGAGTGTATACACACAGAAACATATCTATGTGGTGCAGTGGATAGAACTCTGTACTTAGAGCTAAAAACAGAGTTAAAATCAAGCCTCAATCAGTTACTATCAGTGTGACCCCAGGCAAGTCACTGTACCTCTAACTTAGATTCACCATATGCAGAATGGGTCAGATAATAATAGCACTTCTTTCCAGGTTTGTTGTGAGAAAAAAAAATGATACTATTTGCAAAGTGTTTTACAAACCTTGAAGTACCATGTAAATCCTAGTTAAAATGCTGCTGGTGCTTCTACCAATCACGATGATGATGATGATAATGATGATGATGATGATGATGATGATGATGATGCCTAGCAATAGCTTTTCTGGGTCAAAGAGTATGGACATTTTTGACAAAAAAAAAAAAATTGCCATTTTTTCCAAATTGTTTTCCACAATAGTTTTACCAGTTCACAACTCCACTACCAGTTAATTGTGAATGTCCCTTTCTTCCCATCATTCCCCCACTGTTACACTGTTACACCATGCGTGAGCATCTTCCCAAAAGAATGCTACTGTGAAGAGATTTTAAGGTTCTGATTACACAGTATAGTGAACACTCCATTTATTCCATTATAAATCAAGGCAAACATTCACAACAAATCACAATATAATATTCACAACATTACATCTTATCACAGAAAATCACAATATACTGTTCACAACAGCTTAACATTGGAATGGCCATACAGTTTTCACTAAGGTGGCCACAGTATTTAGAACAAAGAACAAAAGAATAATCATCTGGTTTCCTTAAGGGGGAAACCCTCCTTAATTAATCATTCAGTCATCTCACAATACAATAATCAATCTTCCACTCATGGGGCAATCATGAGTTAACTTAATCAATCACTTATCCAGATTCACAATTACTAAGTATCATTAATCACTAAATACAGTCATTTGAAAATTACACACACCCTCCATCCCTCAGTGTCTAGTAAACTTCAGTTTCATCAGTAGTTCAATATCCAAGGAGAGGCCTTTTTTTTCATCTTAACTTGGAGTGGTCTCTCAGATTCCCTGGATCCCTTTGCATGGTTCTAGCTCCTACCTAAATCCACCAAACAGTCACCTGGATTTAGAGGCAGACAGCTCCCAGGTTCTTGTCCAGTCTTCAGCCTGTTCTTGTTACACACTGAAGTTCACAGGGTCCAGAACATCTCAAAACCTTCACAACTTCTGTTGCTGGGAACTCAAGGATCAACCAAGGCACAAACAAACAAAGGCTTATCCTGGTCTTGCTTCTTCTGTCCCTTAGCAGTTCAGCTGGCCCTAGGACCCAGAAGTAAATCTCAGCCTTCCAGGTGGCCTTCCTGGTGGCCTTCCAGGCATCTTCAGCCTTCACCAGATTCTGGTCTAGTAGAAATTCAGTTCTCAGTCCAGCAGCCCAGCTTCCAGATGCTGTGAAAATTCTGCTCCCTCCACCAGGAGCCACCAGGAGGAAAATTCTTGATTCTATTTCTCTGTCTCTGGAATTCTTCTTATATACACACACTGGCCTCCTGTCTCAGCCAACCCCCTCCTGCCAGGTCAGCAACAGGAGACAGAATTCACACCCTCTGTTAACACAGGAGACAGAGTTCACACCCTCTGCCTCTTTCACAGAAGTACTTACTCCTTAGTTACTAAGGACCAAGTACCTGCTAAAGTAATTACCTTATACACACACACACACACACACACACACACACCCCACATTGACTTTTATTCTATCAGTTTCCTCAGGGTTAGGTGAAACTTCAGAGGTTGTTTGGTTGTTTTATTTTGATTTTCATTTATCTTTTTAGTATCATGAGGTGTTCATGCAATTTTTAATAGTTTGCAATTAATTTTTAACTATTCATATCCTGTTTCATTTTTTCTATTGAAAAATTTCTTGGACTTATTATATATTTGTGTTAATTGTTCCTATATGTTGGATATAAGACCACTACATCAAAAATATTTAATAAAAAAAGCTTTTTCTCTAGGAGATAATTTTCATTTTTATCCTAGCTGAAACGCTAGATCTTTTCAATTTCAATTTCAATTTCATGCTATCAGAATGATCTAATTTATATTTCATAATCTCTTCTATGCCTTGTTAAAAATTTCCTCCTAGTTTTATTTGTGAAAAGTGTCAACATTCTTTTATGCTTTTATAGCATTATATTTACATGGTGTTAAAGATCAGTTCAAAGTGAGCTTATTATAGCAAATGATATAAAATACATAAATCTGGCAATGTGTTCTGTTTTCCCAAAAGTCGTTATCAAATAGGGACTTCATCAAGTAGGTTGTATTTTCCAGTGTATTCTGTCATAAATTGTTGAATTAAAATGTTTGCGGTTTTCACTTATCTAATCTGTTTCATTGATCTCTTACTATTTTCTAACTAGTATTGAAATGATTTGATAAATACTACTTTGTAGTATGATTTGAAATACAGAAATTTAGTTTACATTTCAGTCTTCCTCCCTTTAGTATTTCCCCCAAGAATCTAAAATATGTCAAATGATAGTGGGAGCATCCTTGCTTTACGGACTCTTTATTGGAAAAGCTCCTTAGTTCTTTTTCATTGTAAAATTCAGGCTCATCATGTGAAGTCCCAGACGAGTGCAAACTCTTTGGGGAAACAAAAAGGTGAATACCAGGAGAGTTTCGGTTCCCTTTTCCTTTAGGAGCAAACCCCCAATGTCTTACACTTCTGCTAATACTGTTTCCTTTCCTGTTGCTTTCCTTTTTTTTCTATGATAGGAAAAATAAAATAAGGGTTGACTGTCTTTTTTGCAGAGTGTGGGGATCTAGGATGAGTCATTGTCATAGGGAACTGGCCAGGACACTTAAAAATGGACTCTGAAGAAAAAGGCTGTGGAGTTGTATGTGGGTGATGCTGTGCTTGGTTTGAAGAATTATATTCTTTAAGTATTTCCATTTTCTGCTGTTATTTTTTGTTTTTTGTTTTTCATTATTTCATACTGTCTTTCTGTCTAATTGTCTGTTGTTCATTCTGCTTTAATAGCTCTATATCTGGCACATATTTTTCCCAAGAAACCCTGTAGTTTTTATGTTAAAAAGATTCTGTTGATCACATGACCCAAGGAAATGTTATTGTTAAGGTGACATCTATTTATTTGTATCTCATATCAGTTAACAATAACCAATTTATATTGCATTGTCAAACAAATATTTGAGTGTCTACTTTGAGTAAAATATCATATTAGAAATTAGATAGGGAAAGACAGAAAAAACAAAAATTAGTATCAGTTCCTATCCTCAGTAGTGTTAGTAGGTAACACATGTATTCGTGAAAAGATAGTTAATTGTTTTTTACTTTGTTGAGAAAGTTGTGGTGGGGAGTTCCATCACCATTACGATGTGGAAAATGGAGTTATTGCCAAGGGATCATGGAACCTATTGTACTTAGAAAAGCTGAAGGACACCTTTACGTGTCCCAGGTGAAGGCCATTGCATTTTCTGCAAATAAAATGAAAACAAGTACTCTTGTCATGTGTTTACCCCTTGTTGCCAATATAAGATGTGTTTTATTGCTGTGTCACTTTCAGTCTCACCTCACTCTTACTCCATTTAGGGTTTTCTTGGGAAAGCTACTGGACTGGTTTACCATTTTGTTCTCCAGTTCATTTTACAGATGAGGAAACTGAGTCAAACTGGGTTAAGTGATTTGCCCAGTGTCAAACAATTAGAGTCTTGAGTTTTGGATTTAAACTCAGGAAGATGAGTCTTCCTGACTCCAGTCCTAGCATTCTATCTACTATCCCACCTTGCTGCCCAGAGACATACTTTAGGCAGAACCTATAAACTCTCTGGTTTGAACAGGAAGATGTCTTGAAATGTCTTGAGCTTTTGGAGTATTTGTATTGCCTGACTTCAAATCTTGAATAAATGGTGTTTGTAGTTTATGTGAAGGTGGTAAATTGACTTCAAAAATACTGGAGAGGTATGAGGCTAATCTTCCTTAGATACAGAAAGTATAGCTATATTGCTCAAAGTCCCATGACCAAAGAAATAGATTGCTTTGAATATGAAGATCAGGAAAATGAGACCCAGAGACAGTTCAAAGAATTGCCTGAGGATGCACATCTGGTAAATGTTGAGGCTAAGATTCAAGCCTTGATGTTCTGATGCCTTGTCTTATGTTCTTTCATATTCTTTGCATTTCACCATTTTCTCTTATTTTCAAATAAAATCTTGACTGAAAAATCGTTGTGGCATTTCCAGGCTTAATATAGTAAGATATACAAACTCTCAATATTGCCTTAACAATCCATAATGGAAAAAAAAAACAAATGTGCAAAGAATATAAAATCATTCAGGAACACTAAAGAGGTAAATTATGACTGAATTGTAGAGGGTTCTTAGGACCAGCCAAAGGAAATTGTTTGTTATTGTTAAAAACATCAGGACAATTTGTTTAAGCTCTTGCAGCATGAATCAGAAGATTCTATCTGATACTGCCAGTTTTACCCATCTCGTCAAGGATTAAGAGAAGTTCCAAGAAAAGTCTTTTCTTTCCCACCTTCACCTTCTTGTGCCAATAAAGACTGTTGACATACTGTACTATTTCTTTACCTGGCTTATCTGGGGTTCTGAATTTTCATTAAACAAATAGAATCCAGGTATTAGCAAGAGATAAATTTAATGTATTCTCTTAAGTGGAGACTCAGTGTGTTGTTATGATTTTCCTCACAAATATGCTATTTTTACTGAATGAGAAGCAGCATAGTATAATAGATAGAGAACTAGCCTTGGATCCAGGAATACCTGGGGTAAAATCTTACCTTTGACACATACTGGCTGTGTGATCCTGGACATATATGGACATTTAACTATTCAGTTTCCTAGGCAAATCTCTAAGACTGTAATTCCCTACTGATAGATATTTTAAATATAAATAGATAATATAGTAACAATAACATTTCTTACATTTATGCTCATCTTTCCTTCCTTTTCTCTTTCCTTCTTTCTTCTCACATAAATTCTACCCTAGTCCAGGTCCTAATTACCTCTCTCCTAATTAACTTCCCTTTTTCCACTTTCTTTCCATTCAAATCTGTCCTCTACAAGACTACTAATTTGATATTCCTGAAAATCATAACTGATTATTTTATACCCTGCTTGATGGATCCTTTTGGATAATAGTTCTTAGACATTTCAAAGTAGTTTCTTTTATACAATGTTGTCGTTATTGTATAAATTATTCTCCTGGTTCTTCTTATTTAAAAAATAATTATTAAAATGAAAATAGAGTTGATATGTGCTTGATATAACACAACTATGAGGACTTGAGGAATAAAGTTACATGGGAAAAGGTTCAATTTTAGGGGAAAAACAAAATAAATAAACAACAACAGAAGTCCTTTGATCTTAGTACCAAAAATCTAAATCGAAGAAGTGAAAATTAACATCAACTTATCTATTATCCCAGCTTTGCTGCCATATATATCATATATGCACAAATTGAGGGCACACTTAATGAGAATAATTGTAAGAAAGAAGCAGATTCCACTGGTAAAATTAAACACATTGATATGTAGTTTTCAATTGGTAAATAGGTATAGAGAATTTACAGTTCCTCTGTTCTTTTTTATATTTCACTTTAGTTTAATTTTATATTTTTATAGGCTTAATTTAAGTCAAAATGTTGAAGAAAAGGAATCATGATGAAGACTTTGTATTACAAGGTTTCACTTGTATTGCTGAATGTAATATAATAAAAAATAAAATGCATACTCAGGATTTGTGTGAGTATGTGTGTGCACGTGCAAAGAAAATCCAATTTGAAAAACCTCAAACACATCTAAAACTTAGATTTTGCCATTTCACAAAAAGAAAACAATATAAAACAAAACTACTTTTCTTGAAACAATCTATACAGTTGCTCATCAAGAAGCCTGACATTATTGGAGAAACTTTACATATATGTGCACTGGAAAGGTTCACACTAATTAGTGGACTGGAACAGAGAGGAAAAAAAAAATGGAAACAATTCAATTGTCAAATGATGTAATAATGTTCAAGAACAGTTGCTATTTCTCTTAGCATTTTGAAGCAGATCATCGAGTGAGGAATTGGTAGCCTTGATATTCCTCATGCAACTGCATGAAACTCCAGACATCTTTCACTATAGCAACCTCCTTTCTTTGGTTTACTATCTGCTTACTGCTGCTATCAAAAAAAGATCATTTTGTAAATCTCTTTTGGAACTAAAAAGATTGTCATCATTGTCAAAATGTTGGGAAAAAACTTTTGCTAAAATAAACTTTGACAAGAAAGAAAAAAGTCATATTCTTTGTATAGATGGAGTAATGCTTGATAATAGATCAGATTTTGCTAAATGTCTAATGTCATTGTCACTCATGGTATTCTAAACAGATGAACTGCTATGGCTCTAATAAAAGCCTGTCAAGAGTTGTTTTTCCCCATCATCATTAACAAATCAATGCCCATCCTTTTCTCTCTATGATATAAACATTCTTGGGCTGCCTGAGGAGGTGCTTCTGTTTCAGCCAAAGCTCTCTGCAGCCTTTTCTTGACATCTAGCATTTGTTCCAGGGGCAGAGCCAAGATGGCTGCACAGAAGCAGCAAGGTTTTGCCACCTCAAACTCCCATAAAATATGACTCTAAATAAATTTCAGGGCTCCAAAACTCACACAAAAGTATAGAAAAACACATCTCTCACTGAAGGCAGCTCTGAAGGAAGGGCTCATGGCAGCATGCTGGGAGCCTAAACCAGTCCAGCCTGAAACCGCGGCTTGGCCACTGGGTGGCCAGGATGAGCAGCAGCTGGAGCCTTAAAGAGAATGTATCAGTGGCAGCTGTGGCAGTTTCCAGAATTATCAAGCCATAAGAAATAATGACTAAGTGAAAGGTCAGTGGATCTCAGCTAAATTTGGGGAGAGAAAAGCAGTCCAGCCAAAATGCCTCCAGGGCAAGGAAGCAGCAGAAGCAGTGGCTCTGCAGCCACCTCCACTTGACTGCTTCAGAGCTCCCAGCCTGCAAACTGCAGGGGGGCCAAGCAGTTGTTCAGAGGATAAGTGCTCTTGCATGGTGGTCCTAGAGTGTGTTTTCAGTGAGCCAAAGCTGGTGGGGGCTGCAGCAGCTTCCAAATCAATCCAGCAGCTGGAAGAACCCCAGAAATTTGGGACAGAGCTTTCCTCCCCCCAGAAGCAGAATTCCACAGAGCTAAAAAATAAAATAATTCACTGGCAACGTGAGCAGGTAAAGAAAGCAAAGTAAGAACAGCAACTGAACTCTAGAATCCTTTTTTGGGGACAAAAAGGATCAAAGTATGGAAAGGGAGGAAGACAACACATTCAGAACACTTGCACCAAAAGCTTCCAAGAAACATGAAGACTGCCTAAAAGACATAGATGAGCTTAAAGGATTTTGAAAACCAAATAAGAGAAGTGGAGGAAAAATTGGGACAAGAAATGAGAATGATGCAAGAAAATCACAAAAAGAGAGTCAACAACCTGACTGAAGAAAATAATACCTTAAAAAATAGATTAACTCAAATGGCAAAAGAGGCCCAAAAAAGCCAATGAGGAGAAGAATGCCTGAAAAAGTCAAATTTGCCAGATGGAAAAAGAATCTCAAAAACTCACTGAGGAGAATAATTCCTTCAGAAGTAGAGTGGAGAAAATGGAAGTAAATGACTTTATGAGAAAACAAGATATTATTAAACAGATCCAAACAAATGCAAAAATAGAAGGCAATGTGAAACATCTCCTTGAAAAAATCATTGACCTGGAAAATAGATCCAGGAGAGACAATTTAAAAATTTTTGGACTACCTGAAAGCCATGATCAAAAAAAAAAAAAGAACTTAGAAAGCATTCTTCAAAAAATTCTCAAGGAAAATTGCCCAGATATTTTAGAACCAGAGGGCAAAATAGAACTTGAAAGAATTCACCTATCACCTCTTGAAAAAGATCTCCAAAATAAAACTCCTAGGAATGTTATAGCCAGATTCTGGAGTCCACAGATCAAGGAGAAAATATTACAGGCTGCCAAGAGGAAGCAATTTGAATACTGTGGGAACACAATTAGGATAATCCAGGATCTGGCAGCTACTACATTGAAGGATCGAAGGGCACAGAATATGATATTCTGGAGAGCAAGGGAGCTAGGATTAAAACCAAGAATCTCCTACCCAGCAAAATTGAGTATAATGTTCCAGGGGAAATTATTAACTAGTAGTATTAACTATATGCAACTGGGAATTAAGATATACAGGCACTGGGGTAGGGAGACCCATCCTGCCCTACCGGAAAGTCAGAGGGGTGATGGTGGAGGACATAGGAGAGAGCAGACTGGGGGAGGGACCATACAGTGGGATTGCTGTTTTGGGTTGGTGGGTAGGGGAAAAATGGGGAGAAAATTTGTAACTCAAAATCTTTTAAAAATGAGTGATGCAAACAAGAAAATAAATTAGTTGATTTTAAAAAAGCATTTGTTCCTCCAGTCATCTTATTCAACTTGTAAATGAGTTCTGATTTCCAAAACCCTATGTCACTGAGTCTTTCTCCTAAGTTTTTGGTGCCATCTGATTGGGAATTTCTCATTTGTTGAGGTTTGTTTAGAATCATTCAAGATATAGCTTGATCTATCAGTCTCTCTGCATTATGTCTGGAACTTCCAGACCTTTATAATATGTTAGTTTGGAACAATCATCTGGTGTATTCCTAGTGAAAAAATGCTGTTATACTAGAAAGAAGGGGAAGTACCTTGTTCTCAGATGATTCCTCTGCTCCTCTGGATAATGAAGCTAAGGTAGATGAATAAGAAACTATTTTACAATATATTATTGGTCTCTATGTAAGGTTCAAGCTATGAGTCAATGAGTAGTGAAGAAATTAAATCTTATTGCCTGATGCTATACTGATAGCTGTTAGAAAATTGGGAGGTGTTGACATGGGGTGGCATAAGTTGCCACTAAGGTAGATCC
The DNA here is from genome assembly GCA_028646515.1 of Pseudochirops corinnae. Lineage (NCBI taxonomy): Eukaryota > Metazoa > Chordata > Mammalia > Diprotodontia > Pseudocheiridae > Pseudochirops > Pseudochirops corinnae. Next base: position 62,377,193 of record CM053589.1, on the reverse strand, counting down.
TAAAAGCTCTCTGCTGGGAACATCATTACTTAAATCTATCCTATCAGCTGTTTCACTCTGAGGTGTGGCCAAGAAAAGGAAAGGGACATAGTCAATCCCACTGTTCTTAATGTTTATTAATATGCTACATTAATGATTTTTTTTCCAGGAAGGTACTTCCTACACATGCATCATTTTTTCTTGGTCCTTTAAAAGATTAAGAAATAATCCCATTCACAGATCCTTTTAATATAAATATCAGGTGGAGTGTAAATCTGGGAGATTAGAGATATTATACAGAGTCCACGCTGAAGAAGGATTTCATGTGAATGTTGAAGTTTTTCATGTATTTCTGTTTGTAGTTTTTTTTATGGTGATCGCCTGAAACTCAGGATCATAGAATAGCCTTCTAGATGAGATCTATAAAGACTCAAGTATTTGATGTAACCATGTACAGAGAAAAGACCCAGGATAAACATATCTATCTCCCATATATATTTGTACCAACAATCACTATTAGTTTTCTATCACAATACATATATATGGGTCAGAGAGTACAGATGTCAGTGAGTTGAGCCTAGATTTGAACAAGAGGTAGGGCGGGATTCTTTTGCCTTCAGAACATCACAAAACTTCTTTAATGTGTACAGTATTCTCTCAGAATTCATCTTTTTGATACTAACAATTTACTAATATTACTATATAACAGGAATTGAAGACAGAAGTTTCTACAGAATTAAAAATGAACATCACACAGATGGCAATAGAGAGGCATTATGAAGGACTTAAGCAGCTTGGTTATACACATAACTAAATCTTCAAGAAGAATAGGAAGAAAAGATGTCATTATGAAATACATGATAGAAAGATAAATTAGTGCTACAGTAAAAATTAAGTAATTGTGGGATTAGAGAAGTCATGCCTTTTGATATTTAGAAAACTAGCTCTGAGACAGGAAAAGATGCTCATTCATTCAATGACACTTTAATTAGTACATTCTATATGCAAAATACTATGCTAGAATATGGGCAAAATAAAAACAATCCATTGTAATATTAGTTATTAAAAAAAGATTGGGTATGAATTATATTAAATATATTCTGTGGTCCTGCCCAACTCTGCAATTGTAGAGATCTATGACTTTTTAATATGTGGTCCTTGTCATAAGGATTTTAAATTCTAGTAGACTTGATAAGATACACTTAAATCTACAGTTTTATCCTCCATGTAGTATTCTGTACCCTCTCCAAGTCTGCATAGGTAAGTTTGATGAGTTTTTATTATGAAAAAGGGAAAATAAAACATATACCCAAATAATTGTGATGAAAATTGGGATATAATAAATATATATGAGAGGTATAAGCTGTTATATCAGGAGATAAGAAGATCACTAATAGTTAGATAAATTATGGAAATGCTTCATGGAAAAAGAAGGTACTTGAGCTAAGCGCTAAAAAAGGCGTAGAATATTAACAAGAAGAAATAGAAAGAGACTGGAAGTTAGGCCATCCCTGCTAAAGGAGACAGGTTAATCAAAGGTGGAAAGGGACTGAACTTGTTCAAGGGATAGGGAATAGTCTAGTTTTTCTAGTGCACACAATCTTCATTTGGGATTACTGTAAAGAAGGATGAAAAGGAAAATACAGATAGTATGGAACACATAAAATGTCAGGCCAAAAAATGGACTTATAAATTAACATATAGGCACAATATTTTGGTTTTAGCAGGGACGAGCAGTGATGGCAAGTGCATGGAGTAAGATCCATGGCCTCAAGAAACAGTAAGTCCCGTCATAACACATTTCACCCTTCATAAATTGCTATCTCTAGGACTGAGACTCAGCCAAAATAGGACTCATAAAAATAAAACAAAGCAAGTAAAAGAAAGAAAACATTCTATTTCAACTATAATTTCTTTCTTTAGTAGCTCACAGGAATTTTACAAATGGTGTATAACTAACTTTTAGTCAAACATTTCAAAAAAATTATTTTGCTTTCTTTTGGACAAGCCATGACACATACTAAATTAACTGTGCATTTAACTGTATTTAGTGCAATTAGATGTGTTTAGAAGTGGTAGACTGACCAGACCCAATGCACAGTGATTAAAAAGTCATTGTCAAATTAAAAGGAGGTCTCCTCTATGGTGGAGTGCCTTAGAGATCTATTATTGGCGCTATGCTACTTGATATTTTTATCACTCGTTTCTGAAGCTATAAAAAGCATATACAGAACATTTGTAAATGAAAAGAGCTAAGGGGGTTAGCTATCATGTAGGAAAACAGAATAAAGATACAAAAAGGTCTGAAGGCGAGATTTTTTTGTAAGGTTGGGGAACTGTTGAAAATAGTTCTTAAGTATTCAAAGGGTCATTACAGAGAAGAGGAACAAGATTTATTAGGTCTTCTTACAAGGAAAACTTATGAACAATAGATATGTTTCAGAGAGAATAACTTAGTCTTGAGGTGAAGAAGAATTTTTTAACTAATGAAATCAGACAAAAATTGAATGGGCTGCTAAGGAAACAAGTGGCCTCTCTCTCCCTGGAAGTCACATAAAGCAGGAAAGCCAGGTTAATTGAAACAGGAAAGCTTTCTCATAAATAGACAGAAGGAGGCATTTGACAAATCAAACTCTCACCTCCTCCCCTCATGCTCCAAAGGCTATTGCTCATGACCCTGGATTTAGGGATATTGGGAATAGCAGTTTCTTTCCTACTCCATAGTCCCTGATAACACCCTACATCTTCCAGCCAACTGTTGAAGGGAGAAATCACATTTGAGAAGGGGCCCACGTTCTTCACAACTATCAAATCTCTGCCAACACTGACAATTGACCACCTTCCACTCACTGGTGGGGAAGCCCAAGAAGCCTCAGAAGAGTAACATCTGCTATAAGGTGAATCCCACTTCCAGTCTAGCTTTCTTAGCCATAATATAGGGATATAACTCTGGAGCATTAATCGTCATTTCTACCAGCTGCCAGATGGCAAGGAAGCCAACTTAAGGAAAAGACAGGAAATGGCACATGCCAAGATAACTTGAATCAAGCTAATATTTTTAAAAATTTATTTTAGATTTCAACATTCATTTCCACAAGATTTCGAGTGCAAATTTTTCTCCTCATCTCTCCCCTACTCCACACCCCAAGAAAGCAATTATACTGATGGCCCCTTTCCCCCAGTCTGCCCTCTCTTATATCCCTCTTATTTCCCCTTTATCCCTTTCCTCTTACTTTCATGTAGGCCAAGATGGATTTCTATACCCCACTGTTTGTATATCTTATTTCCTGGTTGCATGTAAAAACATTTTTTCTAACATGTGATATTAAAACTTTGAGTTTCAGATTCTCTCCCCTCTTCCCTCCTCACCCATCCCTACTGAGAAAACAAGCAATTCAATATAGATTATGCATGTGTAGCTATGCAAAACATTTCCATAATAGTCATAATGTGAAACTTTCTCTCCATCCTATTCCCACGATTTATTTTATTTTCTCCTTTGACCCTGCCCTTTTTCAAAACTATTTGTTTCTGACTGACCCCTCTCCCAATCTTCCCTCCCTTTTATCATCTCCGCTCTTATGCTTTCCCCCCCTACTTTTCTGTAAGGTAAGATACCCAGTTGAGTGTGTATGTTATTCCCTCCTTAAGACACATGCAATGAGAGTGAGGTTGACTCATTCCTTTTCACTTCCCTGCTGGTCGCCTCCATCATAACAGCTTTTACTTGCCTCTTCTATGTGAGATAATTTGCCATATTCTAGCTCCTCTTTCTTCTTCTCCCAATATATTCCTGTCTCACCTCTTAATTTAATTTTTAGGTTATCATCCATTCATATTCAACTTACTCTGTGCCCTCTGTCTGTGTATACATATACACATATATCCATGCATGCATACACAAAAGTACATACATACATAAATAGATGTGTGTATATATATATATATATACACACATATATACACATACATGTGTGTACATATATATGCATATATAAAGAATGCTTGAAAGTCCTCTATTTCACTGAATGACCATATTTTCCTCTGAAGTATTATACTCAGATTTGCTGGGTAAGTGATTCTTGGTTTTAATCCTAGCTCAAAATATCATATTCCAAGCCCTTCAATCCCTTAACACAGAAGGTGCTAGATTTTGTGCTATCCTGATTGTGTTTCCACAACACTCAAATTGTTTCCTCTTGACGCCTTGTAATATTTTCTCCTTGACTTTGGAACTCTTGAATTTGACTATAATATTCCTAGGAGTTTTCTTTTTGAGACCTTTTAAGAGGCAATTAGTTGATTCTTTCAATTTCTATTTTACCCTCTGGTTCTAGAATATCAGGTCTATTTTCCTTGATAGTTTCTTGAAAGATGATGTCTAGGCCCTTTTTTAATCCTAGTTTTCAGGTAGTCCAATAATTTTTAAATTATCTCTCCTGGATTTATTTTCCAGGTGAATTGTTTTTCCAATGAGATATTTTACATTGTCTTCTATTTTTTTCATTCTTTTGGATCTGTTTTATAATATCTTGGTTTCTCCTAAAGTCATTAGCTTCCATTTGTTCCATTCTAATTCTGAAAGAATTATATTCTTCAGTGAGCTTTTGGACTTTCTTTTACATTTGGCCAAATCTGCTTTTTAAGGCATTTTTCTCTTTATTGGCATTTTGGACCACTTTTTCCAGTTGAGATAATCTATTTTTAAGATGTAATTTTCTTCAGTATTTTTCGAGTCTCCTTTAGCAAGCTGTTGACTTATTTTTCATGATGTTCTTGTAACACTCTCATTTCTCTTCCAAATTTTTCCTTTGCTTCTCTTACTTGATTTTCAAAATCCTTCTTGAGATCCTCCATGGCTTGCAATCAATTCGTATTTTACCTGGAGGCTTTTGATTCAGGAGTTTTGATTTTGTTGTCTTCTTCTAGTTGTATATTTTGATCATCATTGTCAGCAAAGAATGATTCTACAGTCTGATTTCTTTTCTCTGTTTGCTCATCTTGCCAGCTAATTACTTGACTTTTGAGCTCTTTGCCAAAGTAGAACTTGGCATCCAGAGTGCAGAGTGCTTTGTCCCAAATTTCTGTGGTTTTGTGCAGCTGTTGTCAGACACATGACACTTCTAGGCACCTGCCTCAGAACTGTGAGGAGAATTCCCTCTCCATAGACACCACAATGCCTGCCATGACAGCACTCCTCCTTACCGCAGGACTGCCACCTAAGATTGTGACTGAGATGCAGACAGGGTAAAGCAAGAGAATCCTGCCTCAACACCAGCAAAGAGATTCCTACAATTGCTTTCTGGTGAGCTGCTTGTTTCCCCTACTATCTGTGGACTTGGTATTCAGGAAGCAGTTCCCCAGCTGCTGTAGCTGCAATGCCTCTGCTGCCCCAAGGTCAGTGGCCAGACCAGGCTCTTATCTTGCTCAGGTCCAAAAGTTTTCCCATTGACCTTTTCCTTCTTTTTGTTGTTTATGGGTTGAGTGGTCTGGAAACTGCCATAGTTACTAGTGATTTAGTCACCTGAGTCTGTTCTTAACAGTCTATGCCTGGGTGGCCTATGTGGGACTGTACTCCACTTTCAGCCCTATGCAATAGACCCTTCTTTTGCTAACCTAATACATTATAAAGGCCACCTCCACAACTAGCTCCTCTAGGACCTTGGTAGAGATAGTGCCCAGTTGTAAACTATTTAATCCTGAGAAGAACTGTATATCCCAGATCAATGTCCCCATTTCTACCTTGGACTGGACAGCAATTATTATTGAGAGTTTCAATCACTGTAAAGAAGAATCCCACCTTCCTCTCTACTATGGACACTAATTGCTAACTATGTCTCAGTCATCAATACAGGAAAAAATAAAAGGATAAGAAATTTGTATACCATTAGCAGGGAATGATGAGCTCTTTACTTAATCTAGATGCAAAAAAATACATAAATATAAATATAAATGCAGCATTTTACTTTCTGTTTTTATTTTATTTTTACATCTCAAGTGAAAAACCCACTTAACCAGCATAGTCTTCTCCTGGAGTGTATTGGTTCAGAATAGTTATAGGAATCTCATTGTTTAAGAGTCCAGGCTCTTCAAGAAGCAAAGACCATAAAGTTTACATGCAAGTGATTGGAAACCTAAAATACTATGCATTCAAACAATTTTTACTATTATTTTTGCACTAAAAGACAGAAGGGAAGTCAAGGAGATTCAATATCAAATATGCTATTTTCTTTGCTTATGAAAATTCAGAGTTCTAGCCTTCTCATGCTTGGAGGAAGAGCAAAAGGAGAAAGAAGAAGGAAATCGAAAAAGAAGAGGAAGAAGAGAAAAGAAGGGGGAGAAAAAGGAGGAGGAGGAGAAGGAAGAGAAGTTGTTTAACCCATACAGAATGTGGCATTTTCTGTGACTATTGATTTTGATTTGTATGAGAATGTTCCTTTCTTCCTTGACAACATTCCTACAACTTGATAAAAGTTTACCAAGCACTGATAATTCATTGGCTATGGCTTTGTGATATTTCATCAAAAATATAATTTTGATCAAAGTATGACAATAGCTCATCTATTTCTGCTGCATGACAAAAGCTGGCATAGTATTTAACTATATTTGTAAAAATTATTAACAGTAAAATCAGAATCATATCACCTTTAATTTGAAAGAGGTCTTAAAAATGTCACTATATACTTTTCTCATTTTTAAAATTCTGCTTAACCTGATCTTGTTTGGGTCTCAAGCTAGGGCAACTAATTGGGAATATCTTCTTTTGAAGGGCAAAGGTGCCTAGAATTGAAATTTTCCATTTCATTTACATAAAAATGAAATAATGTAGTGTTTTAAGAGATAATAGTGATTTCTCCATATGAGGGGACCACTTTATTTTCACCAAATTTACCAACTGACTATTCAATCAAAAGAACAAAAAAACAAGCAAACAAACAAAAAACCAAAAACATCATTCACTTAAACTGTCAAGCTAATTTATTTACTTTTAATATTTATTTATTTATTTGCTTTTAATAAATTAGCTAGTTTTGCAACTGAATTGATCTTACACTGTGGCTATTGTGGTGTCATGTAGACATAACCATAGACAAATATGTATTAGAAGGAGAGAAAATAGTTCTTTCTTAATAGGATATTATTAACTGTGGAAACTAATTTTGCAGACCTTTCTCCTGTATTTTCCAGAGGTGGGTTTGGGTATTTGTAAATGAATGTTTGCTTATGGAAGTAATCACCAAAATCATCTCCATTAGCACCCTCCAAATAAGTGGTGGGCAACTATAAAGGACGGTAAAATGACTACGGGCAAATATATATTTATAGGTACAATTTGTGCAAAATAGAGCTTGTGTTTGAGACATAAAAATAGTACCTTGATTTGTGAGAGTCTGGCACTTAAAAACCAGTTGAAATCTTTCCAGTGGTGCTATTGTTCTCCCTTTGAAATGGAGGGTCCTTAAATTCCTCCTTCTCAGGTTAGGAATTTTATTAAAATGGAAGCAGTTTAAAATAGTTTCTAGTTTGTCATTCTTGAAATGCATGAGGAAGAAAGGCCATTCGGCCTATTCATTTTTATTTACCCCATTCCAAATGGGAACATATATTCTGCTAAGTGCCTAACTGCTCATTGTGAATTCTTTCCCACCTTCAAGCTTGCTAGCTCTGCTCTTTAGCTTTCTAAAACAAATTGATGACTAAATTATCCAAATTGAATTTTAACCATTGTAACTAATCCCAACCCAAGAGGTTATAAATTTAAAATCTCTAAGAAATGTGATATTGATATCCAGTTACTACATTTCAAAGCTTTGTATCAGGTGGATGAATGAGCCCAGCATCTAGAAATCCATACTAAAGTCATGATGAATTGGGGGGGGGGGGAGGTAGGAGGGATTGCATCTTATAAACATGCCTGATTTTTTTCCTTCTATTGAATGGCCTCTTATATGACAAGGTTGAATTTTAAAAGATTGTGTAACTTCTTTTTGTCTTAATGGACTGGGTATTTTTTTTTATTCCTTTACGAAATCATCTCCACCTCCTTCCTTCGTTTACCAGCTACTGCTTTCCAAATGATATCCTTATCTGATTTCATTTGGTGGAGAGGTTGTTCCTAATGTACTGGGCCATGTGTAAGAGTGCTCTTCTACATGAACTTTAGCAAATAGCATAATTAGAAGGATGATATAGCCAAGGAAAGCATTATCCCATTTGGATTTGCCCCTGTGAAGCAGAAAGAATTCTTGAACAAAGGTCATGTTGTTTCTACTGGCTTGCATACTTTCCGAGAAATCCATGATGTCTAGATTCTCACTGACTCTCTTTAAAAAAAAATGGCTCTCCACTGATCCCTGAATTTGATGATCTGCTCATTTATTTGAGAGGCACCACGGAATAATAGCTAGAGTGTTGGACATTGAAATACAGAGACCTGGGTTCAAATTCAACTCAGGACACAATATTTACCAGGGTGAATCTAAGACAAGACAGAAAACATTTTGAAAAGTTTAAAGTGCTATAGTTATGGAAGTTATTGTTATGGTACTCAGGAGAGGTCAGTTCTTCATAATAATGATGCTGGTGATGATAACGACGCTTTATATAGCAATTTAAGATTTGCAGAATGCTATACATATGCTATCTCATTTGATTCCCACAACTACCCAGGAAGGAGGTATTACAATCTCATTTTCCAAATGAGGAAATTGAGGCTGAGAGATTATACTATCCACAGTCATGCAGCTAGGAAGTATTTGGGGAAGGCTTTAAATTCAGATCTTCCTGAGTCCAAGGCCTTCACTCTTATCCACTGGACCCCCTAGATACTTAGATAAACAGACCTTGCTCATCAGGAAGACCCAGAATGAAATGATATATGAATTATTACTCAATTTTTAACTTCCAGAGTTAATAGAATGTCCTTGGGTAAAGCATGAATGGGTTGTGTTAGAAATAGATTTAAACTATTTTACCTATAACAGATTGATTACTGTCTCAGTGAGAGGGAAGGGAAGGATGGAGAGACAGAATTTGGAACTAAAAACTTAAAGAACAAGAACAACAACAAATGTTAAAATTGTTTTCCGTGTAATTGGGAGGAAATAAAATAGTATTTTAAAAACTAGTTGCATTTGATTGTGTGGATAGGGAGCTGTCATAGGCATATGAAATCCATAGTGGGGTGTTGCCAAGGGAGTGACTGCTACACTGCCACTTTTTATGGGGTGGTAAAGTGGCCAGTAAGGTCACTTGGAAAAACTACACTGGCTCCATATATAAAGTGACTAAGGTGAGAGGAGGCTGTCTGTATGAAATTGATTCTGGATAAGCAAGAAAAAATACATTTCAATTAGGACTGGATGTATATTCAGGAAGACCTGAGTTAAAATCTATCTCAGATGCATATTAGATGTGTGACTCTGGGCAACTCACTTAACCTCTGTCTACCTCAGTTTCCTCATTCATAAAATGTGGATACTTGTAGCACCTAACTTTATAGTTGTGACAGTAAAATGAGATACTTTTGCAAACAACAAAAACTATGTAAATGTATAACATTCACCATTCATGACAATAATAAGCATTTAATATTTACAGACCTCTGTGCTATACATTGTGGGGTTGCAAAGAATAATAAGGTGCATGTTCTGCCCTCTTTGAACTTCTGACTTGAAGGTGTTAAGAATGTAGCACATGTCTAGGACAAAAAAAAAAAAATTAAGTAAGCAAATATTAAGAACCCAATGTGTGTCCAAAAGTTTATTTTGATCAGTCCAGGGACTGTGAGGAATAAACAAAAACAAACAAAACAAACAAAAAAGAGTACCTGCATTCTCTACTATTTATCAATCATTTCCAAACCACACCATAACAACCTTTCCTTCTTCCCATCCCATCCCCCGGTTCCCATAAATGACGGAATCTCCATGATTTTGATCTCCTTTACTTCTAAGACATATGCTCTATTGCTTTCTTGTATTTGTAACCCCAGGACTTGACGCAGTTCCTAAAACAAAGCAAGTACTTCATAAATTCTCTATCATTTATTCATTCCTTCATCAGTCCCTGCCTGGGTGACTATGTGTCTGAAGGACCAAACATCAAATAGGAAAAAAAAAACAAAAAAAGCTTTCACATTCCTCTGAAGCTACCAAGGCTTATACAAACCATTTTCTGGTTTATTTCCTTTTTGACACTATAAACAATTTGTTATTTCACTTAATATTTATTTGACCACACACCAAATCATCATCTCCTGGTAGGGATTATGTTTCTTTGTTTTCCTCTGTGTCTCCGAGCACATAGGAAGCTCTTAATAAACACATTGGATTTAATTTATTGAATGGGGGAAGAAACATCATAGAATTTGCTAATCAGGAGAGTAATATATACCTGTGCATAATATATACATATACATGCATCAATGTGTAGAAATATATTTGCATCCATTTTTATCATAAAGAATCATTTTAAGGAATTTTCTGGCCCTCTGTGTTGTTGTCGTTGTTGTTATGGTTTTGCTTTTTTGATAAGTTTTTCACTTGCCCATTCCTAAATACTAGCATTATGCACAAAAGACCAGGAAATAGGGCCATAGAGACTTTGAACATTGCATGTTCTTTTATTTTTTAACAGAATTAAAGTATTTTGGTAACCTCCCCAACAAGGTGAACATACATTCTAAATAGTAAAACTTAATTAACTACATTGATAATTGAGGTTACTATCTGAACATTGTAAAGCTTCAGATAACCATGTTTTTGATTTGTTTATACAAAAATATTTTACTTCGGAACATTTTGGTTTCAAAAGTGATCTCTAGACTTTTATAGTTAGAAATTGTAAGTAATCAAGTTTCAGTTAAACAGCAGGTGAAAATTTCAACAAAGTCATTTCTTTAACAGGAAAACATGGAATGAAAAGGAATTTTTTTCTAGGCAGCATTGAAAAGAACTTATCCTTGGTATACAGAAGAGCACTGCACTTTCTGATTCTCAAGTGTCTTACATTTAAAAAAAGAAACCAACAGCCACTTGACTCTCCAGATAATGTTGGCCTACACCTTCACTAGTTCCTTTTCCTCATATTTGGTAGATAGAATATTCAGGTTCTTTGCAAGATTCTTATGTAAAAACAAGATTGTGTAGAACCAAATGATCCAATAAATACAGAACCTTTATAGAAATAAATATACGCCAACAATCCCACAAATAATGGAATTACACCATAATATAAATACGGGATCCACAAATACCATAAATATTAAAAAAATCAGTCTTATCATCCTACTTATTTTTTATGAGGCAAAGATATTCTTCTATTTCACTATATACTCCTTTTGGGAAAGAATATCTCTAGCTCAGTTATTTGAATAGTAACAGAAAATAAGTTTTCAAAATACTCTTTCAGAAGTTATAAACAAATGATCCTTATGAACATATTAAGGAAACAAGCATTTCATAAGCCAAAGTAACCCCCATATACTAGTATGCTAATGGAATTTCTGGTCATATTCACTGCTGCTGTAGAAGAGGAAGAAGAGGTATTAGTCACATGATATTCAGCCTCTTCAAGCTCCCCCAAACCCAAGCATAGTGAATGTTTTAAAAAAAAAAGATCAATCACCCTGTATTTTGAACATAATTAACAAAAGTGTTCCCTAGATGACTGTATTGCTCTAAATTTCTAACCAAGATTTAAGACTTAAATATGATTCAAAAAAAGCTTGTTCTACAAAAAGTGATGTTGATGTAGTCACATAGATCAGTCATTTTGGGTTCTTTTGGAATAGAATCTTGAAGGCAATGTTTGAAAGAAGAGAATTTTTTTTTTTTTTAAGTACATTACCTGTCATTCAGCTCTAAGTATCGTTTTGTTTTGGTTTTCCTTTAGGCCTGTATGTTAATGTACCAATAGGAAAAATAACACTCAATTTGTTTCATTTTTTTTTTTTTGGTCTTCATTTGAGTTATTGGAGAACTATTTTAAGTGAGTGACTTTTGCATCCTTTCATAGAACTTAATTATTTCATAAAAACAATTTCTTTCCACAGGAAAAACTGCGATTTTCAGATGGCAGTGGATATAAAAACTGAATTTAGAATGTAACTTCTTTGTGGAATCTTGAACAAACCTTAGTCTCCCTGGTCCTCAGTTTTCTCATCTGTAAAATGAAGATTTTGGACTAAATGGCCTCTGTGGCCCATTCAAGTACTAGATCTATGGTCCTATGATCTTATTTTATCATAGGATTTAAAGTTGCAAGGTACCTTAGGGAACATCTAGTCTATCCCTTTTGCTATACAGGCGAGGAAAATTAGATTCAGGGATGTTAAAGTAGGCACAACATTTATATTTGAATGCTACTCTTCTATCTCCTTTCTTTTAATAAAATAAAATGATTTTCTAAGGATTTTTGTAAGCCTTAATTCTAAATAGAAAAAGTAAGTAAAACCTACTGGCTTAGAAACCACATCTGATAGTGTATGTAGCATTCTTCACCCAAGGAAAAAAGTAGCATCTAATGCTCTTGCCATTATATATTGCTGATAGAAGTAGATTCACAGATGAATTTTAAGGAACACAATTATACCATAAAGGAAAAACTAAGAAAACAATAACAACACACTTATATTATTCTTAATATTCTAAAGGCAATATGGCCCCCTTAGCATCGTGGCTAGTTAGAGACAAGAATGAGAATCATTTTAGTTTATGTGCTCATAAGAGTATTTTTTACCTCTCCGTACCATTGGGTGTAATTGTGCCCAGTAGTGCTTCCACCTAAGTAATAGATATCAACCATATGGGGCACCATGTGGCCACCAACACTCTTATGTATAGCCTGAACCAGATTTTTAAAAAAAGTTCCTATCTGATTTAAGCATATTAATGTATTAATAAAAAGTAAATATATAAACATGTGTAATTTTCTAAGTCAATATCTGGCCCTCATCAATACTTATTATGGTTTAGTGACTCCCATTTCTATTTGAATGTGACACCACTACTCTAAATCATTGTGTGTATTCATTGTCCTATCCTGGAAGACCCCATAGAAGCTTAACAAGGTAGAAAATGCTGCAGGTATTGGTCACATTAGAGAAATGATATCTGACTCCATAATCTACTTTGATTGCAGAACATGCTTCCAAGTGCAATTCAAGCTTTTGAATATAATTTCCCATTTAACATTTTAAGTAACTTTAGCTCTGGCAACCTTTAAGCTGTTTTATAAGTCAAGTGCTTTGTAAATCTTAAATGCTTATATAAATGTGAATTATTACAGTAAGCTAAGTAAGGTCCAAGCTGAGTCCAAAATCCTTGAGATATTGATAATAACTGACATTTATGCAGAGCTTTACAGGTTGTAAAACCCGTTCCTCACATTAGCTTAGTTGATCCTTATGACAACCCCATGCATTAGGTTAATAGGTCAAGGATCAGTGATTTCCACAGGGAGCACCAAGGCAGATTTAACTCATGTATGACTTTGTAGCTAAGTCTTAGAGAATTAACAGGGGCTAAAAGAAGTTATATAATTAGCCGATGGGTACATAGAGCATATTATTGGCAGGATTTGGGCACAGAGCTAATTGATTCCAAATCCAGTTCTCTATTCACTAGGCAATACTTTTATTAGACGGGTAATAAAGGCATTATTAAGCTTTTCACACAAGGAAACTGAAGCTCAAAGAAGGGAATGATTTTCCTAATGTCACATAACTAGTAGGGGTCAGAATTGGCATTCCCATCTAAGGCCTAAGTTCAACACTCCATCCACTAGGCCAATGATTTCTCCCAGCTTGTCAGGGTAAAGGACAGATGATTTGCAAAAGCCCAGTCATAGAATGTTGAATGCATTTCCTGATAGTCAAGAAAGCTCTCTGGCTTATTAGAGATTGAGAGTTAGTAACCAGGACAATAAGATTCAAGTGTCAAAATTTATAAGACTAGGGTTTGTTTTTGATCAGAAACCTGGAAACTATAGTAGGTGATTATGATTACCAATATCAGAGCAATCAAAGTTGTTTTCATAGTGATCTAGAAAGCTGTTTAAATAACCTTGAACCTGGTTAATTATATATGTTTACGTTTTGGAGGGGGAAAGGTAGGGCAATTGGGGTTAAGTGACTTGTCCAAGGTCACATGACTAATTTTTTTTTCTGTTAAGCATCTGAGGCCAGATTTGAACTCAGATCCTCCTGATTACAGGGCTGCTGCTCTATTCACCGCACCATCTAGCTGCCCCCATGGATAGGCAATTTTGATATTGGTATAGTAATTTCACTTTTTATTCCATTCTCTCTTTTTATTTCATAAAATGAGGATGAGATATTATACTGTCATACAACAAAGACAAAAATATCTTTAAAAAGTATTAGTGTTTGTTTTCCTTCTTTAAAAAATAAGCATAGAAATCATTTTTTATTTTAAATTCCTGTTACCCATTACAATAATGGAAGACAATGATTTCTAAGGAGGTGCTCACCGAATGGGAATAGTTGAACAAACTATTGTATATGAATATAATGGAATATTATTGTGTTATAAAAATGCCAATGGTCACATATAGCTAGTAAGTATCAGAAGTGGGATTTGGAACCAGGATTTGGAAAGAAATGTTTTCAGTGAAACCCAGGGAGACATAGGTATGGGTGGACAGGGAAGTAAGCAGAAAGAAGAGAATAATTTTTATTATAACAAAAAACATTGTAAAAAAAATAAGCCATCTTGAAAGATTTAAGAGTTCTGATTGATACAGTGATCAAGCATGATTCTAAGGACTGACCTTTTGACAGCATTAAAAGGAATAAATATGACATACAGTGTAGGAATTTGTTTGCTTGACTCTACATATTTGTTACAAAGGTTTTCTTTTCTTTTTATCTTTCTCTTTTTCTCTTTCTTTTTTGAGGGGCAGTTGGGGTTAAGTGACTTGTCCAAGGTCACATGGCTAGTAAGTGATAAGTGTCTGAGGTCACATTTGAACTCAGGTCCTCCTGATTCCAGGGCCTGTGCTCTATTCACTGCGCCACCTGGCCACCCCTCTTTTTATCTTTCAATGATGAAAAGAAGTAGGAGGCAGAAAAAAATGGATGCTTAACAATTGAGAAAATAAAGTAATGACTAAAAAAGAAGTCATTGAATTCCCTCTGCAATTTTGTCTTCATTTTCTCCTCCCTGTGGGAAAATAGCATCTATTGGGTGAGGAATGGCAGATCCCCATGTAATGCTACCAATTTATTTCTCACAGTCAGGAAAGTGCAAACACGGAAAGAAACACAGAAAACAGTGAAATTTCTGTCTCTCTTTCTTTTTCTATTTGAAAAATATAAAAAAAGCATGTTCCGCTAGGATTTTGTAGAGATGAAATGAGACAGCAGATGCTAAATGCTTTGAAGAGACATATAAATCAATAATTCATGGTATGAATATAATTGATGAGCTAAATTATGTAGCTCACAGGTCAAAGGTGATACATGTGGAAAGACACAATCTGGGTCTGATGATTCTGAGCTGCTCAGAACTCAAGACCCTGGGAAAGTTATTTTTTCTTCTTGAGTCTCAGTTTCCCAATCTGTTATATGAAGAGGTTGGAATCTCAAGTCTCTTCTATCTCATTATTTATGATCATAGGATCTAGGATAGGTCTTTATGTTAGCTACAGATGAAGTTCCTTCTTGTATTCCTGAAGTACTGAAAAAGACTGATTTTATACTAGCAAGAATGAAAGGGACACTTTATGTCTATACAACATATGCACTAGTTGGAAAGGCAAAAATAGAGTAAAAAGGGTCTATTATACAATTATAGACTACCACATTTGGAAGAACCTTAATTTATTTAAACAAGGTTAGTTAAATTTTCAAATGCCCCCATTTCTTTCTCCCTACTCATGTATATAGGGACAGTGGCTAACTTTCTTTAATAGAGGGAATTTCCAGATGAGGAAACTGTTTCAATACAGGTTGATACTTTCTGTGAAAGTTATGATCTTAGAAAACTGCCTAGAGTATTCAGAGATTAAATGACATGTCCAAGATCACACAGTATGTGTCAGGGGGTAAGATTCGAACTCAGATCTTTCTAGCTGTGAGATTTATTTTCTATCCACCATACAACACTACCTAGCATTCCCTACATATACCAATAAACTCATTAGGTTGATTGTCTGTTCCAGAGTAAGAAACACATCTTTGTAGTTGCCAGGTACACAGCATATCTTTAACCAGAGAATAACATTTGGCATGGGAGCTGAGGAAGCTGTATTCCCAAGACAGATGAGAGCTACCCTGAAATATCTATCAGCATTTAATTAATAACTTTAAATTATAGTTCACATTTTGATTATTTTAGGTTGGTAGAGTC
Organism: Pseudochirops corinnae; assembly: GCA_028646515.1. Classification (NCBI taxonomy): domain Eukaryota; kingdom Metazoa; phylum Chordata; class Mammalia; order Diprotodontia; family Pseudocheiridae; genus Pseudochirops; species Pseudochirops corinnae. Next base: position 62,360,841 of record CM053589.1, on the reverse strand, counting down.
CCCAAACTTTGATTAATAGAATGACCAAGAAGAACCATGAACAGAATCAATTATAGCTTTCTAGCATGAAACCATGAAGCCTGGACACTTAATAAACATTGCTGCCTGGAGATGGGATGAAACTGTGACTGCTTTACATGACTATTTATTAAATGAGGATGTGGAAAAGTGAAAAATGAGGTTTATAATCGGTGTTCATCCATTATTCTTCTGCTCAGTCTAAATTGAAAACTTCTGAATAATGTCTTTGGTAATCAAATGCTGAATTCAGGCTTGATTATTCAAACAATTTAGGGCTTTGTCAATTCTCTTCAAGAACACTCTAATGTGAACTTAAAATTCCATCCAACTCACAAAGAGTGAACATTAAGTATAAATAGCACATGTTTAGAACAGTAAAAAATATGATGGTACTATTTGTTGTTGCATTAATTAGTCATTGCCATTTACAATTCTGTTTGTGGACCCATGAGTCTGGTACCTACCGAAGTGTAACATCATAGGAGAAAAGGATCTAGAATCTGAAGATAAAGTGAGAGAAACTTCTGTGAAAAGGTTGACCTAAGATATAGTGGCATGTTGGTAGAATTCAATGACTTCTAGATTAACAGGTTCTGGTGTAGTATAGAGAAAGGAACAATGGGGGCTTGGAGTCAGAGGATACGAGTTTGGATGATGACTGTAATTTATTCCCTGTTTAACCTTGAGCAAGTAAATCATTTCAGCTCTCTGATTCTCAAATTTCTAATCAGAAAAATGAAGAGGTTGGACCAGATGAAGGGAAGGGAATAAGCTTTTATATAGATCCTACCATGTGTCAGGTATAATATAAATATTATCTTCCTTGATGCTCACAACAACCCTACAAGGCATCCCATTTTACAGTTGAGGAAACTGAGATTAAATAACCTGCTCAATATTACATACCTTGTAAGTGTCTGTAAGCAAATTCCTCCTATATCACATGCCTTCAATTTATGACCCTTGTCAATGTAGTGGAACTATCTAGTTTGGAAATTCTTGAAATTCTTTGGTTTGAATCTTGGCTTTTCTACCTGTAAGACCTTACATGAGATATTGTAAAGCTAATTAATTTAGCAGATACTTAGCCTTTAATAACTACAGGCTAAGTACCTCTTGAAAGAAACAGAAAGTATGAAGTCTGTCTCCTGTTGCTGACATAACAGGAAGGGTTGGCTCAGACAGGAAGCCAATGTGTGTGCGTGTGTGTGTGTGTGTGTGTGTGTGTGTGTGTGTGTGTGTAAAAAGAGTTCCAGAGACAGAGAGACAGAATCAAGAATTTCCCTCCTGGTGGCTCCTGGTGGATGGGAGCAGAATTTTCACAGCATCTGAAAACTGGGCTGCTGGACTGAGAACGGAGTTGGATTTCTCTATGAGACCAGAATCTGGTGAAGGCTGAAGTTGCTGCCACCTGGAAGGCTGCCTGGAAGGTTGAGATTTCTCCTTGTTATTAGGGCTAGCTGAATTGCTGGAGGAATGAAGAAACATGACCAGGATAAGACTTTGTTTGTGGCTTGATGGATCCTAGAGTTCCTGGCAACAGAAGTGGTAAAGGTTTTGAGATGTGCTGGACCATGTGAACTTCAGTTCAGAGGACTGGGCAAGAACCTGGTAGCTGTCTGCCTCTGAATCCAGGTGACTGGTGGATTCAGGTAGGAGCTGGGACTATGGAAGGGGATCCAGGGAATCTGAGAGACCACCCCAAGTCAAGACGAAGAAAAGGGCTCCCCTTGGATCCATGATGAAATTGAAATGTACTAGACACCGTGCGGTGGGGGGTATGTGTAATTTTCTCTTTCTTTTTTTTTTTTTTTTTT
>CM053589.1:62340623-62358503 GCA_028646515.1 Pseudochirops corinnae | reverse complement strand
CAAATATATGGTGAATTCACCACCAATGAAGAGGAAATTAAAACAATTATTAGGAGCTGTTTTGAACAACTATATGCCAACAACCTGACAGCCTAAGTGAAATAGATGAATACTTAGAAAAATATAAATTGCCTGGATTAACAGAAGAGGAAATAAAATATTTGCATACCCCACTTTAGAAAAAAATGAACAAGTCATTAATGAACACCTTAAGGAAAAAAAATATGTAGGGCATTTAAAATGAATTCTACCAAACATTTAAAGAATAATTAATTCCACTATTACATAATATATTTAGATACATGGGCAAAGAAGGAGTCCTCCCAACTTCTTTTTCCATTAATATGGTGCTGGATATCTAAACTAGGAAAAGCCAAAACATAGAAAGAAAATCATAGACCAATTTCCTTAATGAATATTGGTGCAAAATTTTTAAATAAAATAGTAGCAAAGAGATTATAGCAATTTATCATCAGGATAATTCACTTTGACCAGGAGGGTTTTATACCAGGAATGCAGGTCTACTTCAATATTAGGAAAACTATCAGCATAATTGACCATATCAATAACAAAATTAACAGAAATCATATGATTATCTAAATAGATGTAGAAAAAAAAGAAAATTAATGACAAAATTTATTTTGAAGAACAAAAGGTCAAGAATATCAGGGAAATAATAAAAAAAAATGGCAATGGAAGATTGCCTACCCATACTAGATCTAAAACTATACTATAAAGCCATAATCACCAAAGCTAACTCATACTAGCTATGAAACAGAGTGGTGGATCATGGAAATAGATTAGGTAAATAATACATAGTAATAAATTAAAATAGTAATTTACTGTTTTATAACCCCAAAGACTCCAGGTTGTAGTAGAAGAATTCAGTATTTGACATAAAATGATTGGAAAAATAGAAAATAGTATGGGAGATAATGAGAATAGACTAACATCTCATAGTGTATACCAAGGTAAGACCAGAAAGAATGCATGATTTAGATGTAAAGGATGATATCGTAAGCAAATTAGGAGAGCAAGAAATAGTTTACCTATCAGATCAATAGAGAGTTGAAGAATTTATGATGAAATCAGAGATAGAGAACATTAAGAAATTCAAAATGGATAATTTTGATTACATCATATTGAAACGTTTTTGCACAACCAAAGCCAGTACAACCAATATTAGAAGAATAGCAGAATGCTTGGAAACAATTTTTACTGCCAGCATTTCTGATAAATGTTTCATTTATCAAATTTCTATATTTTTAAAATATATACATTACTGAGTCAAAATTTAGAAGAATACATGTCATTTCCCAGTTGATAAATGATCAAAAAAATATGAACAAGTCATTTTCAGATGAAGAAATTAAAACCTTTCAAAGTCATATAAAAATGTTCTAAATCACTGTTGATTAGAGATATATAAATTAAAACATCTCCAAGGTACCACCTCACACCTATCAGGTTGGCTAATATGACAGAAAAGGAAAATGATAAATGTTGGAGAAGATGTGGGAAAATTGGAACACTAATGCATTGTTGGTGGATTTGTGAATTTATCCAACCATTATGGAGAGAAATTGGGAACTATGACCAAAGGACTATAAAACTATGCAAACCATTTGATCCAGCATTATTACTAGTAACTCTGTGTCCCAAAGAGACCATAAAAATGGCAAAATGACATATATGTACAGAAATACTTTTAGAAACTCTTTTTTAGTGATGACAAAGTATTGGAAATTGAGGGAATGTGCATCAATTGGAGAATGATTAAATAAGTTGTGGTATGGGTGTAATGTAATATTATTGTACTATAAGAAATTATGAACAGATGAATTTCAGAAAAAAATTGGAAAGACTTTTATAAACTGATGCTGAGTGATATGAGCAGAACCAGGAAAATATTGTACACTGTAACTGCAATATTGTATGATGATCAGCTATTATAGACTTACCTCTCCTTAGCAATTAAGATAATTCCAAAACTTTTGTGGTGGTAAATGCTATAAACATTCAGAGATAGATCTATGGAATCTGAATACAGATTGAATCACACCATTTTCACTTTTTGTATGTGTGTACATGTGTTTTCTTTCATTCTCATAGTTTTTCCCTTTTGTTCTGATTGTTGTTTCACAACATAACTAATGTGGAAATGTGGTTAATCTGATTGTACATGTGTAACTTATATCATAATGCTTATTGTGTTGGGGTAGAGGAAGGGAAGAGAGGGAGGAAAATTTGGAACTCAAAATCTTATAAAAATAAATGCTGAAAACTACCTTTACATGTAATTGTATAAAATATTTTTAAGTGGCAAAATTAATCTAGATATATATGGACACAGTTACAGTATGGGTTGTAAAACAACTAGGAGAGTAAGGGCGAGATGCACATTGGTTACAACTACACAAAAAAATACAAGATGTTTTTACTGCACAGGTAGATTAGGAAAGGGGTTGAAAATTTAAAATTATGTTTCAAATTTTCTGTTTGTAATCAGTCTCTAGGGATTAACTCAATAACAAGTGTATATTCAATGAATTCTCATGACTTAAAGACAGGGATGGTGTCAAACGATGATGACAGATTGTTTGGAATTTTCATGAGAGAAATAAGGAGGAAGACATCTTAATGGAAAAGCAGCATGGCACAGTTGAAAGAATCTATGAATACAATCAGACCTGGATTTGAATCATATCTTTCATGTCAGTTGTATGGCCCAGTGCTTAGCATAGTGTCTGGCACAACATAGCTACTTAATAAGTGTTTTCTGACTTACTGTGAACAGGTCATTTAAATTTGTCCTGCCGAGGGCTTCATCTGTAAAATGATAACAACATGCTAATAGTTCTTGTGATGAAAGTGCTTTGTAAATCTTAAAACATTATATAAATGCAAGTCTTTATTTGATTGATATTATTTTTATTAAATATATTATATATAATAATCATTTTAGAATTTTAGATAGTTACTTTAAAAGGATGGCATGAGTACCTATATTAAAACAAACAAACCAAAACCTCCACAATTAAAATATAGGGATTTTAATAAAATTTCAAGGAAAACTTTATTTTAAAAAATCCTCATATATTATTTCTATTTCTATGCCTTGTTCCACAGTTCCTCTATCTCCTCAGGCCTCCTATCTATAACAATTTGCTTATTTGACACTTAGTTTAGACTGCCTTTTCTTCCTATTTTTGTGTGTATTTGTACTTTATCTTTTGAGCTAGATCATAAGCTTCTTGACAGCAGGAATTTCTTCAATTTATTTTTTCTTTCTTTTTCTTCCCAAAGAGTGATAGGCAGAAAGAATTCAACAAATAGTAATGGCTTGACTTAACTGATTGTTCTTGGTTTTTGGAGAGCTAAGAAGAGTCAACAATTTTAAATTAGAGAAAAACACCAGTAAAATCCAGACCTGATAAAGGAAAGCCTAGCCCCAAACCCCCCAAAAAAGGTCAAGTTTAGGGCCTTTTGACAGTATTCAGTGAATTGTTTTAGAACTAAATTTTGATGCACTCTCAGTAAAAGAACATACTTGGGTTTTCTACTGCAAGGAAAATAATCCCTTGACTCTCCTTAATGGAGTTTTCCTTTGGGCACTTATGGCAAGCTTTAAGTTAATCATCTCCCAAAGTCTCAAAATGTTTTTGTAAAGTTCAAATCTGCAGGAAAGAGGTCATGTCAACCTAGCACACAGGTGGTACTCAGCAATTTAAAATAAAAATCCTTACCAGAAAAAGCCAAATACAACAGACCCCCTCAGAAATTTCCTTTGTTCAGGGGAGTGTGACCCCCCCACATACAGTGGAAAGAAAGCCCACCCAATCCAATTTATAGGATTTTCCATCAGCAAAAAACATGTGTGAACTAGGGGAAAATAAAATATTCATTAATGGTACATATCACAATATATACTAACAAAGAAATGATTTTGTCTGTTTTGTTTGATTAGTATATTAAAAAAAACACAAAAGAAGTTAAACTGGATAAAATCATATGTTATAGTGTTCTATATGATGCCAAATAACTGGTATTTAACCTTTCATTTTGAAGTTTAATAAGGAATAGCACCTGCACTTCAGTTTAAAAAAATCCATTGCTAAAACCAAGGAAGGATAACAATTTTAGTTATAGAGTGTTTCATGTAAAAAGAACATAGAGTATAGCAAAACAAGCATCAATTATATAAGCCTTATTTATTTTTTCATATCAAAATCAGAGTATCTTGGACTAGGTTAGGCAAACTAGAAATGCATACTTTACATGAAGGATACTAGAATCTAATATTTTTATGCAAAATAAGCTGTAAATATTTAGTGAATTGTAATAATCTTTTTCTGATCTAATAGGCAGAAATGCAAAAAGTAATTGTGACATTGAATGTCAATGGACAAAATTCACCCCATGAAACAGAAGAAAATTGAAGAATAGATTATAAAATAGAACCAGATAATTTACTTTATATAAAAAACCCATTTTGAAGACAAAAAAAATGTATAAAGTGTTAAAATGAGAAGTTAGAATAAAATGTATTATACTTAATTGGAAATCAGAAAACAGAAGTTTGATGCTTCTTTGTGAATGAAGAAATAGTAAAATTATATACTTCCTTCATTCATTTCATTTCTATTCACATGATCATTCTCATTGTTCTGCTTTCCATGATCTGTCCCTTCAACTACTATAGCAGACTCTTAACTGGACTCTCTGACTCCAGTCCCTCTCCTATATTTTCTATCCTCTACATAACTTCCAAACTAATGTTTATAAAGCATTAAGTGTGATAAGCCTCATTCCTCTGTTAAATATGTGACTCATTATTGCTACTAGAATAAAATAAGATATAAACTCCTGTGTTCGGCAATAGAAGCACTTCAAAATCTAGATACAACTACCATTTTAAACTGATTAAAATTGGTTCTTATCATGTATTATATATGTAGCCAACCTAGCTTACTTTATGTTCTCTACAAGCAACATGTCATTTCAATCTCTGTAACTTTGTACATGCTGTCTTTCCATTGTTTCAATATTCTTTCCCCTTACTTCCACATGTTGGAAAGCCTTGATCCCTTCAAGGCTTCATTCTTCTCCTATACTAGACTTCCTTGTTGCCAGAGTTCTAAGTACTCACTCTCCTTCCCCAAATACTTCAGATTTACTTTACATTTTTATGAATTTACTTGAAGGCTAATATTTTGTTTCCCCAGTTGATGGTAAGTCCCTCAAAGACGTGTACTGTTTTGTTTTTTTCATTGTATAGCGCCAATAGCTAGTGCACAGTCTTATATATAGGAGGTAGTTAATAAATGTTAGAATATATTGAATATGTAGTATATAAATGGAAACAAGAGAATAAACTACATAGAAGAAGAAAGATGGACAAGTTTTGGTAGCTAATTGAATAAGTGCATTTCAGTAGCTTAGAGTTGTAGGTGAATTTGTCATGTAAACCTGGTTACTAGAAATAAACAAGCTTTATGAAGAAATGAAAGCTTAAAGTCAAATGGTCAATAATTTCAATACAGAAAATTACAGTACAGGATCTACTGGAAAAGTTAGAAAAAAAGTACAGTAAAAACAAATTTAGACCAACATCACATACCACAGACATACACAAATGAATAACAAATGAAAAATAAAAAGTTATACATACATACATATACATGTACATATGCACATCTGTCTATACACATGTATATATGTATCTTACACATTTGTAAAGTAAAAAAATTTGTGAGTAGACGAGGTATAAAAATAATCAAATTAAAAGAAGACAAATATGTTTATAGATAATTTTTGAATTTTCTACACAAACAAAATCAAGTAACAAGAATCAAAAGAAAAGACAGATTGAGTAAAAGTTTTTCAAAAAATAGCTCTGATAAGAATCTCAAACCCAAAATTGAATTGACATAAATGTTCAATTAAGGTCCCTCATATAGATAGGTTCTGATTAGTGCAAAAAAATTAATCCTCCTAAAACAGATGCATGTATGCTAATTTGCACTATTTGAAGTTATAATTATGTAAAATATAGTAACTAATTCCAGGGAATGGAAATATTCACCATAAATTTGAATAATATTAGAGGATTATCATATGTACATCTTGAGACCTAGCCATGTCCAAGATGTAAAAGGAGATGACTAATCTCCCTTAAATGAAAACTAAAATTTCACCAACCATCTGAAAAATCATCTAAATTAATTCCTTATGGAAATTAAAGCTCTACTAACTCACACCCATCAAATTGTCAAAATTCAATATAACATGAGCAGCTTTAAAACTGGAATGCTAATTGATTATTGATAAAGATGAGAGATGGGCCAACCAATTTGGCATTATTAAATGAAAATTACTTAATTGCCCGTAACCTTTAATACAACTCTATTGGGTTTATACCACAAAGTAATTAAGGACATGATGGAAAAGGCCTGTGTTAAAAGTATTTATAATAGCATTATTTGTTAGAAAGGGCAGATAGATGACAATGGCCACAGTGCTCCTCCTCTAGTCAGGAAGACCCATCTTTGTGAGTTCAAATGTGGCCTCAGACATTTACTAGCTGTGTGACCAAGGCCTAGCCACTTAATCCTGCTTGTCTCAGTTTCCTCATCTGTAAAATGAACTATATAAGGATATGACAAACTATTCTAGTACCTTTGCCAAGAAAACCCCACATGGAATAACAAAGAGCTGGGCACAACTAAAACTACTAAATACCAATTAGTTATAAAGCATTTCGAAACAAAATACAGGTTCACTGGGGACTGAGTGAATGAGCTTTGCAATATTTGTATATTGGAATACTCTTGAATCATAGGGAACAAAAAAATAAAATAAAATAAAGAGACCCATGGGAAAATATGGAGCCCAAATCAAACCAAAAAGAAAACCCTGCAAAAATATAAATAAATATAAAATTGAAAGTCTATGCAACTCTGGTCAAATACAACAGATATTTACCCAAATTTCTAAAGTCAAAGCATAGGTCCTACTTTTCTGCAAAAAGTCAACTCCATAATGAGAAAGACAACTAGCTTTCTAGTTATCTTTCTAGGCCCCTTTCTTTATTAAATCTAAAATCCTACCATCCCAAGCTATGTTTGTCTTTCATCAACATTCTATTAGTTGATTTTGCTTAGGCACATTAAAGAACTACTTTGTGACAAGTTTGCCTAAGTAGTTTTAGCATCTCTTATTTCCCATCAAGATACATCAATAAAAATTAAAACATTTTTTTAAAATGTTGATTTCTATATAGTTTAAGATTAATATGAGTCAAATGTGAAACTAAGCCCAAAATTCAATTGAAGAAGTATTTATTAAGGGGATGGAACCAAGATGGCCAACTAAAAGCAGGGACTTGCTTTAGCTCTCAGGCAGACCCCTCCAAATACCTATAAAAATGACTAAACAAATTCTAGAGCTGTAAAACCCACAAAATGACAGATTAAAACACCACTCCAGCACAAGACAACTTAGAAAGTTGATAGGAAGGCTATATTGCACAGGGCTGGGAGCAGAGCACAGTCTGGCTTGGGTTGTGCTGGAGCAGCTGGGGAAGGAGCAGACCTCAGGGGACTATATCACTGGCATCTGTGGTGATTTCCAGACTTCTCAACCCACAAATGCCTAGAACAGCATGGAAGGTCAGTGGGGGAATCTGTGGGACCTTAGTGAAAGAGAAGCATGGTCTGGCCCCAGCCCCAGGGCAGCAGAAGTGGTGGTGGAGGACACAGCAACAGCAGCAGTGGTGTCTACTTCTGGAGGTCGGAGCCCACAGACTGTAGGGGTTCGAGTAGACTGATACAAAATCCCTCAAGTATTTGGCTAAGAAGATGAGCAAATAGTGTAAAAACAAAAACTTTAGACTATAGAATCTTACTTTGGTGACAAAGAAGATCAAAACATACAAGCAGAAGAAGATAACAAATGCTCCTATATCAAAAGCCTCCAAGAAACATACGAAATGGTCACAGGCCATAGAGGAGATCAAAGAGGATTTTGAAAATCAAGTAAGAGAAGTGGGATCTCAAAGGATCTTACATTTTATTAGAAACTGAAAATAGAAGTCTAGTATATATGAGGTGGAAGCAACAATCCTGCTTTATTACCCAATGGTCAGATTATATCTGGAGTATTGTGTTTGGTTCCAGCTATAATATTTCTGGAGGGATAGACTACAATGATTTTACTTTTTTTTTGCACTTTTTGGAGGGCAGTTGGGGTTAAGTGACTTGCCCAAGGTCACACAGCTAGTTTTTGTGTTGTGTCTGAGGTCGGATTTGAACTCAGGTCCTCCTGACTCCAGGGCCGGTGGTCTATTCACTGCTCCACCTAGCTACCCAACTACAATGATTTTGGAGGAAGATCTGCATCTACTTTCCAAGAATCCAGTTACATAACTAGTAAATTCAATATTTGTGCTTCAATTTCTAAAGGAGAAAGGGAAGACAAATGGAGCTGAAGTGATTTGCTTGTGGCTGCAGAAAGGGTCAATGCCAAAGTCAGAAAAAGAGACATCTAATCAATTTCTTCATTTGCTTCCTTATCTTACCAGATATGTGTGGACTAAGTTTCCCAGGACAGTACAACAGAACTACCTTTTTTTGGGTGAAAGCTCTCTTTATTTATTTATTTATTTATTTATTTATTTATTTTATATTGGCAGCCTGAAAATTGATCTCAAGCTCTTAGTATGCATTCTGGTTATTGTGACAGCGGCTTCAGCAGGTCTACTTGGCAGCGGTGAGATCACCGACTCAAAGGAAGGTAAATAAAACTGACTTTATCTTTGGGGGTTCAAGTTTGACGAGTCATGTTTCAAATGTATGGGTGGGGTTTGGTGGAGGACAAGAAGGCTCCAACCTTAAAGCTGTGGTTAGAGGAGTGGTTATCTGAGAAATAAATCTAAGAATTCTCAATCTAGCCCCTGTTATGCACATCATAAAAATTCACTGAGTCAACTCTCCCATGTAAATGAACAGGGAGAAAATATGCTGCAGATGCAACATTAGACAATAGGAATGATTTCTGGCGATGAAAGGTTAGGGACACTGCTCAGATCCCTCATTGTAAGTGATTGTCTGCTACATCTGCAGCATTACAAGTTTCTGGCACAAGCTCAGAGGATATACCCACCAGCACAGTCAGGAGACTCTTAACTTCTGTGACACTCATAAAACTATATAGGGAATGCAGTAGATTTCTCTTAGCATTTACCGATATTTTTTAAGTTTAGAAAAGCTACAGTTGGAAGCCTTGTTTTTCCCCGATTGATTTAAATGCTCTGTATTGGTGTTTATGGTGGCCTGCTGGTTTATAGCCATGTAACACTCAAATGTTAGAGCTCAGGAAATGGGAAAAAAATACAACCCTCCAACAACAAAGAAACTTCATTGTTCGCCAGAGTGTTTTCCTGGGTGACTGAGTTGTTTCTAACATGCTGGTTAGGGAGAGCACCTCTCTTAATAAGATACAGAGCTAGGAGGCTCCTGGAAAAGAATGAGGATTGCAAAACCTTAGAAAGTTGCATGTAGACTGAAGAAATTCTATGTACTAAATCATTGTTGCATCCCAACAGGAAAAAAAGAATTGCAGCAGCACAGGGCGGTAGAGAGAAAAGTGGCAGTGACATCACTAAGAAAAGGGTTCCAGTCTCCTATCTGATACATATTGGTTGAGTGAAGCGACTTAACCTGAGACAGTAAGATGGTCAGAGAGAGCTTGAGCCTGGAGTCAGCACAACTTGAATTCAAATCCAGCCTCAGACACTTACTAGATAAGTAACCTTGAGCCAGTGACTTAATGCCTGTTTGCCATGGTTTGTTCAATCATTCAGTTATGCCTGACTCTTCATAACCCTGTGGACCATACTGCCCAACTTTTTCGGCAAAAATACTGTAATGGTTTTGTCATTTCTTTCTCTGGTGAAGTAGGGAAAAAAAGGTTAAATGATATGCCTAGGGTCACATAGATAGGAAATGTCTGAGGCTGAATTAGAATTAGATCTTCCTAATGCCAGGCCAATCACTGAGCAAGCTGGCTGCCTTCTTCCTACAGTTTACTCACCTGGAAAACTGGGATAGTAGTGACACCTACCTCACAAAGTTGTAGTTGAGTTATAAAATGAGGTAATTGGGGTGGCTAGGTGGCACAGTGAATAGAGCACCAGCCCTGGAGTCAGGAGGACCTGAGTTCGAATGTGGCCTCAGACACTTAACACAAAACTAGCCGTGTGACCTTGGGCAAGTAATTTAACCCTTACCTTCTCCCCTCCAAAAAGAAAAAAATAAAATAAAATGAGGTAATTATAAGAAAAAGTACTAAGGAAGGTGTTTGCCACATAGTAGGCACTGCATTAAGTTTTATTTCCTTACCTTCCCTAGGCAAACACTCTAAGACTGCAAGTTGCCTGCATGTTGATCTGCTTTGGTTTAGAATTTTCACATTAGCAGTTTCTTTACACTAATCAAATCACAGGTCTAGACAAAAATTAAGAAATGAATAATGCAAAAATAAATAAACAAATGACTCTTGAAGATGTCAGAGAAACATGGGAAGACACAACCATGCAGACCAAATAAAGAGAGGCAGGGGAAAAATGCACAGAATTACTACAAAAATGCAAATGAATGCAGTGTCCAAATTCACCTGTTCATGGGCTCAAAGAAATGACCAGTGTTGGTCAACTAGACTATTTGGAGGTTTACCAAATAATCTCCAACACAGCCTCTCCCCTCTTCCTTTCATCTTCTGCACAGGTCCCGAATTGATAGCCTTAAAAAACAGGTATGAACAAGTCACCTTTTTTTTCCAAAAATAAAAATAATATAATATTTAACGTTTATAGAGAGATTTTTATGTGCCAGGTGCTGTGCTAACCACTTTACATTTTTTAATTTTTAATTATCTCCTGTGGTCCTCACAACAACCTTGAGGAGGTACATGTTATTTTATCACCATTTTACAGATGAGGAAATTGAGGCAAATCAAAGTTAGTCATGCAACTAAAGTGTCTCAGACTGGATTTGAACTCAGGTTTCTCTGACTCCAGGCCTAGCACTCTTTCCACTGCACCGGCTATCTGTGCCAATTTCAGTGGCTTCCAGTTGCCCCTTGGATAAAATGAAAATTCTTCTATTTGACTTTTAAAGCACTTTACAATCTGTTTCCTAGCTTTCCTGAATGATTATTATTTTCTCCTCCCCCTACAGGATATAATCCTTTCAATTGTCCAACATTCTTTCCCCTTTATATGTCATCCTAGTCTCTTTGCCGGTTCATATATTGTCCTTCAAGCCTGAAATATATTCCCTCCTCACCTCTGGACCAGAAAAAATTTCTATATTCCTTCAAAGCTCAAGTACCATTTCCTGTAAGAGGCTTTTTTAGATTCCTCTAGTGGTTAGGCCCCATCCCACCCTATTCTACCACCAATCACTTTGTATTTATTTTATAAATACAGTATCTTGTATTTATTTATCTGTGAACTTGTGGTGTTGGTTTTGTGCACTGTGCCTGGTACTCTGTCATTTTCAAAGATCAGGAGAGCCTTAAATTTCTAAACAAAGAAACAAAAATGCACCAACCACACAAGTGGAAAACCTTGCAACTCAATGTTCTCTGTTGATTAGAGAGCAAATAACCATTGCCTATTCATGTTCTGGCCTACACAGATAAAGACATTAGGAATAAATTAATGTGACCAACCATATAAAGCCTCACAGAGGGGACTGAAGCTCTACCAGGCAGAGCTAATGAAAGGCAAGACAAAGTCTTCCTAATGTCTTTGAAATAATCTCTTTATTTCTTACATTGTAATAGTATTCCATCATAGTCATTCCTTGCTACTTATTCTGCCATTCTTCAATTGTTGCATATCTTCTTATTTTCCAGGAATTTATTTATTCATTCATTCATTTATTTTGCCAGTTAATGTATCTAATATAAGAACAAGAGAAATCAGTAAAATTGACTAATCCACCATAAATAAATTAATAAGTAAATGAATAAACAAACAAAATGAAGCAAAAAAAAAAAAAAAGAAAGAAAGAAAGAAGTGACTCAATATGAAGGGTTTTCTGAAATCCTGTGGTCTCCGAAATCCTATCAGAGAGATGTCAAGCATCAGAGTTGTGACCCGAGGGTACAGACCTGGAAAGGAAGTCTTTGTCAGTCCTAAAATGGTAGTCCTCCGTCTTTTTGAAAGAGCACAATAGCATCCTAGCTAAGAAATCCAATTGAGCCTGAAGCTGTGGGTGATAGAAACAGTGGTTGTCCAGTAAGATAGTTTGAGGGTTTCTAGGCAGAAATCAGATGAGAAGAACAGACACAACATGAGATGCACTGATCAGGACTTAGAGAAAAGCTTGCATGGACCTAGGAAAATGGCCATAAAAAAAGGGGAACAAGGTTCTTAGACTGAGGCTCTTTGGCCAGATTGGACACCTTGATGTTGAGACAAACACCATATTGTTAAAATCTTGAAGGACTACATATCTCATAAGAATAATCCTATATTACTTTTCTCCCTTTGGGGCCTCTCATGGTCACCATAAATAGACAATTTCAGGGCAATAAGGTCCCTACTTGAAACTAAATCTTTTATTAAAAAAAAAGAATGATTCAGGTCAGTTAGGTGGTACAGTGAATAGAGCTCCAGCCCTGGAGTCAAGAGAACCTGAGTTCAAATCCAGTCTCAGACACTTAACACTTACTAGCCATGTGACCTTGGGCAAGTCACTTAACCCAATTGCCCCTACCAAAAAAAAAATGAAAAAGCAAAAAAAGGATTCAGTCTTTTTCTCAAGAAAAAATAGGGACTTCAAATTAGGATATAGTCTTTCTTAGTATTTCATAATATAGCTGAGATCTTAGTGTTCTATAATTACACAACACTCATCCAAAGTATTGACTTGAAAAAAAATAAAATGACCAAGAACAGATCTATGAAGAACTATAATAAGAATTATAAGTGTAAAGATCAATTGATCTTTGCAAGTCATATTTTCAAGTGCAGCCCTTTGACTGGATCACATGAGGCCAAATGTAGCCTTGAGGACACAGGTTCCCCACCCCTATATAGGAATACAGACAGGAAATAATCTCTCCTCTCAATAAACTTACATTATATTAAGAAAAAATTCTATATTTATATGCAAGTAAACATAAAATGAATGCAAAATAAATGCAATCCTTAGAATTTCTTTAAGTCCATTTAATTCAAAAAGCCTGTATTAAGAACCTACTAAGTGTTAGGCACTGTACTAGAAACTAGAAATAGTAGGAAATTGTGCCCTTAAAAAGTCTAGATACTTTAGTATCTCTTTTTAACTTTGATTATTGCCCATAATTTCTTTGTAGCTATATAAACATCCAAGACAAATCCTATTAATAGCTCTCTTCCTGGATGTTGTCACCTATGAATTACTGAAAGTATATTGCTAATTGTCTTCTTATTTTGTACCTGCTATTCTCTTGGTAGATTTACAATTCTGTCTCTCAGTTAGTGCAAATAATAAATCACTTGAAGTGGTCATATTATTGGAATTTGTGCTGTTATTATCTCCATTGGTTTGGAAACAATTAACTGTATTTTTATTAATCATAACTTAAACTTGTTCTTTCAAACTTGACGAAAACTAATGATATCACAATGAATGGGTCAAGGTACAATGTGTTTAGACCAATATAACCTCATAAGGCTCTACTAAAAGTTGGGCACAAACAATACCTTTGAACAATTGGGATGAAGCTGTCTCTAGATTTGTGCATCTTATGTTTGCTTTGTGCTATTTCAATTCTACTCTGCTCATACAACACAGTGCCTTCTTTGATGTGGGCATGCCATGCTGAGTGGTCCTGTGCCAGCATCTCCTGTGTCTCACAATTAACACTAAAGTGAAGACATCACCCATTTTGACTGTTTTATTATTTTGTGATTTTACTCTGTTATTATTTTACTATCTCGACATTTTGCTATTTTACCTACCTTAAATTTCTATAGCAATGGTGAGTGGCAAAACACCAGGTGCAGATACATGGGGAGCTGTAGTCACAACCCTGCACACAGGCAGCCCAGGTCACAGGGTCTTTTTCTCACTGGAATAAAACATCAATGGGATTCGGCAGCCTCCTGGGTTTCTGAGCAGGGTCTGAGCAAGGACTCCACTGCTCACCTCTTCACACGAGGAAGAAGCTAGAAAAGGTGCCCTAAAAATTGTCTGCTTCACCCAGGCCTGGCCTGCTTACTGAAGTGAGCATTGATACCACACTGTGGTTGAAACAAACAAACACCAAAAAAAAAAACAGTACAAAATTTTTTGTTTAGGTGAGTCCTCTCACCACTGATACATGAAATTATGCACACTCATGAATAACATGAAATCCAATAGACCTGAAAGACAAACAGCTCTTGTGAGAGAACTCAGCAGGTATCTCATCCAAAAAGCAGCCCCAAGTGAAACAAGTCTAGCAAATGAAGGCCAGTTACTGAAGCAGGTACATAGTTTCCTGAAGTTGTTGGTGTGATGAGGAGTGGCCTGAAGCTGGCATAAGTTTGGCAATCAGAATTAACATAGTCAACAAGTTTGTATGCCTCCCAAAAGGAGTGAATGGCAGGCCATGAAAATGTGGCTGCCACTTGCAGGAAAGTGCCATGACACCATCGTCAGTGATGTGTATGGTCCTACCACAATGACCCCTGATAATATAAAAAAAAAAATTTTATGAAGAGTAGGAGACCATTGCCATAAATGTGCCAAAAGAGGACGAGCTTGTAATGCCAGAGTAGGCACAGACCATTAGAAATTGAAGGGATTCTTTGGAAGGAAAAGAATCATAAATAGCAACAACTATAGGCACTGGCTATCAATACTTGCATGTCTCAGGACCTTCTCATCTCCAACACTGTCTTCTGTGAAACAAAATTTTATGGGTGTTACCCTTACAGCAAGCACTTACATTTAATAGACTGTATCATTGTAAGGAGAAGAGACAGGCAGGATGTGAGAGTGAAGAAAGCAACGTGTGTTGCAGAGTGCTAGATGGATCATAGACTTACGGTCTCCAAGCTAAACATTCACATTAAAAAAATGGTGGGCCTAAGGCAAGATGACTGTCAAGAGATAACTTCAAATAGTAAGTCTTCAAATACACACTACAGGGGGATTCATTATTCTAACTAATCAGAATCTAGCTTGTATATATTTAGCTTTCTTCCTGATATCCATTTTCAGTATAAATGTTTCTTGATCAAGCTCACATTTCTCTAGGTAATTATACAACTTACAAATCCTTGTTAATTTACTTGACATTTTCACAAGTCATAATCTGTGGTCCAGAAAAGCAAATCCTATTCTCAAATATCTTCTCAAGGAGCTGTTCATACAATTCATCCAAATTAGACAATAATCATCAGAATTGATCAAGAAAGCCTTGTAAAACACTATTGCATTTTTGGATATATGCCCCAGGAAGGAATCTGGTTTTCTCTAGCATCCATTTGATACCATTTAAAATTTTCATTTAATATCCATTGTTTGTTTATGTCAGTCAGAAATATAATTTTTCCTATCTCTCAGAAGGAAGTCATTAAATATTTAAATTAAATATTTTTTCCTTTCTTTCTTTGTATCACATTACTTCACACTCTGATTTCCTGATATAGTTTAGAATTCTCCCTTTCATTTTCAGATTTTTTTTCTTTTGCAAAATCTTCCTTCTTTCTTCCTTGAATTCCTTATTCAACTCTTTCAAGATATACTTCTATCTCCCTAGTATTCCAGAAAGTATAGAAGTATTACTGCAACCCTTTCACCTTGTTTTAGGAAGGAGGCCAACTGCCTGTTCTTAATATATATATATTCATTATTTGGCACTTAGAGAGCCAAGTGGCCAGGAACTTATAAAGTGATACCTGGAGTTGATCTATCCAACAAAGTTTTTATAGGGAATAATAATGGATCAAATCTAATAAGTTTTCATTTAGTAAGGATTAATGCAAAGTTCTACATTTTTTAAAATCAACTTTAAAAATACAAGATGACTGACTTAGAGTTAAATTAAAGGTCATGTAAAATATCTACAGGAGGATGAAGAGGAGGTTTAGTGAATGATGGGAGACAGGTTCTATGAAAGGTCAATTGATCTTTGGTCTATGGTAAAAGTAGTGTTTCTACAATGATAAGGGTGATAGCCCCCACTAAGCTCTTCCTAGGTCAAACTGCAACAGAAATCCAGGGCTAAGTTCTGGTTGCCACATTTAGTAAAGATATAAAGAAGCTAGATCACAGAAATCAAGAGAGGGAAACTAGGATAGTGAGAGGCTTGGAAATTATGCCTCATGAAAATCTGTTGTAGGAAATAAGGAGGGGTTGTGTTTATTTGTTTGGTTGGTTAGCTGGTCTTTTGTGTTTGTTTGGTTAGCTGGTCTTTTGTTTGTTGTTGTTGTTGTTGTTGTTGTTGTTGTTGTTGTTGTTGTTTTTGAGTAGACAACACATTGAGCATGGATATTTAAGAGTTTGAAGGGATTAGATCTGTTTTGCCTCATCTCAGAGATGAAACTAGAAGAAGGAGGTAGACATGGCCAAAAGGTATATTTAATCAATTTAATCTTCTTAATGTCATTTCATTTCTTTCCTTTTTGTGTCTTCTTTGCTTTTCCTTTCTCCTTTTCTCTCTTTTTCCCCTTCCTTATTTCCCTCTTTCCTTTATTTGGTTGTAGTGGGCTGGGGCTGGTAAAGGAAGTCTTAAACTTTGATTTTATTGGCACAGAAAACTTACAGTAAAAAAAGTACATCTCTCAATATAGATAGCAAATACTTTACAAATTATTGTCTTAGAGAATTATGTGGGGACATTGAGAAATGAAGTGACTTGACCATAGTCACATGGCTGAATGGAATAAAAGTGAAAATTTCTCAGGTAACATTCTAGAAATCTAAACAAAGTTGCACTTAGTAACCTGGGTTGGGAGCCTGGGCTCCTTGCTTTACTTCCCCGGTCATAAGTTGAAGCTTTTGCTAAGCTTAGCTTATGTGTAGGAGGGGAAAGTACAGACCCTGTACAGATTTAACAACAGGCCTGAATGTCCCTGACTTGTTTCCACTGACCACCATCTGACCTGTACAAGTATAAAATTGGAAATCCTGTTGCAAAATTCTGGGCAAGTCACCATGCCCTAAAACCCCCCTGATACATAAAATATTGTCTGCTTTCATATCTATATTGATATTGTTAGAACATTTATTTTCTGCATTCATATCTAAGTTGATACTGATGACATATTTTGTCTGTTTTCATATCCACTAGATATGTATCTTCTGCTCTTTGATATTACTGATATTTTACCTGCAGCTCCAGCAGATTTTTGTGGTGAAGATTGTGCTCCTGACTTCCTAATTAACTGGAACAGAACAGGACGAGGTGGGGAGAAAGGGATGGTCTTTTGCGTATATAACCCAGCTTTGCACTTTGTATTTTGCCTCTCTTACTATACTGCCTCTAGTAGTGAGACCGTCCTTCTTGCAAGAAGAAATAATTAAATAAATCCTTCCTGTCTCTACTTGGAGATATCTCTGCTTATTTTATTTTGGGCAAGGGTCATCTTTGTCCCACAGATGGCTAACATGTGCCAAAGGCAGGACTTGAACCAAGTTTTTGTGATTCTGTGACTGACTTTCTGTTTAATATGCCATTCTGCCTTTCCTTATTATGACTACTTGTTATGGGAATCTGAAGATCTTCCCTGCCCCTAGGCCCTTTGCTAAAGTGGCTACCTGACTCTGAGGACCTTCCCATATTTGGAAGTATACTCTGTTCCCTAATAGGCTGAATGTGGTCACATGGAGCCTGTGG
>CM053589.1:62296986-62321323 GCA_028646515.1 Pseudochirops corinnae | reverse complement strand
AGCAATAGAAGATAAAAAATTGAAGGAATTAGAATAGGCAAACTAGAATAGAAAGAAAGTTATCATTCTTTACAGATGATATGATGATACCCTTAAATAATCCTAGAGAATTAAGTAAAAAAAAAAAAACTACTTGAAATAATAAATAACTTTAGCAAGGTTGTAATACATAAAATAAATCCACACTAATCATTGACTTTTCTTTATATTACTAACAAAGCTCAAGAGCAAGAGACAGAAAGAAAAATTCTATTTAAAATCCCTGTAGGTATTATAAAATATTTGGGAGTCTACCTGACAACAGAAACCCAGAAATTATATGAAGATAATTACAAAACACTTTTCACAAAAATAAAATCAGAGCTAAATAATTGGAAAAATATAAGATGCTGATGGGCAGGCTGAGCTCATACAATAAAAGTAACAATTTTACCTAAATTAATTTCCTTGTTCAGAGACATATTAATCAAACTACCAAAATTATTTTATTGACTTAGAAAAATAATAACAAAATTGATTTTGAAGAAAAGAAGTTCCAGAATATCAAGGGAATTAATTAAAAGAAATGCTAGGGAAGGTAGCCTTGCCGTATCAGATCTTACATTGTATTACAAAGCAGCAATCATCAATACTTCTTGGTACTGGCTATGAAATACAGTAGTGGATCAATGGAATGGGTTAGGTACATAACACCCAGTAGTCAATAACTATAGTATCTATTGTTTCATAAACCCAAAGACCTCAGTTTCTGAGATAAAACCTCAGTATTTGACAAAATCTGCTGGGAACACTGGAAAATAGTATAGCAGAAACTGGGCATAGACTAATAACTTACACCTCCTACCAAAATAAAGTCAAAACGGTACACAATTTAGATATAAAGGCTGATATTGTGAGCAAACTGAGAGAGCAAGAGATAGTTTACCAATCAGATTTATGGAGAATGGAGGAATTTATGATCAAACAAGAAATGGAGAATATTATGAAATGCAAAATGGATAATTTTTATTACATGAAATTGAAAAAGTTTTTTGTATAAAGAAAGTCAATGCAACTAAGATTAAGAGGGAAGCAGAAAGGTAGGAAAGAATTTTTACACCAGTGTTTCTGATAAAGGCCTTATCTCTAAAATATAGAGAGAACTGAGTCAAATTTATACGAATACAAGTCATTTCCCAATTGATAAATGGTCAAAGGATATGACTAGGCAGTTTTCAGGAGAAGAAATTAAAGGTAGCTATAGCCATATGATAAAATGCTCTAAATCACTCTTGATTAGAGAAATAAAAATCAAAACAACTCTTACATACTATATCACACCTGTCTGACTGGCTAAAATGACAAAAGAGGAAAATTATAAATTCTGGAGAAGATGTAGGGAAGTGGGAACACTAATGCATTTGTTGATTTTATGAAGTAATCCCAGCATTTTGGAGAGAAATTTGGAATTATGCCCAAAAGGCTACAAAAAGTGCATACCCTTTGACCCTGCAAAATCATTTCTAAGGCTGTAGCCCAAAGAGATCATACAAGTGGAAAAAGAAATCACAAATACATTTATAACAGTTCTTTTTGTTGTGGCAAAGAACTGGAGATGCCCATTAATTGGGGAATGGCTGAATAAGTAGAATGTGATAGGATACTATTGTGCTGTATGAAATGATAAGCAGCCCGACTTTAGAAAATCCTGGATAATCTTACATGAACTGATGTTGAGGGAGGGGAGCAGAACCAGGAGAATACTGTACACAATTACAGTCACATTGTGTGATGACTAACATTGATAGACTTGGCTCTTCTCAGCTATGGAAGTCCTAAGACAACTCCAAAAAGCTCATGATGGAAAATGCTTTCTACATCCACAGGAAGAATTGTGGAGTCTGAATGCAGATTGAAGGACACTATTTGTTCTATCTCTCTGTCTCTCTGTCACTCTCTCTGTCTCTCTTTCTCTCGGTTTCTACTTTGTTGTGGTTAATTCCATTGATTCTAATTCTTATTTGCAACATGACTAATGTGAACATATGTTTAATGTGAATTTATATGTAGAGCCTATAGAAGATTGCATGCTGTCTTGGGGAGGGAGATGTTAGGGAAGGATAGAAAATTTGGAACTCAAAAGCTTGTGGAAAACTAAAAATAAATAAAGAAATAGATTTTAAAAATAACTTCAGAATTATCAGTGCCACATCCACACAAAAACCTGATTTGAAAGCTTACTTAGAACTCTCAAATATGTTGAGGCTTCTTAATAAAATTCAACCTAACCACCCCATTTCACTATACATTATTCTAACCACTTTTTAAACTTTGTAAAATTTTCATTAGCTTGGATTCAGTGACTAAAAGGTCTACATTTGTAATCATAGCCTTAAGATCATCCAAAGAATGAATTTTGGCAAATAGGACAGTTTAGGTGTTACTGATGCCACGGCAAATTATCTAATCAAGATAAATCAAGTAACCATGGCAGTCAAAAAAAAGGACCTCCTTTACCAGTAAAGTGGTCTGAAATAGTGTCATACAGAAATTGTCACACATAATACAAAATGCCAAGGTACCCCAACTTGTTAAATTTAATATAAAATCAATTGTTATTCAAAATTAAAAACAGACATCCAAGAGAAATTCAAATATTTAAACTTTCAAACATTGTTTTGGTAAGTTGTTATTCTATTTGTTTTATTTTTGCCATTTGTACTTATTATAGTTTAAAACTACACACAATACACACATACACAAACACATACACAGACGAATTCCCCAATTGATGGGCGTACCCTAATTTTCCAGATTCTGCCACCACGAAAGATTCTGTTACAAATATTTTTGTATCTATAAAAGCTTTGAGCAAAACAAAAAAAATAGAATTTAAACAAGTCAATCACAGAAAAAAAATGTATATTTTGTCTTTTGGAGGGGAGAAGGTAGGGCAGTTGGGGTTAAGTAACTTGCCCAAGGTCACATGGCTAGGTTTGTGTTAAGTGTCTGACCTTGGATTTGAACTCAGGTCCTCCTGACTCCAGGGCTGGTGCTCTATTCACTGAACTACCTAGCCACCTCTACATAGCATTTGAAAAAGAATTAATTTCAGTGTTATACCAACTATTTTTGGGGAAAACACAAAAAAGGGAATTCTAACAAATTCCTTCTATCACACAAATATGGTCTGAATGCCTAAAACAGAAAGAGTAAAACCAAGAAAGAAAATTAAAGTCTGATATCTAATGAATACTTATATACAAAGTTTACATAAATATTATTCAAAATGCTTAAGAAACATATCACAAAATTGTACAATATGACCAGGCCAGATTTATAGCACAAATGAAGTGTTGATTTTATAGTAGGAAAACTGTAAATGTGACTGACCATTTTAATATCAAGAACAACTCTGTATCAATCCACTGGCTGAAATGTTCTTCATCCTCGTCTCTGCTCCTGGCTTCCACAGCTTTCTTCAAAATTCAGTTCCAATTCCATCTTCTTCAGTCCTCCCCCATACTCTACACACCACCTCTTATACTGAGTGCCATTTCTCTAAGGTTACTATCCATTTATACTGTATAAACACACACACACACACACACAACTGCATTTGCATTCAGTCCCTGAAACATCATTAACACTTCATAAATGGTTGTTGACTGACAGATAAAATATGATCCTAGAAATCAGTTTCTCATGGACTTTTACTTTGGTTAAAAAGTTTAACTCAACTTTAATTTGAGTAGGATATAGTGTAATGTGGAGCCCATGTAATCTAATCCTAGATTTTTGCCAACTTACTGACAAATCAGAAATAATTCATATAACTCATTTGACATCCCGAAATGGAAAGCTTGGTTTTTCATTCAACAATTTCATAAGGGTGCTCTATATGATTCAATTTCCCAAGAAACTGGAAATTGCTTCCAAATTAATGTTATGTACACTACAATACTCAATCACATTTTGCATCAACATACGCACATGCATTTATGCTTTTAACTATTTGGCTCCTTATTGTAACAACCCTTTTATCTTGAGAACACAGTTATAATTTTAGTTATATCATTCCATCTTCACAACATCGCATAAGTAAAGTCTCATTAGAATTTATGAGTAAATTTACACAAATAAACGTTAAGTGAGTAACTCAATGGTCACATAGTTTTTCATGAAGGATTCGAGAACAGTACATGAGTTTCCTGACTATTTTTCTAGTGCCCTTTTGATTATATTATATAAGCTCCTTGAGGGTAGGGACTTTTTCACTTTTGCCCTTGTAATCTCAGAACCAAGGACAGACAGCTCCTGATACATAGCAGTCACTTGAGAAAAGTTTGAATGGAGTCGCAATATACTGCAAGAATATCAAAAGTTCTCAAGTAACTTTTGACTAAAGAAGCAGTAAATATGTTTTTTTTTAATCTAATAAAATCATTCTTTATATTTCCTTCCAAATTCTAGGTACACTTGATATAGGAGCTTCCACATTTAAACATTCCTTCAAATCAACAATAAATTAAGCTAATTAGCAACCTTATCAAACCAACAAAAGCATGTTTACAAAGACATTTTGAATTGTATTCAACATTTACTAAATTACAAGAAATAGAATGCTGAAAACACTTTGCATTAACCCAGTGATAGTTACTTGTTATGTCAAATCACTTCGCATATTTGATTTAATTTTCCAGAAACTCGTAGTTAGTTAGATTGTAGGTAACATTTCTGTAGTATGGTAGTTGGAACTTCTCAAAACAAACATGAGATGTATAAGTTTAAAGATGTGTCCTCTCTAAATTCTGTATGTACTTTTTGTGCTGGACCTGTGGTAGAGCCTTCTGAGAACTTGTGTTGGTCTGATCGGTCATAGTCAGACACATTGTGCCTTGACCTTGACATAGTGATGCCATTTTGGTCCTCCTTGTACCAGGTGGGAACTTAATCTCGTTACAGCAAAGGGACTTGCCTCTAGCCACAGAAAGAGTAAGTTAAGCATGGCAAGAACGCACAGCAAGAGTCTTTCAACTAGACTTTGATGATAAAAGCTACTGACATGGGCAACACATTTTGACACCCCCTAGAAATATGTTAAATATTAGAGACTTCAGAAAAAGGGCAACTGAAAAATGTAAAAATTAGTAAATTAAGAGCAAAGCACAATTTTCCTGTGTTCTTCTGTTTTCCATTGCATGATATGCTCCCTGTTCAAAGGTGGGGGTTAGGAGTGGGGAAGGAAGACAGCTCTTACTTTCCTTGAAAAAATTAATATCAAAACAGAGATTTGTTCCCTTGTTTGTTTTTTTTTTTGTTTTTTCCTTCTTCATTTCCTCCCACACTGCAATATCCTGTCTTGTAATGGCTGTGTACAAATCTAGGGGAAAAAGGAGAAAATTGTCCCTCAGAGTATAACACGTGTGGTTTATAGCTCTCTTTATGCATCATGCTTAGAAAGCAGCATGGTGTTTAGCAATCAATGGCAGGAATCTAATATACCTAATCATTCTCTTAGATGTATTTTTTTTAAGTGAGGGAAGTGGTAAAGCCCTGTGAGAATTAAAGCACTTAAAAGTTCTCACTAAAAAAAAGCAAGCGTTCTAGAAAAGGTAAAACCAAGGCTGAGAATGTCCACTGCATGGTCAGCTGGGAATACTTCAACATGTGGAAAGGTCAGTAGCATTTTCCATGCCTATTACTTTCTATATACATACATATACGTAAACACACACACATATTTCCATGCCTATTACTTTCTATATACACGCATATACGTAAACACATACACATGCATATACACACTCATATGTATACATATATGTGCACAGATGCACAAACATACATGTATGTGCACATAAGTATACTCATATATACATGTGTACATACACACATAGGTATATAATTTGAAATGATATACCAGGACAGTCACAAGTATCGGGTGAATTCAACCTAAATATCTGGCCATCAATTTTCTGTGTTTAAAACAAAGAATGACAGTTGCTAATTCAGTCAACAAATACATATTTATTAAGGTCTTCCTATATCCTGGGCACTATATTAAGTGCTAGAGATATGAAGGTTAAAACACAGTACTTGCCTTCAAAGAATGTAAATTCTAACAGAGAAAATACTATGTAAATAACTAGGTACACACAAGATGTATATAGAGTCAATGGAGGAAATTTGGAAGAGAAAATCATTAGCAGCTGAAGGACTGGGAAAATCCTCCTACAGAAGGTAGATTTAATCAGAGTCTTAAAGGAAAGGATGGGGAACTATTAGGCAAGGTAATGAAGCAAAGCATTCCAAAAATGGGAGACAGCCAATGCAAAGGCATGAAGAGGGGAGATGAAATATATAAAAATTTGAGGAAGCCTTCAGAATCCCAGTCAAATCAATGTTTCCTTCAGCAAGAAACCATGCACAGAACCTTAGAAATAAGCTAATTCAACTCCTCCATTTCAAAGGTAAGGAAACAGTCTTAGAAAAGTGAAGTGATTTGCACATGATCATAGAACTAGTTCATTGCAAGGACAGGACTAAAAATCAGGTCCCCTGATTCCAAGCATAGAATATATTTCATTCCACCATGTTGCCTCTTCTTAAATAAGTATAAGCTAAGCCCTGGGAGGAGGTACAGGGTGGAGCTTGGGGACAAGGTCTAGACCTGCTATTTCATTGTGTGTGGAAACTCTCATTGACAAAACTCCCTCTACAACTTGTAGCAGAGAGATTCTTGAGGGGCTAGAGGTTAAAAGAGTTACCTAGAGTCCTGCAGCCAATACATATCCAGTAGAATGTCTTACTGTAGTCAAAATCTTAGGTCACCTAGATGTACTTCTAAATAAATCAGAGATTAAATTGGAGAAGGCAGGGTCCATTCAGAACTTTTCAAGTAATCATCTAGTTTACACAAAACAAACAAACAAAAACCACTCTGCTAAGCCTGTGCTGAAAAATCATGCAATGCCTGTGATCTACTGTCTCCATTCTCTATACATAAAGCTAGATCAATTTGCAGTTCACTGGTAGACACTAAGATTCGTAATATCATTCTCTTAAATCAAACAATCCATAGGAGATTGATGTGTCATTTGATTTCATTGTCAGCATAGCCTGCAAGTGATTAACTTTGCCTTGGATCTGGATTTACAGAGATAGTATAGCCACAGGTCATGGTAAAGACATTTCAGGTTTCTCTCAGGCCATCAGGCAAAAATCAGTTAGTCAAGCATTTCACATACTCATTTCCAAACTCTTTTGGCTCCTCTGGTTCCCTTATGAAAACTGAAAAATTGGGATATGTCTTTGTTGATTATTAGATCCTGATATAAGAAATGCTGTATTGCCTAATAGTGATATTGGTACCTAATGCAGGAGATCATACATGGAAGTATAATGATACCTTCTTCCTCCACACTCTGTATTACATTTCTCCTGATTTTGCTTTCTAATTTGAATCCCTGCATTTTAGTCTTCTTAATCCTTGTAAAGTGTGAGTATATACTCTTATGGACTGGAGCAACAATTTCTGCTCAAGCCCATGTGGAAGAGAAGAAAGGCAGGTTGGCAGAGCAATAACATCCCAAGTAGCCCTTTGATTCTTATAGTTGAATAGTCTAAGACAACTAAGTTTGGCCCCTTTATGGTCTAGCTCAGGGCTATGGAACCTACAGCCTGAGGCCACATGTTTCCCCCTTGTCTAATACTCTATTAACCTCAGTTTCTTTCTTGTTTATATTTTGGTTGGATTACGGAGTTCTGAGAGGGGACAGTTGAGGTCCTCCACTAGTATCACTTTGCTATATATTTCTTCCTGTAACTCGCTTTCTCCTTTAAGAATTTAAATGCTATACCACTTGGTGTATATATGTTTAATATTGATATTGCTTTACTTTGTCTGAGATCAGGATTGCTACCAGGTTTTGTTTGTTTGTATGTTCTTTTACTTCAGCTGAACTATAATAGCTCCAGACCCTTATCTTTACTCTGTGTGTGTGTGTGTGTGTGTGTGTGTGTGTGTCCTTCAGGTGTGTTTCTTGCAAAAAAAAAAACATTGTAAGATTTCAGTTTTCGATCTACTCTGCTATCTGCTTTCATTTCATGGGAGAGGTCATTCACATTCTCAGTTATGATTACTACCTGTATATTTCCCTCCATCCCATTCATTCTCCTGTTTGTCTTCTCTTTCCTTTCACCCTTTCCCTCTTCATCAGTGTTTTGTTTCTGTCTACCACCTCTCCTGTCATTCCCTACTCCTCCATTTTCTTCTGTCAATCCCCACTCTTTTATTTGCTTCATCTCTTTCCGTCCTGCTTCCCTGCTGTGTAAGATAGAATTCTATATTCAGCTCATTGTGCATATGATTCTTTGAGCCAATACTGATGAGAGTAATGTTCAAGTGATGCTCATTAGCCACCTTCCCATCTTCCCCTCTACTGTAATAGGTCTTTCGTGCCTCTTCATGTGAAATAATTCACGTCATTCTACAGCTCCCTTCCTTCTGCACCCATTGTACTCCTTTCTCATCCCTTAATTTTTTTTTTAATATGACCAGATCAAATTCACCTTATACCTATACCCTCTGTCTGTGTACTTTCCTTTGAGTTGTACTATTAGTGGTACATTTTTAAAGAATTATAAATGTCCTCTTCCTGCATATGAATGTAAAAAGTTTAGCTCTATTGAATCTCCTATATTTTCTTTTCCCTTTTTACTTGTTTATGCTTCTGTTGCCTCTTGATATTGGAGGTAATTTTCTTTGTTTAGTTCTAGTGTTTTCCTTATGAAAGTTTGAAATCCTCCTATTTCATTGAATAACTATTTTTTTTTACATTGATATATTGAACTTAATTTTGCTGGGTGATTCTTTATTGTAGTCATAGCTCCTTTGCTTTCTGGAATATCATGTTCCACACCTTCTGATGTTTTAATTTGGCAGCCACCTCATCCTGCGTAATTATGATTGTGAATCCCTGATATTTGAATTGCTTCTTTCAGGCCACTTGTATTATTATTGTTATTATTTTTCTTGACCTGATACTTGAAAAATGTAGCTGTAATGTTCCTTGGGAGTTTTGATTTGGGGATTTCTTGACTGGGATTATCAGTGGATTCTTTCAGTGTCTATTAGGCCTTATGGGTCCAGAACATCAGGGCAGTTTTCCTTTTTAATTTCTTGAAAGATGCTGTGCAGCATTCCACAATATGAAACAGCAAGCATTTTGGGATGAGTGAAAGTATTGGAGAGTTTCTCAATGTGATCCAATCTCTTCTTCTGCCTCAAGTAGCACCTCTCTATTTGTGTTTGTTTGTGTATGTATGCTTATACATGTAAATGATTGACCAGCTAGCTGTATTTCATAACCTAAGCAATACCACATTATATACACAACATTATATAAAATTAATTAGTAAATTAACAGTATTTCATTTTCAAAAAAAGAAAAAAAGAAAGATGCTGTCTAGGTTTTCCTTTTGATTTTGGCTTTCAGGTTGTCCAATGATTTTGATATTGTTTCTCTTGGATCTATTTTCCAGGTTAGCCATTTTTCTCATGAGGTATTTTACATTTTCTTCTATTTTTTCCAATTTTTTGCATTTGATTGATTCTTGATGTTTCATAAAGTCATTAGCTTCCACTTGCCCAAATCTAAATTTTACAATGATGTTTTCCTCAATTAACTTTTGTACTTTGTTTTCCATGTGGTCAAGTGTGCTCTTTCAGGAGATGTTTCCTTCAGTGGATTTTTGTATCTCCTTTTCCATTTGGCCAATTCTACTTTTTAATGAATTTTTCCAAGCTGTTGACTTTTTTTCATAATTCTTTTTCATCACTCTCATTTATGTTTTCTTTTACCTATGTTATTTGATTTTCAAGCACATTTTTGAGTTCTTTCACTAGTTCTTTCTTGGCTTCAGAACACTTCCCATTTTTCTCTGGCATTTCTCCCATAAACCGATAATTGTTTTTTATGTTGTTGTCTTCTTCCAAGTTTGTGCCTTGGTCTTACCTGTCACCAAAATAATTTTCATTGGACAGATTCTTTTCTTTTTTGGTTGTTGTTTTTTGCTCAATTTTCTTTTTCTTTCTCTTAAATTTGAGCTCTACATTTAGAATTGAAGGAGGTACTCTGTCAGGCTTCTTGTGACAGTGACTGCAGGTCCAGGGTGTTTATCTTGTGCTGTCCTGATGTTGCCTTGAGGTCCATGTGGGATGCTTATGTTGGATTCTGTGCTAAGAGGATGTGGTGGGGGTGGGGGTGGCTTGTGCTGCTGGAAGTCATAGGGATTTGTCAGCTTACCTGGTGTTGAGTGATGATTCTAGTGGCTGTATCTACCATGTGATGAGGGCCAGGGGAAGGTTTTGGCATTTCCCCAGGCTACAGTGAAGCATGTAGAGATTTGGCCACTTGAGGATACCTATGTGCCCTGGGCTGTGCTGAAGCATGTGGTTGAGGTCTGACTGCTGGAAGATGCCTGTTTTCCTTGGTTTTCCTGAAGGAAGTAAAACTCTGACCACTGGAGTATGCCTGTTTGCTTGGGGCTATGCTGAAGCATGTGGTGGTTTTTGGAGCTGGAGTTTGCTACTTGCCCTGGCTATGCTGAGACACATGCAGAGGTACTAGTGAGGGCATTTGCCTGCTCTGTCACATGGATGCTCAGAATGTCCCACTGGTTTGCTGAGGTGGGGCTTGCTGCTAGCTTGCAGGGATATTTTTGTCCTGAAATGCACTTCACTTTTGCTGAAGTGAGAAGGACCTTCCCAAACTTCCATGTTTCTTGGACCAAAAGATTGTTTCACCTCATCTTTTTACTGGTTATGCTATTCTAAGATTTGTTTTGGGTTTTGTTTTTTTTTTATGGTTGTTTGGAGATGAATATGGGAGAGCTACAGCAATTTACTAATTAGTCAGCCATCTTGGCCCCTGGAATCCCAACATATCCCATGTTCTTTAGGAAAAAATGCAGAAAATCATTGCTTGGAAACCAGGAAGATAACCAGAATGATAAGAAATAAGCCTCTACTTGGGTTCTCCACAATTTATTCCCTCAAAATTTTGGCAACCAAGTACTCTCACCTTTAACCAGCAGATGGTCTATCTCCTGGTACCAAATTCTTTAGAACAAAAAAGTAGGATCTTACCATCTATGTAATGTTTTCGGCTGCATCTTTTATTTGGACAACTGTTCTTACCCTTAGAGCTTAGGAAATTTCATCAAAGATCCTGTCTTCACTAATGGAGTATTTCTCCTATACTTCAAATTTTCATCTCTGAATGCTGTTATCTGCATAATAATGATCAAATAACACGAAGGTTTCAAATTTCCTAGTTTCAGAAACTTGAGTGTCTCATCTTCTCCCACTTTGATGAGTAGGTTGGGAAATGGAGGGAGATCTGTCTTCCATCTGCCTAATCACACTCTTTGTCTTTTCATATGTAAATTCAGACATCAAGGGCTTTAAAATATTCTCTAATATAAATATTACAGACAAGTAGTTTCACACCAATGTATAGTTATTAATTGCTCCAAAGAATCCATATTTTGAAACTAAAACGTGATGATAAGATGGTACCAACAATCCAAGAAAGTATTACCAAGTGATTTTTATGTATTTTTCTTCCACATATGTGGACAGTGCCTGCTATATCTTTTATCAGTCTATAAATTGACTTCCATAAGAAATAGTCTCTTGTGCTTTAAGACCAAATCAAGGATCCTTATAACTTATTGAATACCAGAGAAGTGCATTAAAATTAACAAGGAAAAAAAAAGTAAAAAAAAAAAAATGAAGAAAAATTCTTTCATTAGTTATCATGGGCCCACCAGTGACTTCATAATTAGTATTTTCCTGACTGCCAAAAGCGAAAAGCAAATCTTTTGCCAAAGACACTGACTAGGTCTATAGAATGTGATATAATGATAGTTTGTACTTCTCCAGGACTTTTTAAGGAACTCAACAATAGAAGAGGTCTGCATTGACATTGGACAGAAGCATTTTCAAGTTAGAAAATTCAATAAATATATTTCTTCATTAAATCATTAAGTGCAAATTACAAACCTTGCCTTGTAGAGAAGAAAAAGTCTTTGTTCATATCTTCACAAAATGTGCATTTGCTAATCAATATTTTCATAAATCTATGGAAACAGATTTTCATGTGATAGCAAATAAGGGTTCTGCTAAATTTCATATCAGTTAAAGGAATGAGAAGAGGAAAAAGTGGAAATAACCTCTTAACATGGCAGCACTCTTTCCTATGATAGTGGTAACAATATTAACCTTGAGGAAGCATCTCTTCTATTAAATCATTGGTCAGTCTTTCATAAGCAGCAGGGATGTTAAATGAAGCAGTATACAAATATGTGGGTTGAGTGAGATGCACTATTTTCCAATCAGACACAATTAGAAACCATTCTTTCTCCCTATGTGTGCTCCTATTGATTTAGCCTTGATTTGACTCAATAATTTAGAAGTAATTAGTCCCTTGAATCTTTAAAGGTTAGGCAAATGGGACCAGATTGTCTCAGGAGAAGATTTTGGATGCGTGGTTTTTAATGCAGGAAGATGTGTTAGAATAGGAATAATCTCCCTAGTAAGAAAACTTTTCTGGTTATATTTTCAAACATATCCACTTCTTGAACATATCTAGTTACTCTTCTTCACCACCCACTTCATTGCTAACATATGATATGTATCCATCATGCTCTACACAACTTAATGGAACCACATGGTTTTGGTTCAAATATTAGGTGCCATGAAATAAGACTATGGAAAAATACTTGTTAGAATATACTGATGTCATCTCCTGGGCAGGAATAGGTTTGCTTAAGACTGAAAGGTCCATGAGAAGCATGATAAAGTCACAAAATTTTGTTTTGCCATAGGTGCACTGGCCAAGTATCATACATAAAAACCTTATTTACACATTTTTATCCTTTTCTTAAACTAAAGTATTGTAATAAATTCTCCATAATTGAACCACAGTATTATGATATATGAGTTTACTGCCCTGTAAACTTTAAAGTGTCGTAGAAATGTAAGAAATGTTATCATGTTTATCACCTTATTTTCCTCATCTTTATGTTCAGAGAAGCACAATATACACAGTGAAGTACAGTGAATCACACATACACACATATGCAGCTCATAGTACATATACGGTTTATACATGTGTTTTTATACACAGACAAATATATGGGACATAGAACATATACAGGACATACTAGGACAAGTCTCTATACAACTCATCATATATTTAATATATGGTATATTATTGCACAAGTGAACAAAAAGGATTGCCTTTGGTAAAGGAAAAAATGTATTAGGATATGAAGATCATTTTCTAAAGACAGACTGAAAGCATCTTTGAGACAAATCTAACAGCAAACAGGAAAAATGGGGATGATAAGCATTTCATTCTTTTCTCACATTCTTTTTGATTAATTTAACCAGGTCTCAATATTTTAAGTGTGTTTCATTCCACATACATTTGAAGTTGTCAATATTAAATATGGTTGCATCTTTTATAATGTTCTTGAATTTGTATAGGTCAGTGTTACGTCTAGGACATCATAACTAATAGTTTTGTCTGTGTTATTGAAGCAAATATTTGAATTTGTATTTTTAGTATGAACTAATTTAATTCATGAAATATAGCTAGTTTGAGATACATAATTTTACTGCTTGTTTGAGTTTTTCTAGGTAACTGGAAATTAAGTTATGGAAACTTGTAAGATGTTGCACAGTTTCTACCTTTTTCTTGCAAAATCTCCATGGATAAATATATCTGATCTCCTTGAAGTTTGTTGTTAGGATTTTTTTTTTAATTTCTGGTGGAAATGACTTAATCCTGTGTCATTGTTATGAGCCTCTGTATTTCTCTAAACAAATTTCCATCATACTGTCTTTTTTCTTGACATTTCTTTGTATGCATATCACTATCTCAGTTTATGTAGATATCACCTAGATATGATCTTTAGTTCTGCTCCTGAATCTTAGTCATTCACTAGAATCTAGCCAAAGGTCAATCTACATAGGTTATATTCACCTTACATTCACTTACATTCAGTAAGTCAAAAGGTAAATAGTGATTGTAAACCTATTTGTGAAATGGAAGTGTTTCTGTAGGTCTTTAAGTAGCTGATTATGTTCTCAATTCTTATTCTTTGTTAATGAGTAATGAGTAATTTGGGTTTAATAAACCCTGTATTTCATTAATACTGCATAGCATTTGAACTGGATACATAGTCCATTTTTTTTTTTTTTGGTTCCAAAAGCGTTCATTAAGACAGCCATTATGCAGGTTTTAACTACCCTAAAATGTATGTATACCATTGAGCTTTGACTTTAGAATGTAATTCTTTGCTGCATACCTTCTCAATCACTTTACCCTTGCCATGGGTTGCTGAGAAAAGACCAAAGTATTTTTCAATATCACTTTTATCTGTTGGTCATATTTGGTTTTCTAATACAAATTCAGAGTCTTAATTCTCCATCCTTCTTAGGCTTATGCTTTGATTTTTATACTTCTTATATCTAAATGACATTTAGATATGATTTAGATATGAGATGAATAATATGTTTCTTTTTGGGGGAGAAATATAACTTGATTTCATACATACACATCAAATTATTAATATAGAGTTTTGCCACACATCTCTTTGATGTGGAAGTCATACTCATTTCTATTTAGGAGAGATGATAAAGAGTTTAGTAATAGGCAGAATATAAAGGGATTTTATAATTATTATCTCTGATGAATAGAGGGACAGTGAATTGGGCATAAACGTCAATTAAGGAAGAAGAGAAGACTAAATTGCATTTTGTATTACTATACAGTACTTTCTTTGACAATCAGCTGATATAATAACTTATCATTTAGTTTTCTAGTTTTCGTCTAATATTAGTATCTATCTGAGAATCATGAAACACACAAATCTTTGAATAATCTCAAATACAGGTGACTGTTAGAAGTTTGACTGTTTAGTCATCCTTGTCAACATCATAATTACAAATGACATTAAGTTACCTTCTAGCTGTTTGAAATTGAGAGTGGAAGAATAACTCATCCCTCCACCTACTTTATTTAAGCCAGAAAAATGTGTCAGGAAAATTTGCCCCCAAGGAAGCATATGACTGAGCTTTCAGCTTTCTGATGTAAAGATTAAAAACAGCCATGTTCTTTGAAAAGCACAAACATGAGTGTGGTGTGTGTGTGTGTCTGTGTGTGTGTGTATGCACGCACATATATGCTGGATCCTCTGGTCCTCTGAACTAGTAATAAGCTTGGGATGCTGTAGCAGCAAGCACCCTAGCATACCCAGGATGGCTGCTAGCACAGGTTCTTTGATCTGCTTTTCTAAAGGAAAGCAACTCAAAAAGGATTAATAATCTTACTTTAATCTAACAAACATATATCATTTACCTAGTTCAGGGGGGAAAGTCAGCACCCTGAACTTCAGAGAATACAAACAGAAGTTACAAGCAGACAAAAATACAGACAGAGAGAATACCAAAAGTCAGCAGACAGGGCTTCTAGCTGTCTGACCATGACATCCATACCTAGTTAGTCACCAGAGAGAGAAGCACCAATATCTGAGTTTTCAAAGCTGGCAGACTCAACACCTGCCCAGAGTATCATCTGACCAAATCACACCACACTTCCCAAAGTGAGCTCCAAAGCAAAACCTTGTCTCTGGGGTATATATAGCCCTCTTCAGGGTCAGAGAACATCACAACCCTCTTGATTCACTTGACTATAAAGTAGCAAAAGTTGTGCCTTCCTGAAAAACAAGCCTCCCACCACAGGCTCCAAGTGAGCACATGCAGGGTATTAGAGGGCAGAGTATATTTTCAAATCAGGAAAGATCGTCAAGTTTAATTTAGGCTTATTAAGGGTCAGGGAAGATCTTCAAATTTCTATTGCCATTACAGATGCAGAAGACAAATAAAAATATTGTCTTTAAATCTGTGGGTTGCTAAGGAGGGGGTTCTAAAGAAGGAGCAGAACCACATGCAGTGGACAAGGTTAAAGAAACAAGCCTTGCAAGCATCTTCTCTTTGCAATCTCCATTCGTCCTCTTCCCAGTTCATTATCATTTTCCTTGAAATTGAGCAGCACAAAGAACAGATGGGTGTTTGTGTACATATTCTCTCTTATGTAGGTGTGTGTGTGTATGTGCATGTATATACGTATGTGTGTGTATGGGTGTGAGTATGTGTTCATGGGCCTGTACGTTCATGGGCCTGTACCTATGCCCTAGGTTGGAGATAAGAAGATTGTTTGGGGTAAGGGAAGATCTACCTAGTTTTAGGGGAGGTATGGAGGTATTATAATTTCATGAGGAATGTTTATGGTTTTTTTTTTTTTTATCTCTGTGGTAACTTATGAAATACATTCACTATTTATAGAACTTGTTTTTATTGAATTGGTACTGTGGTACTGAGGTAGAAATTTTCATTAAAAAAAAATCTATGTGCCTGCTGTTTCTGATTAAATATCCCTTTACCTCTCTCCAACAAAGCTGCCTGTTTATTCAGTAGAGTTCACCCCACCATGCATGCTATTAATGATAACCAAAATAATCTCTACTTAAAGAGATCCTCAGTTTTTAAGCAGTTTGGTAGAAGAATTCACATAGAGTTTTAAAGATATGCTCTCTATTAAAAGCTCTTTTGGAAAAATCTGGACAGTGCTTTTGACAGGATCCAAAGAGAAATGGAGAAACATGATGAAGATGAATGGGATGTAACATTATTGACAAAGATTTATGCCCAAGAAGTGGTGTAAAAGATATCAAGAAAATGTAAAATGAAAAAATGGAGTTAGGCTAGTTATAGAGGGATAGTGAAAAATTACTTATAAATAGCCTAAGTGTTAGATTGGCACTGACAAAATATTAAAAGATCTAGAAGGAAGCCTTCAATACACTGGGCAGGTACTCAATGGAGGTTTTATTTTTGTATGTGAACAAGAACTGCTTTGGATTAGAAGTTATTCTATTCAGAACTGTGATAATGAAGGCACTACCCATATTGATGAGATCACAGATCCATTGAACTTCCCAAGTATCGAATGATATGTTCATAGTCAAGCTGCCTTCTTCTTTTATCTTCTTTTGGTCAAAAATTTTCCTTTTCTTTAATGTAATTCATATCAATCTATCTGTCTGTCCATCTGTCTATGTTCTCTGTTATTTCTATGAGATAAAATATATGTCATTATATCTTATTCTCTATTTTGTGCATTCTCTTGATATGAATGACTTGTTAGTACAAGAGAATTTCTTTCCTTTGTATATTGCTTGATTTGCCTATGCCCTAATTCCCTATTGCCTGTGAGTAAATAATGGTGGATTTAAGAAGAAATCATGAAGATGCCTTCATCTGCTCCCAATCCTCTTGTGATACTGGGCAGATTTTTTTTTTTCCCCACCAGACTTGATTTCCACTCTAACACTGCTGGGTCAATCTTATGGACCCAAAACAAAACTTGATATCTTGTTAGTGCTATTATTCTTTGAGCTTACTTTCCCATCTATTTTAACTCTTTGTGAACCCCAGAGAAGAGAAATTACTAACTTTCTCTGCCAGTGTAACTTGGTTAGTTAGCATATGGTGCTTAATTAAGCTCAACTTAAGAGGTTTAATAGGTGATTTATTCATTTCTGTTTAGTAATCAGACTCAATAAATGAAACCTGTGCTTAATGGATCACCTCTATGTACCTGTCTCTATGTTTAAATTTTCATAACATCCTGAATCACTTAATCAATCAATCAATAAGGATTCATTTGGTACACCAAGGGTACAAAAACAAAAGCTAGTCTTTGTTCTTGAGATCTTTCACTCTCTAGGAAAGTAACAAAATGTACACATATGTGTGTGTGTATATACACTAGATATAATCTTGGGGGGAAATCCTAGCCATTCAGGGGATCAGGGCATTATATAAGTGGGGGAATCTTGAGATTTGAATGAAACTAGAGTTTTTAAAGAGTTACAAGTGAAGTATAGGGAGTGCATTAGAGGCAAGGAGATATGAGTCTAAAAGCCTGGGGCTAAGAAATGGAGTACCGTTTGAGAGAAATGTTAAGAAGGGGAGTTTGACTACTTTGCAGTGTTTGTGTAAGGTCAAAATGTATACGAAATTTTTAAAAGTAGGAGATGGCCAGGTTCTGAAGGACTTAACATGTCAAACAATTTTATGTTCATTCTAGAGGTAGCCACTAGAGTTTTTTGAGTAGGGTCCTGACAAAGTTAGAATTAGACCTCCATTTTAATAAAAAAAAATCAAACAACTCTTTCTTGTTTGAGGATGGAGGATGGATTGAAGGGGAACAGCACTTAAGACAGGAACACTAATCAGGAAGTTATTGAAATATTTTAGGAGGGAAGTGATGAGAGCTTGAACTAAACTGGTGGCAGAATGAATGAAAATAAAAGCCTCTATGTGATAGAGGAAAATGATGTGAGATTAGAAACAACAATATCTAGCAACTAATTTGATATATGATAATCAGTGAAGGATGATTATAAAAATTGGTAGTATCCTCGGCAAAAACAGGGGAGTTTATAAGATGAGTAAGTATGGGGTAAGTAAAGAACTTAAAAGAACAACTTTGATAGTGATAGGGTGGATATGAGCAGGACCTGTCAACCGCCACATGAAGGAATTCCCTCCACCAAAGTAGACACATAAATCTCTCTAAGTCTTAGAGAATTGCTTAGAGCACTGAGAGGTTAAGTAATTTGCCTAATAGCATACAGCCATTATGTGTCTGAAGTGGGACTATGCTACATGGTGTATCAGAATATTTCATTTTCTAAAACATAAAATAAACAACATGCAGTCCTTTCCATACTCCCATGGTCCCAA
Organism: Pseudochirops corinnae; assembly: GCA_028646515.1. Lineage (NCBI taxonomy): Eukaryota > Metazoa > Chordata > Mammalia > Diprotodontia > Pseudocheiridae > Pseudochirops > Pseudochirops corinnae. The sequence continues at coordinate 62,302,458 of CM053589.1, read as the reverse complement.
GATTTTTGTCTTGTATACTAGTGCTATCTGGGGGCATAAGGAGGATTATTTACTTAGCTCCATTGATTTTTCCTTTAAAATAGGAGGCCAAAATGATCTCCAGATTTAACTTGAGGAAGCAATTTCTTCCTCAGGGCATTTTGGCATTTTTTGGCAGGAATCTTGAATTGCTTCTCTTCTCCTCTACCCCTGCTCCCACTTCCTCCTGTCTTCTTTCTCTGGGGCACAGATCAGGGACCATACATTAGTATCAGATGCACATAATCATGATCAATTTCCTGCAATTGTAGAAGGGGGGGGTGGGTGGGATTGTTGACCCTTGAACTTCCATTTATTTTTTCTCTTTCAATTGGTCATATTTTTCCCCTTATCTGTAATAGCATCTGGAATCCAGCTATGAAATAGGGAATAGAGTGACAAATAGAATTCCTTCTACACATAATGTTATACAAAGCTTGTCTGGTTTGTTGTTGTTGTTGTTATATTTTTCCAGCTCTCATTTCCTTGGTACTTGTGATGCGAACTGGGAGAACTTAAATTCAGTTCATTGCATGATCTCTCAATCGTATGCATATGAAGAAATGTTACTTTATTTCAAATGTCAAGTCTTATACTTCATAAAGAATAAATCCTTCCTAGAAGATCATTCTCCCTTCGTTCCCAAAGTAGGTGTAACTACTGGCTGAAAACCTGAGTTTTAAAAGATCCACATCAGTTTTGTTGGGTCTCAGTACAATAGATTCTCCAGTAAGTTCTGAAAGAATGACAAGTTGTTTGCAGAACAACAACAAATATTTTTTATGTCCTTTCCGTAATATTTTTTTTTCCTTTACCCACTGTAGACCTAAACACAAAAACCTCAAACTTTTGGTTTCCCTCTTTTTAGAGAAAATGACCCTTATTTTGAATTAAGCAGTAAATCATTAGCTTTTACAGATGTTATGAATGAAAACAAAAGCTTGCAACAGGAGAGAGTAGTATTAATGCTAAAGATACAACCTAACTTTGCTATAATGAAGTTTGTCATTAGTCATATATGGCTTTCTTTGGATTATATTATGTTGCTAAAAACATAATTCCTATGGCATTGAAAGTAATGGATTAACATAGTAGGAGTCAATTTACAAGATATCTTTTGGTTTTTATCCCTATTTTTTCTGTCTATCTCTATTTGTGAGTCTCCACTTCTTTCTTTGTCTTCCTGTGTCTCTATCTCAATATCTTTCTCTGCATTTCCTCTATGTCCTTGCCTCTCTCCCTCTCTCTCTTCAGTTCATTCAGAATGCCTCTTGCATCCATCTTTTCCCACCCTTTTCATCCGTACTATTAGCATGTTAGTTCAACAGATTTACGTTACACTCAGATCATCCTGATTGCCCCCTAAGTGTCACTTCCTCTGGTCTCTAAAACTTAAATCAATTTATCCATACTTAGGGCAACTAGGTGTAGCAGTAGATAGAATGCCAGCCCTGTAGTCAGGAACACCTGCTTATGCTGTAAGCTTGGAGAGCCAAAGTATGGTGGGGTGGCTAGAAAGCTTGCTCTGAATCCAGGAAAGTGAGAGTTCAACTCCTCCTATTCATTTTGGTTGTGTGACCTTGAACAAATTATCTTACTTTGCAGAATTATAAAGTACAAAGGAATGCTAATCTTCATTTGATGAATTTCAAAACAAGCCTCAAATTAGCTATGTGACCCTAGGCAAGTCACTTAACATGGTATGCTTCAGTTTCCTTATCTGTAAAATGACTGAGAAGGAAATGGCAACCCCTTCCAGTATCTTTGCCATGAAGACTCCAAATTCAGTAACTAAAAGTTGCACAGGACTGAAACAAGACTGAACAAAAATCTGTATTTCACATGCTACCAGATTAATCTTTTTTTTTTCATCATATAAGTCGTGCTTAAAGTCTTTCAACTGGCCAACGGATAAAGTACCAAGTTTGGTATTCAAGTTTTTTGTTAGGTTTTTTTTTTTTTGTTGCTATTGTTGTTGTTTTTAATAAATCACCTTCCAAGCCTAATTAAACTACGTGTACTTTATCTTCCCAATCCTAACTTCAAATATTCTCCTAAATCATCCCCTAGGCACACAAAACTTTTAACTGTTGGGGAATGGTAATGAAATCACAAAATCAAATAAGATGTCAGAATGTAGCAAATTGGAAATCACTGTGATTAAAACTCTCAAAATAATAATTCCTTGAATGTCACATGGAAGCAAGCTTCAACTCAACATAAGGAAGGTATTCACCATTAATTTAATTCAACAAACACTTATTCAGCACTTATCAAGTGCTCAAGGTCTTATGCTAAGCAGCTCTTAGCAATTAAATTTGTTTAAAAGGAATTTCTCAGGTAGTAAGTTCAAAATCACTGATAGTTTTCACAGAGAGAGTATGATTACTATTTGTTGAACATAGAAAATTACATGGGACTGTGTAAAGAACATTTGATTTTACTTGGAGTCAGAAAATTTGGATTTATGCTTGTGCTGTAGGCTTGCTGAGAGAAAGTATAATCGAGTGGCTAAGAGAGCTTGCTTTGAATCCAGGAAAAGTATGAATTCAACCAGTATCTCTTAATCATTTTGGCTGTGTGACCTTGAACAACTCATCTCACCTTGCACTTGCCAAGGTAGCTACCATTACATATTGCAAAGTAATGTCAATCATCATTTGATGAGGAATTTTCCTGATGAGATTTCTGAATACCAATTGCACCATAAAGCCATCCCCTATCTCTATCCCTGTCTCTACCCCATTTATGCCTGTGTGAATATGAGCAAATAACTTGACCACTTTAGGCCTCAGTTTCCTCAACTACAAATTAAGTGTTGGACTAGGTTACTTCTAAGGCCTCTTCCAACTCAAGATTTATATTCTAGAAAGGATTTAGGCTTTGGGTATACATTGGACCAAATAATCTTTAGGTTGCTTTGAATTCTGAGGTTCCATGATCCCAAGGACTTCTTTTCAGAGATCCAAGTTCCCAGACTCTGACTCTTCTACTATCAGGCATACCTAAAGACTGTAGAAAAAGTTGATTGAATAGAGAGAAGGGAAAAAAAAAAGAACACTACAAGGGAAACACATAAATTCAAATTATAGATCCAAATAATGCCTAAAACATCTGAAACCATCTAAATGCTTAGAATGTCTAAGGTCTAGAGTCTCTATATTTAGGGACTAAATTAATTGGGGGAAAATATTGTTGGCTTTTTGTCACGTGAATTATTATTCCCAGAGAGGATTTTATCAAGGTTCCCCAACATACTGTCATCCCAAGAACTCTTTTGAAAGTCCAAACTTTTTTTGGACTTTTCACCTTGATTAGAGGCAAAACTCAGGACAAAGAGAATAAAAAAGAGTTTATTACAAGTACTTCAAAGTAGTAACAAGTTGACTGGCTAATCACTGAAAATGATCAGTGGTTTTAAGGTGGGGACAGCTTTTATAGGTAACTTTAAGACAACTCAGATAAGTCCACATCAGCAAAAGAGGATGAGTCCTCCCATCTCATTTCCTCCCCAAGGTAGCAAGAACATGACGATTTGCAGGTAGGAATATATAACAAAGAGCAGGTACTACAAAAAGGTACAGACTTGCTATCTCCTTTCCTCTTAGAGCCTCCCCCAGCACAGACTGATAAGTAAGGTTGGGAACAATGGGATACTGAGTCAATATAACTTTCAACAGCTCTCTCCACATTATAAAGAGTTTCCAGACTCTTGCTAACCAAGCCCATGGAGGCCAAGATTGGTAGATGAATATGTTAAAACAAGGAGGTTAGCACTAAGTGCAATTCCATTAAGTGACCGGATAATTAATTTCTTTCTTTGGCTTTCCTCTTTTGGTAGGACTCAGCTGTATGTGGCTCACTGTGGTTGTTGTTTTTGATAGGCTAACTTTTCTGTTTATGAGATATTGACCACAGAACTGGAGCACCCTTAAAAATTACAAGGAGGAATGTTTCAGCTTAATTCATTTCCTAACAATTAGAGTTTCCTTTCAAATGGAATGGACAGTGTTCTAATGACATGATTTTATAGTTGGAAGAAACCTCAGAGGGCACATGATCCAACTGGTCCCTACACATATTATGAATGTCATTTATAAAATCCTCTGGCAAATAACCATCCATCCACTTAAGCATATTGAGCGATGGGGAACTCATTACCCTTCCAGGCATAGCATTACAATTCTAAACAGCTCTAAGGTATTCAAGTAGAGGCTAGATGGTCATAAATCCATATAATGTTAACAATGGATAGAAATTTGGACATTACCTAATCTGACCTCCTCTTCTGATTTTAAGGCAAGGATTATTTCCACACTATTAGTTCATTAATTTTATCCTTACTTGGATGTTATAGATAATCAATAAAAAAAAAAAATCTAGTGCTGGGTACTCTGTGAGGTTCAGAGGAGAAAAAATTAAAAAAAAAAGTGAAACAGGCCTTGTCCTCAAGAAGCCTACCTTCCATCAGAGGAGATAATATGTCTTTGTGTAAGTATGTACAGAATAAATATAATGCAGTTTGAGGAATATGGCCAATGAGGTGGATCCAAGAAGGTTTCTAGGAGAATGTAGTGCCTACATTGAATTTAGAAGGAAATAAAGGATTGTATGAGGTGAAAGGGAAAAGAAAATGCCTGCCAGGCATGAATAACATCCAGTATAAAGAGGCAGAGATCAAAGACATGTTTTTATGTTAAATGAAGAGCTGGAAGGACAAGTTGGCTAGGTGATAAATTTTTAATTAGGCTAGATAGATAGGTTGGGAACAGTTTTTGGATGGCTTTAAAAGGCAAGCAGAATAATTAGTTCTAGAGGCAACTGAGAGGTACTGCCATTTGAGTGAGGTAGTGATATAATCAGATTTTTATGTAAAAAATAACTATAATGGTTATCTGGAGAATAGATTGGAGTGTGGAGATCCAAGTAAACTAGAGTGGTGACTGTGTGAACAGTGAGAAGAAGGCAGATGCAAGTGATGGTATTACAATAGAAATGCCATGATTTGGCAACTGATAAAAGCATGGGGCATTGGCAAATAAGGATTTGAGGAAAACATCAATGTCATAAACCTATGTTTTATTCTTACAAAAATAGAGATTTCTCCACAAAATCAGGGTTGACTTTAGGGAAAAGAGAGTTCATTCTGATTTGGACATACTGGGTTTGAAACGTCTGTGTGATGTGGTTAGGGTTAGGGGTGCTCTGGACCCCAAAATACCAACACACCAGATCCTGCCAAAAGAATTTGGCTCAAGGCTTCACTCAGCCAAAGAAAAGCAAAGTTTATTGAAAGTTTGCCATGTTGTGGAGGGGCAGGATAGGAAGAAGGAACATTTAATCAGACTCTCACAGTGTGCTCACTATGGAGAGGCTCTGCATAATTTCACATGTTCAGCCTGTATTTGATTGCTTGTCTTTCCAGTGGGCATGGGTGGTGAGGGAGGAGGAGAA
>CM053589.1:62280284-62296486 GCA_028646515.1 Pseudochirops corinnae | reverse complement strand
AGAAAGCCATGATCAAAAACAGAACTTAGAAAGCATCTTTCAAGAAATTCTCAGGGAGAATTGCCCGGATATTCTAGAACCAGAGACCAAAATAGAACTTGAAAGAATTCACTGATCACCTCCTGTAAAAGATCCCCAAAAGGAAAAGAAGGGAGAAATAAATGTTTAAAAATATAAAAAAATGAATACATAAATAAATACATAAGACAAACTTTGCAAAGGGGATCACTTGCTGGAACTGGTCTACTTAAAATGTTTTATTTCCACCTATTGTGAATCTTTAAAATGACCTTCTGCTGGACCACCATCAAGAGAAACAGTAAAGAACACCATACTAGCAGTCATAAGACCTGGTAAGGGAATTTGAAGATCTCCCCTGTCCTTTAATGGGTCTCACTTGGAGCCCAACAAGAGAAGCTTGCTTAGGGGAGCTTTGTTTTTCAAGAAGGCTCAAACTTTGTTACTTTGTAATTAGGCAGTGGGTCATGAAGGTTGTGATGTTCTCTGACCCTGGAGAAGGCAAAATATACTCTCTGGGGTTAGGTTTCCCTTTGGGGATCAGTTACAGGAAGAATTGTATGATTTGGCCAGATGAGATTCTAGGCAGCTGTTGAGCCTCCTGTATTTGAAAATCTCATTTTGGTGCTTCTCTTTCTGGTAACTAACACTGTATGAATGTAATGATTAGACAGCTAGAACCCTTGTCTGTTGTTCTGTTGAACTCTGTTATTTTCTCTGTTTGTATTTTTTGTCTGCTTTTAATTTCTGTTTGCATTTTCTGAAGTTCAAGGCGATGACTTTTTTACCTGAACTAAGTAAATTATTTATATATGTTTGATTAAAATAAAATTGTTAATCCCCTTTTGAGTTGCTTTCCTTTAGCAAAGCAGATCAAAGAACCTCTGCTAGCAGACATCCTGGATATGCTAGGGTGCTTGCTGCTACACCTGGTTTCAAATCTTTATTCATAAATGAGCATAAGAAAACCATTTACTCTTTCAGAAGCTCCATTTCCTTGTCTGTGAGGTGGAGATAATAATGCCTGTACTACAAATCCTACAGCATTGTTTTGAGTTTCCAGTTGGACCCTCTGTTAATTCCTCATTTACAATATAGAAACTGGCAATTACATATTTTGCATCTCCTTGTATATCTTCTTCAAGGATTCTCATCAAAATTATTTTTCAAGTCATGTTTCATTACAAATTTGAGCTATTCTTTAAGACTTGACCTTTAACCAGGATACCAAGCACAGAAAAACAAAAGGAATCAGAGCTTAGAAGATCAGAGAGAAATGAAATTCATATATTCTGCTTCCCTTTGAAGAAATATATCAACCAACAAGACCTAGTTATGTACTTACTATGTGCCTTCAGGCAATGTGCTAGATTGATGTGGAAACATGACACTTTTTTCTGGTTTTGGCTCACTTACTCCAACCTCTGATCATGCAAGCTGGTTTCATTCCCAGACAACAACAGCATGACCATGGATGGCCATGATCATGAACATGATGACCATGATCATCTCAATGACAATGACTGCCACCACTAGTACCCACAAAAACTCTCTTGTCAGAAGGGAGTTGGCACCAGTTTGTGCTGCTACTGAGAGGAAATTGTTAAATTTTTCATGTGTATAGCTACATCTCAGAAATCAGTAATCACTACAAGTTAGGGCTTGATTTTCTTTGATTGTCTAGAAAATTATTGATTGTACTAAGAAAACACAGATTGAACTTAGAAGTCTGCATTGCATATATTTTTGTTTTCAGAGTGTTAGTTATTAAACATGTCCCAGCACCTGACCCTAGGATAACTCCCTTGAGAGGAAACACATTTCACCTTCTTACCACTCTAGCCAGAGGCCCCAGCCAATCTATTTTCTATCTATATAACCAGTAGCTCAGAATAATGACCCCCTTGAGTCTGAAACATAACCATTTATTTAACAATACAGAAAAATAAAAAATAATATTACATATATTAATTTACTAAAGCAAATTTTATATATATATACATATAAATATGTACATGTATTACAAATATATGATATAACATGCACAAAAACAAAGATCACAGTCTCCCACCAACATACTCAATATCTATGATGATTTTATACTGCATCTGAATGCTTTATCAGTGGGTTCATCCTTTCCTATTTTAAATGGGAAAATATCAGTGGAAATTCAATTAATTTATAGTGTGTTCTTGAGCGTTTTGCCAAAAACTCAATGTGTTGATGTGATGGAAATATTATATAACTAACTTTCACATCTATACCATCACTTCCCATTCCCACTACATAGATTTAGTTTAAAACTTAATCACCACAAACCTCTCCAGAGCCACTAGTGGTCTAGAAGTAGATAAGTTTTCATCTTCCTAAACCCTTCTGCTCTTTTTGACACTGATGTCATTCCTCTCTTTCTACATAGTCTCTTTTCCCCTGTCTTCAAAGTCACAATTCTTACATGGTTTTCCTTCTAACTCTTTGATTATTCCTCATCAAGTTTTATTGTTTATTTTCCTTCTGATCCTTTTAGTATTCCCCAATATGTCCTTTTACCTTCCCCTAGAAGTGTGCTGGGAAATGGTGAACAACAGACTGTCCAGGAAAGAAAAAAAAAAAAAGAACTCAGGGCACATTTTTAAGTTTCATCTGCAGTATTATTTCCTCTATCACTTTCTTCAGTCTATGTAATAAACAAAATAATAAATCAAGCCCTTATATGGAGTTTTGCTGATTCCCAAAGTATAAATGCTCACAATGAAAATTTAACAATTGGCTCTAGTGAGCCAGTTCCACTTTACTCACACACATCTGCCTCCCTTTTTCCCTTCTACCCCACTCCCCCATTGTCAACCAACTGTCCCACTCCCAGAGCTAAAAGTGATTCTTCTCTTGCGAATATTTCATTCTTGTGGATTGACTTTTCCTATGCATTTACCTCATTCTACCTTGAATTATCAATGTTTACACACACACACACACACACACACACACACAATCATACACACATACACGTGCACACACACACGCACACACACACACAGAGAAAAGCACCTTTTTATTTTAGTAGTATTTTTTTTTGCAATTATGCCTGAAGAAATTTTTTAACATTCATTTTCAATAAAATTTTGAGTTCCAAATTTTCTCCCGTTCTGCCTTCCTTCCCTATTCCCTAAGACAGTAAACAATTTGATATAGGTTATGTATGAGAAATATACATATGTAATATGAATATCTAACTGCAGAGGCAGCCTACGATAATGTTTAGTGAGTTGGAATAACTTAACTAAAGTCCCTCCTCTGACACACACCAGTTGGGTGACTCAGGGCAAGTCACTTAACCCTTTAGTTTTACAGATAACTCTGCAAGACTACAAATTACGTAGAATATAAGAATCTATATTGGTAAGAAACATTTTTCTTTGGTGGGAATTTCTAATTCAAATGGACTCATGAATCAGTACCTATCCCTAACCTATGTATTATGTCACCCACTAGATTATAAAGTCCTTTAGGCAATGACTGTGTAATCATTCCTCTTTGTATTATAAACCTAATAGAACACACAATAGATGCATGGATATTTATTGAATGAAAATCAAGAAGTCATAGAATCACATATTTAGAACCAGAAGATATCTCTAAAATAATTTATTTCAACCTGTCATTTTTCTGGAAAGAAAACTAAAAGAATAATTATTAATTAAGTTATCAAGAGTCAAACAGGTAAAAATTGATAAAACAGGGATGTTAACCTAGGTTCTTTGATTCTTTACACTAAACCATACCATTTCAGGATGAATGAAGTAAGATTTTGATCATATCACTCTGTTTTTTCAAAAATCCTCAATTACTCTTCAGAAGAAGGATTAGTCAATTATGGATTGCTAAACTAGATCATCAACAGTTTTGTTAAAACAGCATCAGTAGAAAATTCATCATAGGCTTGTTAGAAACCCTAGGCAGGTCAAGAGCCTGGGGCATTAGAATTCCTGAAAGTACTGCATGTGCCCAGAGTGGGAAAGATTCTGATTCTAAGAAAAGATTCTGGGTGAGTAAAGGATACTTTCTACCTAGCCCTACACTTGTATGGGGTGTTCAAGGAGGACTAGAACCTCTGGTGGAAGGTCTTGCTGAGAGCCTTTTCAGGGAAGCTCATCCACCTTTGGTGTCCACCTGTCACTCAACTCTCACTTCCAGGAAGCTATGGCATGCACAATAGCCACACCTCACAAACCATCTCATCAGACAGAGTAAACCAGATTAAGAGTAACTGAAGGTTAAAGGGAACCCATTGATGAGTTAGTGGGGCATCTACCCCAAGCATATGAGGGCTTCCCCTGATGGAATGGGTAGATGAAAACCATGTGTTCCTATACCCAACCATGAAGGCAGCTGAAGCAGATACTTGGAGTGGTTAGAGCTTGGTCAGACACTGAAGATGTCAACATCATCCACTGCATCCCAGGCCATTGCCAGTCTTGTTGACTTTTATCTTGCCACTGATTTCTATGACTTGGGAAAAGAGGCTGAGGCTGATGATTTTGTGCAACTCTGCCTCACTTAAGTCAAATTCATGCATGAGTCACTCTCAAATGTCGTTGGTCCTCTTTGAAAACAAAGAACAAACAACAATTTAGCATTATTGGGAAATCTGAGGAAAGGCTAAGTAGCAACTGGTTTCCTTGCTGGTATAGGCCCTATAATACAATGGAAAGATTACAGGACTGGAAGTGAGGGGCCCTGAGTTCTCATTTGCATCCTAGTTCTACTACCTACTATTTGTGTCACGCTGTGAAAATCACTTCATCTTTCATGACCTCAGTTTTCTACTCTGTCAAATAAAGGGGTTGGAAGAGAAGTTTGATAAGATCAATTCCATGTCCAATATTTTATGTTATTATGACCTTTATTAAAGGAGAGTAAACATTACAGCACAGTTCTGATCTGTGCCCTTCCAGATGCCAAATAAATAAATAAATAAAGTTCCCAACATTTTGCCAGATGTATCCCCTGAAGAGAAACACTTTGATTAACTTGACATTAAATTAAATTAATTAATTATAATTAATTAAAATTTGCTTAGAGAAAGGCTTTCTCATTGATGCTTTAATATTAAATTTAACTGAAAGTCTTATTCTGAGTATGGATTGCCATTATGCTACTGACAACAAGTAATTCACATTTCTATAGAATTGTGAGATTAGTAAAATGTTTTCCTATATATAGTTTTGTGAGGTATGTAGTGCAATTATTATGTTCTCATCCTATAAATGTAGACAGTGAGAAGCAGCAACGTTAAGCAGCTTGCCTTAGGTTCCACCATTATTATGTGTCCTAGTATGTTTATGTTTATTTTGCTTTGTTGGGTCTGATAGCAGCTTTTTCTCAGGTATGTGGTTTTTCTCAGACTCAAAAATGGCACACTCAGGAGAATAAAATGTTGATTAATGCAAAATTCAATGCAAAAAAGTTAATTGTGTTGCTGTAATTATAGCTTCATACTTCAATAGAAAAGTGTAGGCAAAGGTCAACTTTTCTATTTCTGAATTCAGCTCAGAGCATCTCTGTGTATGACAGACTCACGGTCATACTAAGCAAAGAATGAAGCTCATAATTAATGTCAGAGGGGACATCTTTTATATAAATAAGATTTAAAAGTAGTAACGTGTGCTTATTTGTTTAAGAGAAAGTCAAGGTCTTGAACTATCATTCCAAAAATATTTTTTAGGTGTCTATATAGTAGATTGGTTCAAGTGTTATTGGGCAGCTACATATTTGCAATGACATCTGGGCCTTGCCTTCATAAAGCTTATACTTTAACATGGAAAGTATAAATATTTTAAACAAAATCTAAAGACAGTAAATCCTAGTTGGAAGATACTGCTTCAAAGCCTGATTCTTTTGATCTATGTTACTTTGATGAACTCAACTTATTTGAGTCTCAGTATCCTTACCTACAAAATTTTAAGGTTAAATTAAGCAATATCTATGGTTGCTCTCGTGTCTAAATCCCCTGATCATAACAATTAAGTAATTTTATATTTGTACATACATAAATACACATTACATAGAGAGAGCATGTATGTGTGTATGTGTATGTATGTATATACATACACACATATATATAGAATCTATATGTATGTATCTTGTAGTGTGTGATATATATATGTGTGTGTATATGTATGTGTGTGTGTGTGCGTGTGTGTGTGTGTGTGTGTGTGTGTGTGTGTGAAAGAGAGAGAGAGAATTTATGATACCAAAGAAATCCAAGTAGAGCTATTACTAGGAATTTTGTAGGAAAAGGTGCCAAAGGTGAAATGCTGCAAAGGATGGAGAAAGGTTACTTCCACAGAAGAGAAATCATCTTCCCTTGCAGGAAAGAACCTATGTACTAGTGAGGTGGAAGAAGAATGCAGTTTAATAGCTTCTTAGTTTAAGTAATTAGTGCCAAACTTAGTTGTTTCCTATACTCCTAAAGTGCAATGGTGTCACCACCATATACATTTTAAGACACAGGAATAAAAATATGATTGTACCACCTTAGTTATGGTTCAGTGATCATTCCACAATGATCCCATGATAATATGTTAGGGTAGATAAAACATTTTTAATCATTATAGAGTGCTTTAAGGTTCTATGTGTTGACTTTTTTTATTTTCATAACCTTATGAGGCAGGTCATATTATTATTATCATTGCTTTTCAGATGAGGAAATTGAGACTGGAGGAAATTTAAGTGACTTGCCCAACTGAAACAGCAAGCACACTAGCATACCCAGGATGGCTGCTAGTGCAGGTTTTTCGATCTGCTTTTCCAAAGGAAAGCAACTCCATAGGGGTTAATAATCTTACTTTCATCAAACATATACAAATTATTTATTTAGTTTGGGGAAAAAAGTCAACACCCTGAACTTCAGAAAGTATAAACAGAAATTACAAGCAAACAAAAAATACAGTGAAAATAATACAATTAACAGATCAACAGACAGCAGTCCTAGCTGTCTGACTATTACATACATATAGCATTGATTATCAGAGAGAGAAGCACCAACACTTTTGTTTTCAAAGCCAGGAGGCTCAATGGCTGCCCAGAGTCTCATCTGGCCAATTCACACAACTCTTCCCAAAAGTGAGCCCCAAAACAAAATCTCACCTCAGAGTATGTATATATAAACATAAATATAAATATATATATATATAAATATAAATATAAATATAAATATAAATATAAATAAATAGTATTCTCCAGGGTCACAGAATATCTCACTACTTTTGTGGCCCCCTGCCGAATTGCAAAGTAACAAAAGATATGCGCCTTCCTGAAAAACAAGTATCCCCTAAGCAAGCTTCTCTTGTTGGGCTCCAACTGAGGGCCATTAAGGGGCAGGGAAGATCATCAGATTCCTTTAGCATTGCATTAAATCCACATACCTAGGGAGTATCTGAGGCAGATTTCAAACTCAGGTATTCCTGACTACCAGTTCTGTGCTTTATCAACTGTATCCACTAGCTGCCTCTGAAAGGTTTGAATGACAATATTTGAATTTCAATGAGTGTTAAAGTAGATTTAAAGTTATATTTATTTGCTTTTCTTACTACTTAAGTATGGATTTCTTTTCAATAATTTATATCTCTTTTCCCAATCACTTGCTACTTATAATCTGAACTTGCAATTTTGCTTTGTGATGACCAAAGGCAGAGAGCACTTTTGAAGCTTTTTTGAAGCACATATATTTATGTATGTAACACTGATGAGGTATGAGTTCATTTCCTCCATGTAGAACTTATTATGATACCTCTGATCTCCTTTAGATAGACACTTTAATATCTAATTCATCCATGGTATGGTTTTCAGTAAAGTAAGAGCTGAGGGCATAATATTTCATCAAAAAGTTCCTCTAACTCAACATACTTTTCAGTATTGTTGAACAGGTATTGAGTTTCAAGTTTGTTATTTTTATGTGAGATGCCTGAACTGAAGATTGGAAAAAAAAAAAAAGAAGAAGGCAAAACCGTAAGTTTTACCATCTATATAAATATTTTTGCTGCCCAAATGACTCAGCCCCACCAATAGGTAGAGGTCATCAAGATGGTCAAAAGGATTTCGTCACTCACTTGCTAGTCCAATTTGGTGATTTTTTTGTAGTGTCATATATATAGTACACAGAAAAATATTGATTGCTAAAAGTCAATAATATTTCTTAAATTTTATGTGTGCTCATTTTAAGAGCATATGCTATGCTTCTTATATACCTAATTGTATGAAAGTGTGCATGTCAGTCTCACTAGAAAAGAAAGAATAGTTGACATTTATATAGTATATAAAATTTATAAAACATCATATATTAATTTCATTAAATGTCACAAAAATGCTGGGAAGTAGGAACTCTCAATATTATTATGGGAATTTAATACATGAGGAAACAGGCTGAGAAGTTCATTGATTTGCTTATGAACAAATAACTAATAAGTTTCAGAAGAGGAATTTGAATTAAGGTCTTCCTGATTCAAAGCTGAATGCTATCCACATTGCTACAGTAAACAGATCTATTACAAGACTTTATATTTAGGAATGTAGCCTGACTTTGGAGCACCCGAGGTTATATAGACTAGGTGAACTAGAATGTGTATAGGCACACATGAGAATCCTTAGGTTTTGAGGTCCTGTGGCCTTAATGAGATTCCTACTTAGGATTTGTGGTGGGGTGGAAAAGCAGAGAATAAGGAATAAAGACTGTTTTAGGACCTAATTTCTCCATCCAAGCATGACAGACAATATTGAGCAGGCTCCCTTCCCTCCTTTCTCCTCACCCAACCCCACCAACAACCAAAAGCAGATGAATAAACCTTCAGTTGAAATCTCTCTGTAGAGGATGAATCGAATTGAGAAGATGAGAGGAGATGAAAGCGAGTATATAGCAAGAAGGGACTTGAGACAGAAGAGGAAACTGGGAAAGCCTAGCATAGACACACATAACATTTGAAGGTGAAACACTTCAGCAGCCTGAATTGTGGAGAGCAAGAATATATCGATTCATAGCCTCTTTCTTCCCTTGCTGCCCCACAGTATATTTCTGGGGAAAGATTTCATTAATTTTACCTGTCTAATCACCTTTCTTTCTATCCCTTATCTCTCAGACCAATGAGGAGTTAGGGCAAGGAGAAAGGAAAGGTTAATAAATTAATCCAGTTTGTCATGTTATTGGAGCTTGCTGGTCTGGTGTCTGTATTTTCTGTCACTTTAGTCTAACAGCTGATAACAGAATGTGTCTAATCATTTGCATTTCGAGGTTCAGTGTAGGGGAGGTCATTCATCCCATGGGGAAAATGTAAGCTTGGACTAGTTAAGAAGGTAGTTCCTCATATTTCTCTCAAGTTTAGATTATACCTCAGAGCAGGTTTGGAGAATCTGTGGCCTTCAGGCCACATGTGACTTTCTAGATCCTTGGGTGCATCCTTTTGACTGAGTCAAATTTCATAGAACAAATCCTTTTATTAAAGGGATTTGTTCTATGAATTTTAGATTCAGTCAAAAGGCAGAACTTGAGCACCTAAAGTGCCACATTTGGCCTCGAGCTGCAGGTTCTTCATGCGTGCTCCAGAGTATGCCTGGAGACTGTTAGTGAACCTGGAAAAGAGAGTAAGCAAAAAATGAGCTATATGAATGATGTTATGAGCTCTGAGTTTACCTTTTGGTCTTGTAACATTGTATCTCACCTAATGACATTCCTTGTGAACAGTGTGGCCAGCCCATTGGAGTTGCACTGTCTAAAGCAGAGTTTGAATGTTTGACTGTTTAGTTTGGGAAAGGACCTCAAGGTCTGATATTTTATCCTGCTAAGTGATCTTCAGAATCTTCCTTAGACAATCCAAATGGAAATAATTCCGTTTCCTGGCATGGTGCTTGTATACTGTCCAGACATACAACAATGATATCAGCACAATGACTATAGAGACCTTCAGTTTGGTAGTCAATATAATACCTCTTCTCTCCCATACTTTTCTTCTGAGCCTCCCTAGCACTGAGCTAGCTCTGGCAATATGTGTGTCAATCTCATTAGCAATGTGTACACTCTCAAAGTCTCTCTTAAAAACTTTGGAATTGATTTTGTGTCATGGGAGACACTGGCACAGGACCAGGCAGCATGGTGTGTCCACATCAGAGAAGGTACTGTGCTGTGTGAAAAAAGCAGAATTGAAAAAGCTCAAAGGAAATACAGAATACATAAATTTAGAGAATCCATCCCCAAATATTCACATGGACTATTTGTACCGTACCTGTATTAGAGCTTTTTGAGTTCATATTGGTCTGATCAGTCACAATCTGACACACTGAAACTTGACTCTAGCCTAGTGACATCATTTGGGTCCTCTTCAAAGAACATAGAACAACAACCAACCAATGCCATTCCACTGTAAACACACACACACACACACACACACTCCAATCCCATTTTATCAATTTTCAAAGATGAGTTTTATCATTTGAAAAAAATAAAATCTGTTAAAATTTGCACTAAATATAATAGGTGATTAATAAGTACTTTCTATAGCAGTCCTTGTATTTATTTGGCTGAATATAGTGTATTATCTAGTACTATTTGCTATCTGTTTAAAGTTACCTAAATTCTTGTAATTCTACTCCTTACTTTCATAGCACAGTATTAGTAAATTGTTCTGAGTGGTTAGCCTAAAAACTCTTTTTATTACTGCACTACAATCCAATTAGTGTTTTATATTTTCCTCTACATTTCTCTAGTTGAGACTCAAAAGGGCACATGAACATAGTGTATACAAAGTGAGGGAAGAGCTGATTGTGGTTTTTTTGCCCCCTCAGATATGAATGAGTTATTCTCTCACCTCCAAATTAGAGAATCAGATAAAGGGAGAATTGAAGAAAATCATTATGTCAAATAATTATAGCTACCTTCACAGGAAGTTAGAGAACCTTACAAATAAAATACTTTCTAGTTGCTTAGAAATTCATTGTTTATGAAAAAATATCCAGTAGTAGATATAGAAGGCAATTTTGGTTTAGGACAATTGTAGTTTATCTTTTTAACAAGGTTGTGTTTTTTCCTTCCAGTTTTCAGGTCTAATGGCTGATCTTTCTTTTATACAATCAATTTTGTAAGTGAGGTTAATTCATGGAGAGTAGCAGCTTATAAAAAGCTAATAATTGTAATAAAATAAACAGACCATGGAAATAGCCCTAGAGAAGACATAATAGAAGATGTGAAATTATTCTTGTTTCCATTTAAATATGAAGTATATATTATGACTAAAAACCAAATTCTGACCAATATCCTCAGTGGGGAAAGAAAAAAGCAATTGGTAAGTCAGTTACCATTATTCATGAGTGTGTTCTTTTATTAAAGGGACTTATGTATGAATAATAAAGTATTATCTTGAAAGTGATCAACAAATGAATATGTTTCCATTTCACCAGTGTGTTTTTTTTTTTCTCTCATTCTTGTATTTCTTATCTAGGGAGAAATGATCATTGAATCCTTCATCTACTAAGACTAAAATAGAAGAATCTAATTATAGAAACAATTAATTTTGGAATCAGATGAAAACATAAACACCATTCATAAATATCCATTATATATCTCTCCATCTCATCTTACCCCTTATTAAATCCTCACAAATTCAGGCAATAGTTTAATAACTCAAACGGACTTCAGTTAACTTTAGTCATGTATTTTTCAAGAAACATCTCATGTCATATTGCTTGCCTTAACAACAAGTTGGAGTAAGGTTGAAGGGAGGGAGAAAATTTGGAAGTGAATTTTTTTAATGCATATAAAAACAATCGATTGGGAACTAAAAAAAAAAAAAAATTAAATTACAAAAGAAAGACCCAAAACCTTAAGAAAACCACAGTTTAGGGGAAGGTTCACAATAAAGCACTGCTCTTATAGAAGAGGATAAATAACTTTTAATGAACACATTTAACATAAAAATATCTTAAAGTGTAGAATCAACTAGCACGGCCATTTTCAATCTGTGGGTTATGTTCAATTTGTAACAATGAAAATATATCCTTCATATCAGATATTTACATAACAGTAGCAAAATTACAGTTATGAAGTAGCAAAAATAATTTTATGGTTGGGGGTCACCACAACATGAGGAACTGTATTAAAGGGTTGCGGCATTAGGAAGGTTGAGAACCCTGGCACAAGCATTTTATATTACATAGTTACTGAGCTTGGAGCAAGGGTAAACCTGGCTTTTTCTTGCTGAAATGGAAGTCTAGCTGAGAAGGTGAAACGTTAATTTGTAGTTTCTGCAGTCAACACAGTTTCACTACTTTCTCCAGTCTATTTCACCCCCTATGAATAGGGATGAGAGTACTGGTTTGTGGGTTGCATAAACAAAGGATGAGGTTTGTCAGAACATAATACTAATGATAGGAAAAAGGAGCAAGGCATTCAAGTGAAGAGCCTTCTATAGAATTGAATCAATTTATCAGGTGAACGAGGAAGTCTTCAGCAGATAAAACAATATAGATAGGAGATGTTTAAAACATGTAAACCTATAACACAGAAGCTACCTAAAATATTTTTAAAGTATCATGTACAATTTAAAAATCTAAATTATCTGAAATTATTTTTGTCATCCTTTTATACGTCTTCTTAAAATATCTGGAACCATACTCCACTCAGGTATGAAAGGGAGTAATGTAACACTAAGTGGAAGTGTTTTATCAAATACTGAATTAATCATTGCTCAAATCACCAATGATTAAATGAAATTACTGCCTTGCCATGACTGCCTGATCTATATCCCTCAAAATGTCAAATTGATATTAGTAGATAGCAGGCATGAAGCTTAGAAATGGGATGACTATTCATGTTTTATGCTTCTATATGCTACTTGGATTAAATAGAACACACATATGTGTATACCTGGAATGAGATACTCACATTTAGTTGTGGACAATCTATGCTAGTTCGCTATACAGACAAATATAGCCTGCTTCAAAATGCTCTGTGAGCCATTGTAATTACTCGGTCTTTTAGTTCTCACTCAAGACTGCTGCTAAATTGAAGTAGGTAATGGATGAGTCAATAACAAATGCTATATTTATTCAAAATGAGAAATTAAAGGGAGAGAGACATAGGAAGTTACTAGCTAAGTCTCCTTTCTGGCAGAGAAAGTGTGGCTGAAATGTTAGTAGAAGTTGAAGATCTTCCCCACCCAGGGCCTAAGTTAGAACCCAACAAGAAAAGCTTGATTAGAGGAGGCTTGTTTTTCCAGGAAGGCCCACACTTTTTGTTACTCTGAAATTAGGCAGTGGGTCATGAGAGCTGTGAAGCCTTCTGACCCTGAAGAAGAGCATATACATATATACTCTGAGGTTAGCATTTTGCTTTGGGGCTTGTTCATGAGAAGAGTATTCAAGTGATGCAGCCATATAAGCGTCTAGGTAGCCATTAAGGAGCCCATCCTCACCCATAGCTTTGAAAACCCAGATATTGGTGCTTCTCTCTCTGGTAAGTATGTATGTATGTAATGGTCAGACAATTGGATCTGTCTGTTCATCTGTGATGTTTGTGTTATTTGGTCAGACAGTTAGAAGCCCTTTCTGTCTTTATGCTATTTTTCTGCTTGTAATTTCTATTTGTATTTTCTCGGAAATTCAGGGTGCTGACTTTTCCCCTTGTGCGGGATGAAAATTCAAATAAAAAACTCAGAGGCTTCTCTAGGTAGGAACAGAAAGGATTTATTCAATTCTTGCAAAAAGGAAGCATCATCTTCACCAGGATAAACCAGTGGAAGGAGGCTGGTTACAGAAAGCAAAAAACGTGGTTAAAATACCCTAACACACACAACCCCACCCACTGACCTCGCCCTCATTGGTTGAGAGCTAGGCGTAACAGTCTAGTGTGGGAATCTACCCAGATACAAGGAGCAAGGAAACAGTCTTCATCCAATGAAAACCTATGAAAGCATTTGATACCTTATTTGGTAGTAGGTAAAAGCAGGGGAGGGTTAAGTTTGCAAAAGCAAAACTCAGGCCTAACTGCAGCCAAAGCCCAACTTGACTTTAGAGCACTGTCTCCATTTTAGGCTATAGTCTGAGAAGTTTTCACTTCTCTCACACACCCTGAACTAAGTAAATGATATATATGTTCAATTAAAGTAGATTGTTGACCCCTTTTGAGTTGTTTTCCCTTAGAAAGGCAGATCAAAGAACCTCTGCTAGCAGCAATTCTGGATATGCTAGGGTGCTTGTTGTTAACAGTGGTTAAATGATTGAGGTTCAAATTTTTATTTTAGAAAGGAGACTCCCCCAAATTCTTGGTCCCATAAAGATCCTGATAAATATTTCCATGGTGGAGGAGAGATCTTTTCTTTTCTAGATATTATATAGAGCAGAGGTGGTTTAGAGTATAAAGTGATATAAAACTTATATAGTATTACTTGTAAATGCTGTGTTATACCCTGCTGAAATACTATTCACTTCCTTCTAATTTGAATCACCTTCACTTGAATAAGTATGTATTGAGAAGCAGCATGTCATACTGGTATAAGGGCCACTCTCAGAATGATAATAATAACATTTGCGTATAGTGCTCTAGGGTTTACAAAAGCATTTTAGTAGAGATACTATTATTAATCTGGGAGCATCCAGGTGGCACAGTGGACAGAGTTTCAGAACTGGAGTCAGGAAGACTCATCTTCCCAAGTTCAAATCTGGACTCAGACACTTACTAGCTAGCTCTGTGACCCCAAGGAAGTCACTTAATCTTGTTTACTTCAATTTGCTCATCTGTAAAATTAACTAGAGAAGGAAATGGCAAAGCACTCCAATATCTTTGCCAGTGAAACCACAAATGGGGTCATGAAGAGTGACTAAAAATGACTGACATTTTTTCTTCTTATTTTATAGATGAAGGGAAACTGAAGTCAAGAGGGATTGCTCAAAGTCACACAGCTAGTGAGTGAAACAGAATTTGAACTCGGGGGTCTTTGTGACTCCAAATCCAATATTCTATCTGTTATGCCACCTGGTTGCCTAAAGGAAGCTAGTCTTTAGTATGACTTCTGATGTATACTGACTTTGTCACCCTGGACAATTTGCTTAAATTCTTATGACCCTAAGCATCTCAATAACACTCTTAAGTTGTAGAAGCAAGTGCCAACCTGCATTGGTATGAGAAATGTTCTTATCTGAAAATTCCCTATTATCAATGAAATCACAAGTTCAGTCTCTATTCCTACCCACCTTGTACTACTCCTACCTGAGATATTACATTGCCTCCTGAATGTGTAGAGAACAGAAGCAAAGAAAATATCACTGTACCGATGGGAAGAAAACAAAGGTTATGTCTTAATTATTTCGCCATAGATACGCACATATTTTTCGTGAACTTTGAGAATTCAGGGGAATGAGCTACCAGGCAGTCCAAGAATATCTGCTGGGTATTACTTCCAGCAAGTCCAACATAACAGCCACAAAGGAATAATCTTTAAGACACAGCGTTAACTGAGATCATTCATCTAGTCATTGGCCATGCTGCATTTGAAAGTGAACTTGGTTGGATGGTGGAACACTTTGTAGAGAATTCATTAAAAAAGAATCCACTTTCCTCAAGTACTGATGTGTTATAAAGGAGAGTATCTCCTCAAGTATTCAGGAGAAATCTTTTTGCTACTTGCTATATTTTTTAAAGTAAATACCCTTTCTTAATAGCTAATCATTGTTCACTGGTTAAATGGAACTGGAATGCTAACCACTCTCACTAATAGTGGGAAGAGCACAGTGAGAGAGGTTCCTGAGCCAATAGCATTAAAGAAAGCTAGCCTCATAAGTACCCCTAGAAAACATTGAGGGAAATACTTAACTGTTAGATCTCTGAGACTAAGACATACCTGGCTTGAGTCATGTAAAGTTAAGACTGGAAACATTTCTATACACAGATATATAGCAAAACAAACAAAACAGAAACATGTTGTTCTTACTTTAACAGCGCACATACTAAAATTGGAAAGAAAAAAATGTTGACATGGCCCATACATAAGGATAACAGTCAGATTTGTGAAGGTTTTCACATTTTTGTCAGCTATCAGAACTTGGGCTTAGACCAACGCTTTGAACCTTATTACTCAGTGCATTACAAATAAATATATAAATAATATAAATGATCAAACTATTAAAATAATAGAAGATATCTT
>CM053589.1:62253118-62280184 GCA_028646515.1 Pseudochirops corinnae | reverse complement strand
GATATATAATAGTATATATATATATATATATATATATATATATATATATATATATATATATATATATACACGTATACACACATGTAATCTCTTCTATATGCATATAATATGTGTGCATATATGATATATGTTCTTTATATGTGCATACATATGCATAGCCATTCTCCCAATAGATAAATGATCAAAGAATATGAACAAATAATTCTCAAAAGAATTGCAATGTATTCACAACCACATGAAAGAATGTTCCAAATCACTAATAATAAGAAAAGTGAAAATGAAAGGAAGCCTAAAGTTTCACCTTACATGCTGCAAATTGGCAAAAATGACCAAAAAATGGCAATCGTCAATGTTAGAGGGATTTGGGAATGATTAATACATAGTTGATGGAGCCGTAAGATTGCACTACTATTTTGAAAAGCAATTTAGAATTATTCAAATAAGGTTACGATGATGTCCATATCCTTTCAACAAGATACTCCATTATTGTACCCATTATTAAGGAAGTTATCAATGAGATGTACACCAAAATATTCTAGCAGATAGCTAAGAATTGGAGAAAAAAAATAGATGCCTGTCAATTAAGGAATAGTTAAACAAATCGTGATTTATAATGGTAATGGAATGCTATAAGAAATGATAGAAATGATGAACATGGAGAAGGAAAGATATACTTGAATTAATGCAGAATGAAGTAGAAGGAAGAAAACAATATACATATTAGTTACAACAATGTAAATTGGAAAACTGCCCCACCAAAAAATTCAAAAGTACATTTTACAGAATAATAAAGGTCAAACAGGACTTGAAGGAAAAGTTGTGAGAAGTTACTGCCCCGCCCCCCAACCTATCTGTTTGTAGAGGTGGGAAGATCACAGATATTAGACATTGCATATGTTTTTGGGTTTTCCCAATGAGTTAATTCAGTTGTGCTTATTTTTTTGTCCTCTTTAATAAAATAATAATATTTGCTATATGGTATGGTTATGTAGGAGGTAGAGGGGTTGTGTTTGTCTGTTGTTTATGAAAAGGGCCATGACATCAGGGAAATGATGACATACCTTGTAGTTGACTTTGATTTGAGTGAAGGAGGTCTGTGCAATGTCACCAGCCTCACTTTCTCCTCCAGAGCCATCTGGATCCAGTGACCAGATATTCATCAGGACAGCTGGAGTTGAGCCAGGATGCAATGGTAGACCCTAGCCCTTTTAGGCTAAGGCCTTTTCAGGTACTCACTTAGAGTGAGGCAATACCCATTCAGTGAGTAGGCCTTTTTAAGAATTGATTTAAGGGGAGGCAGCTAGGTGGCACAGTGAATAGAGCACGGGCTGTGGAGTCAGGAGCACTTAACTCTTACTAGCAGTATGACCTTGGGCAAGTCACTTGACCCCGATTGCCCTGCCTTCTCCCTCGAAAAAGCAAAAAAAAAAAAAAAGTTAAAGGATGGCCCCTTTAATTAGAGAAAAATAAAAATGGAAATCAAGCTGGCATTGGAAGACCCTCAGGCTTACTGCTCCAAAGAAAAACATTTACCATTGACAATCACTCTGAGCCAGGAAGACCCAAAATATAGCCATTAAGTGGAACTTGAGTAGGGACCTATTGTGGTGCAAAATATGGCTATATAGGATATGGGAAGGGGGGAGGTAAAGATACTGGGAGTATCTGTAGTGATATGGTAAACAGAAGACACAAAATGTTAAAAAAAAAAAAAAACTAAAAAGACATATGTTAATCTTGCAAGAAGTAAAAGGCACTAGAAGCTGGGATGACCAGGAAAAAATCTCTTGTAGAAAGTGGTCCTTACAATGAGTCCTGAAAGGAGCGATGGAATCAAAGTTGGAGGTGGTCGTAGTGTAAGTCTCAAGAATAGTGAGTAGCTGGTACAAAGACACAGACACTGGACATGAAATATTTTACATGAAAGAGCAAGTACAATTTGGATGAACTACAGAGTTGTGATGACAAGTAAAGAAGTAGTTAACACCTTGTTTCGGCTATTGAATTAATACCTTGTTTCAGTTCATGTTTCTTTTGAGCCTTGTATCAAGTCTGTTAAGAAACAGAACGTGTGAAACCCACAACTTGTGACCACTAGAACTCATGAACTCCTGCAACAGGAAGTAGGGCAGCTAATGACCATATATAAGGAGAGGCCCAGGCTAGCGAGAGCAGAACTGAGAAGAGGACTCTTGTGGTGACAGAGTCGAGAAGGAAAAAAAAACTTGTGGTATCCTGGCACTCTGTATGTCTGTTCTGTCTATGTTGATGTTTGTTTGTGATATTTTGTATAGCAGCTCTGGGACCTTCCTGGAAGCCCTGAAAGATGATTTTCTGGTTGTATGTTTACAGAAGTTCTGGAGGAGGGTTTTGGAGGTTATGGGACTACACTGATGATTTTTGCTGACCTCTTGGACCTTGTTTGTGGGTCTGAGTTGATTTCTATGTTGATGATTTGTGTTGAGTTCTCAGACCTTGTTGGTGGGTCTCAATTGATTTCACAGATTGATAGTGAATTGATGATGGTGCTGGCAATGTGAATGAATATTATTGTGGCTCTGTCAAGATTTGTCTTCCCAGAAGCAGGAAATGTGAAGGACATTGTGAGCATCAATATGGAACAGGAACTGGGCAAAGAACTAGACCAGGAGCTGGACAAAAAACTGGGAGCTGCTTCCCTTTAAACCCAGGTAACAGTAGGAGCTGCTGGGACCTTGGAAGAGGAACCATGGAAGCTGAGAGCCAGCGTTGAGTCAAGTGGAAAGAAGATTTACTTGGATACTGTGTACTGACTGAGAAGATTATGATTTACTGTGACCTAGGGGTGGAGAACTTTGACTTTTGTACTTTGTGATTGAATTAAGGATTTTGTGATTGGCTAAATGAATGTACTTTGTTTAAAACTAGGTGACCACTTTAGTGAAAACTATGTGGCCATTTTAGTGATAAGTTGTAGAGTTGTGACATGGTGAATGCTGTATTTTCATTTTCTATGAATGTTTTGCTTTTATTTGTTATTGAACAAGTAGAAAGCTCCTATACTATGTAATCAGAACCTTGAAAGCTATTCACAGCAGCAGTCCTCTGGAAAGCTGCTCCTGCTTGACTTTATAAGAATGAAAGGCAGTTATATGAAAAAATGTTCTAGAAAAGTAGGGTTGGAGCAAGCATTGAAAAGATCTAAGTAACAGGTGTTTATATTGTTTCTGGAGGTAATAAGCAGGCAGTAGATTTTATCAAACAGGAGAAAACTTGTGGTATTCCAGCACTCTGTATGTCTTTTCTGTCTGCATTGATGTTTGTGATACTTTGTACAGAAGCCCTGGGACCTTACTGCAAGCCCTGAAAGAGGATTTTCTTGTTGTCTGTTAACAGAAGTCCTGGAAGAAGGTTTCAGAGGCCCTGGGACTAAACTGACAATTTGTGTTGAGTTCTCAGACTTTGTTTGTGGGTCTGTGTTGATTCTACAGCCAGAAAGTAATTGATGATGGTGCCAGCAATGAGCATAAAAGAACATTTTAACAGTTTTAGTAATTCATATGCTTTACTTGCTTATTAATGACTATTAACTATCAATATGTTTCAATGGATGTTTTTTTTTCCTTATAAATAATCACAAACTTAAATACAAATCAAATTCATTGTTAGGGAGAATAATAGCGGAACATTTTTTTTTTTTGCTTTTTGGAGGGGGAAGGGCAGAGCACAGAGCAATTGGAGTTAAGTGACTTGCCCAAGAGCACAGCGTTAATAAGCCTTAAGTGTCTGAGGACAAATTTGAATTCAGGTTCTCTTGACTCTAGGGCCAGTGCTCTATTCACTGTACCAGCTAGCTGCCCCAACAATTTTTATTAAAGGTGAAAAAGACTAAACTTTTGCCACAGTGTAATCTATAAATATTCACTTCCTAAAAGTGATGAAAATTTTAAAATCTTTTGAATCCTGTTTTTGATGTTTGGGGTTTAGAAGTGCTCGAGACCCCAAAATACCAACACACTGGGTCCTGCTGAATGAATTCAACTCAAACCTTCTCTCAGCCAAAGTAAAACAAAGTTTATTAACAATTCACCATAATGGGTAGACTCTTAAGGAGCCTAAGTATTTGTGACACTTGTATTGAAAGAAGGCCAGAATAATCTGACACAGAGTGAGTCTGTATTAGATTAATCTCAGCCCTTTCATGGAGGCAAGATGGATCTTATATACAGAAAGACTGTGGGAGCCATCTAGGGGTGGTAGAGAGGCAGAGTTTGGGGAGGTTCTTGATGGAATTGAAGTTGGATTCCAGGAATGGGATTAAGGGTAGGAAATAGCTGAAGGTTACCTGGAGATGGCAGACAATGGAGGGCTAGGCTAGTTTAAGGGTATTAGAGATTGGGGCCTAGTAATACTGTAAGGCTTATGGCCTCATTGGGAAGATTCAAGAAGATTTCAAGGGGGTTGTACCCCATCTGAAGAACCCAAAAATTACATCAGTTAAAGACAGAAAATGATACTGCTGCATATTTTTTTATTATTGAATCTGTCCTTTGTATGTAATGCCAGGGGCACTAAAAGAATGGACATATTTTAGGATTGTAGCATATCTAATCAACAAGAGAATTAAGACTTCAAAAAGAAATGAAAAAAATTCATAAAAATTCTAATGATGGGGTACAGGCTTTGTGAATTCCCTTAAACTCTCCTTGAATCTTCCCACTGCTCCCATCTGGCTTTCACCTGAAGCCATAAGTCTTCCATTATCACTATGACTGAATCTCTGTTGCCCTTAACCTAGGCTAGCCCTCCATTATCTGTTATCGCTAGGTAGTCTTCAGCTACTTCCTGCCCTTGATCCTATCAAAATATCAATGACCAAATCTGTTATCCTTAAAACTAGCCTAGTCCTCCATTGTCTGTTACCCCCAGATTGTCTCTGACTGCTTCCCACCCTTAATCCCATTCTCTTGGTTCCTGGGAATGTGACCTCTAGTCACCCCAGTTCCACCAAGATACTCCTCAGATTCCTCCCCAAAGCCTTCCTCTAGTCACCCCTAGATCCGTCCCACAATCTTACTGTATATAAGATCCATCTTGCCTTCATGAAGAGGTTCAGATTCCTTAAGAGTCTAGCCAATGGTTAGGTTCCTTAGGAGTTTACCCAATATGGGAACTCTTTAATAAATTTTGTTTTATTTTAACTGAAAGAAGACCTGGGTCGAATTCATTTGTTCAGGACCCAGTGTGTCAGTATTTTGGGGTTCTTAGCACCCCTAAACCCCAAACCCCAACACTAAGACACTTCTTGAGAAACTGATAAATGTATCTTGTTTTCCTGAGAGTTTCAGACAAGTTTTGAAATTCCAAATAGAATGTTGAAAATATCTTGCTTTATTATACCAGAAAGTGTTGATAGATGTTTGCACAATGCCAAAGGGTTATTAAATTGACACTTGACCAAAAAGCAGTAGCCAAAATTCCTTTACCACTAAGACAATGCTACAATTGCCATAAGCAGTCTTTCACTATTAGAAACTATGTAATCTTATAAAATAGCTAAAAATCACTCAAATGTATATAATAATGTCTGGGATACGGGAGGCCCAAAAATCCCCTACCTAAGAAAAATCAAAAGTCAAAGGTATCTTGAGGAAGGAACAGGAAGTTTTATTCTATTCCCTTGCTGGAAGAGGGTGGTCCTCTCCATGGTGGGGATCAAGGAGAGGAAGCCTGTTGCAAAAGACAGAACAAGAATTTATACCTAATGCAGTCAAACCGCCCCCCCCCCCCTTCCCGCCACAGTCCCTTCTCCCATTGGCTGGAAGGTGGGCTCTCAGTCTTGGCTTTTAAGGGTATGGTATACAAGGGAGGAGGTCTAAAACTCCTGAAAGGGGCCTAATGCTAATGACAACAAGGGAAGGGGGGGGGAAGGGTCCAAAGTTGTGCAAACCTAGGACTCAGGTCTGTCCAGTCTTACAAAAGTCGATTTCTGCTTTCCAGATAGTTTCTCTCCCTTCTCATTCTGAAGAATCTACACAGAGGGTACAGAGAGTGTACTCCACTCAGTAACTTACAAGCTTCCAGATATGTTCCTCTTGAACACCCTGTAAAGTAGGTAATGCACATAGTGTTAACTCTATTTTATAGATGGGAAAACAGAAATAGAGACTTTAAGTGACTTGCCCAGGTGGCAAAACTTGTCATGAGCAGAGCTGAGACTTGAATCCTGATCTTCTGACTGAATAATCAGGACTCCTTTCAATACATCCTGCTGCCTTAATGAAGAAATTATAAAGGTTTTCCTCTTGGCATTTTGTGCTTTTGTTTGGCCTGTTTTTGAACCTGAAATATCTCTTAATAAAAGCTATTTCATGGATTTTTATTTGCTACAGAAAAAATGTATTAGTCTTCCTTTTTTGCAGCCTTTGGTACAGGCAGTTAAACTCTGGACCTTCATGGACTAAGTTTCATGGACTCCTTGGGGGAGAGATCTTAATGTTATCTTTTTAGCTTAACTTTCCCATCACCACCAACCCAAGCCATGCACACATACCCTCCTCATTTTTTTTTATCTTAAACTTCTGAATTTAACTTAAATCTGTGTACCTTAACCAATACAAGCAAGGAAAAACAGTGAGATAAGAGATTTAATTGAGATAGAAGAGAAGAGTTTAAAAAAATGAAAATTGTATTACACTCATTTTTAAAGAGGTACACTTTTATTTCCTATCTCCCCCATCCTTAGTAGTTTGGGAAATAAGCTTCTTTAAGCCTTATGATTTTAACAGGACCTGATGGGTAGTCTTCATATCCTGAGTATTATCCTGCTTGACTTCTCAAGGAGGGATAGGGAGAAAAGGAGAGAGACAATATAGAACCCAAAATTAAAACAGAAAAGTTAATTTTTGCTCATATGAAATTGGGAAAAACTGAAATTAAATGTAAAAACATGTAATGTAACTCTATAACAGTACTCTAAAATATTCAATGCAATTCAGTTCATCAGCTATTTAGTATTTATCTCCTCTGTCCAGGACATTGTTCTACATAAAAATAATATTTTGTTTTGAAGTGGCATAGTCCCTTCACCGAAGCAATTTACAGTCTATTACAGAAATAAAAAACCATATAAATAATTACAATAGAAAGTAGAATATGAAAAATTAATAAAACAATTAAAAACATATGAAAGAATGAGTAAGGGAGGGATCATTCTAGATTGGGGCAACAGGAAATGTTCCAGGGAGAAGGTGGCCTTAAAGAGGCCTTAAAAAAAAAAGAAAAACAGAAGGAAATTCATAGTCAGAGGGAATAATTTTCAGACCAGATAGTGATAGGAGAGAGTAAGATAAGATTTTGGAAATGGTTAGAAGCTTAATTTCTCTGAAATAGAGAAGAAGTTGGAATGATATTTTAGAATCTTGAATGCCAGACAAAGACACCTCTATTTTATCCCATAGATAATGGAGAGTCATTCAAAGTTTTTGGTCAGAGGAGTGATATGATGAGAACAATTCATTAAGAAGACATATTTGGCAGTGGTTCAAAAGGTTGACCAGATAGAGGAGACACTGAAGGCAGAGAGATCATTTCCAGAACTTTTTTAATAGTCTGGGGGAAGAGATAATGAGGGACTTAGGTAGGAAAGGAACAAAAGCGAAAGGTATTATAATAATTCAACAAAACTTGGAAAGTGATTGGATTGCTTTCCAAATGAAAGACATAGACATCCTTGCTATTTTCTGCCCTCACAATGTTGCTGCTATTCCATTCTCTACAATGGACCACCAGGGACACAGAGCGTTAAGTCACAGAGCTCTGTAATGCTTGGGACCATGAACCTTCATCATCAATTCAAACATTTTATGTCTTATCCTCATTTAAAAATATATATTTTATTTTCTTTAACCATTCAAGATCTTCTTTCTTGCCCTTTTACTCCAACTCTTCTCTCTCATTCCAATATAGGACACGAGGAAAAAAGAAAACATCACAAACAAGTTTAGTTAAAGCAAATGCCCACATTGTCCATATGTTTAAAAAAAAGTTTCCCCATTCAACACTGAATTTTCACCTCTCTATCAGAAGGTGACTAGTGTATTTCAACATTAGTTCTCTGGAATCCCGATTAGTTATTATGCTGATAAGAGACCAGCTCAATAACATTGCATCATATCTGTTTGCCATAACTTGTTGAAACTTTCCCAATTTATGGGTACCCATTAAGATGCCAATTATTTGTCACCTCAAAAATACATACATTCATACATACATATGTGTGTATGTACAGATATGTTATATCCTTAGAGTTTATTTTACTTAGGAATAAAGCCCTCTCTAAATCTACTTTCCATATAATATCTCTCATCTCTTTTCCCATTTCCCTCATTTTTCCCTGTTGAGTGAAACATGCCTTCATATTTAATCCTGTATGTACATTCATTCTCTCTTATAATTCAGATGAAAGAGTGAGGTTCAACTGTCAGCTTCTCTCCACTCGCATCTTGTGTGTGTGTGTATAGATAAATATATATTTAAATATGTATGTACACTTACATGTACATGTAAGGGTTCTTACATATATATATATACACATACTTCTTCATATATATGTGTGTATATAATTTATAATATATATACATATACACATTTGTGTTAATATACGTGTGTATACATGTGCATCTGAGTATGAAATAATTTTCCCTATGAAATAATTTTCCCTAACTTTCCTTTCTCACATCATACAGGGTATTTCCTTTCCCCCCTCCATCCTTTTCTTAATATCACCAAAATTTAACATATCTACTTGCATTCCTGTTGAATCGCACTCTTATGAACCCTGATGATGATCAGATTCACAAAGGATACATGCATCAGCTTCCCCATGGGCCTTTATCATTGTTCATTAGTATTTACCTTTTTATTTCTCTTTTCATTCTTGTGTTTTTACTTCACAGTTTCTCCACATCTCTGCTCTTTTTATTAGGAAATATTGGAATTCCTCTTTTTCTTTAAAAGTTCCCTTCCTTTCCCCACCCCATAGAATTATACTGTTTTGCTGTGTAAGTTATTCTTGGCTACAAGCCTTTCTCATTTGCCTTCTGGAACATCATGTTCTAAGTTCTCCCCTCCTTTATAATGGTGGTTGGTAACCGTGGCTCTTCAGTGCTTGATTTATTATTTTTCTGCTTCAGTATTTTTTTTCTTTGATCTGTAAGCATTACATTTTGGCTATTATCTTCCTTGGAGTTGTCATTTGGGGGTTACTTTCTAGAGATGACAAAGATTCTTTAAATTTACATTTTGCCCCAGGCAGTCCAGTAATTATAATATATTTTCTTTTTCTCCTTGATCTATTTTTCTGGTCCATTGAAAGACTTAAAATCAGTCTACTCCACTACCAATGTCTCTGCTTCTTAACTCGCTCCTTTCTCTTAATATACAGGTTAAGTTTCTTATTTACTCCTCACTCTACAATGTGACAGCTGATGGAAGGTCCCCTCTTAAAGTTTCCCTGGATCTGAGACCTAGAGCTGAGTAGTTGGGTGGCAAAGCTGCTACCTGTTTGGGAAATGAGACTGTTCTTTAAATCTTTGTTACAAGATGGTCCACTGTATTGGGAAGTTTGCAGAGAGGAAAAATGAATGTGACATAAAAATAAAAGGCACTGAAAAAAATAAAATGGTTAAAAATAAGACAGTGAAAAACATTTTGCAAGAAATTATCTTTCTTCTAAGCACTGAGAATTGTATGTTCAAGAATTTGCTTTGACCTCATTTTTTTATGATTTGTTTTTCATTTTTCCTTTCTGGTCCTCAGTTTTGTTTTTCATTTTAAAATAAAAATTGGACTAGATAATCACTAAAGACTCTTCCAACTATAACATTCTAAGACTGTGTGATTTTAACATATAATCTTCATTATTGTAAAAATAAAAAGTACTTTTAAGAAGGAGCAACTTTGTCTTTGATATTCTAAAAACAATCATTTTTCGTAAAACCTACCTATATAATATAGGATTCAAAAGAGTCAACTCTGTCTTCCCAATTATAAAACTCATATAATACACTTAAAAATAAACAAAACCCTGGGTAATTGAACTAACATTTTTGCTTTCCAAAAATATGTATTAATATTGAGGTAGGTAATTTTTTGAGGCAGCTAGGTGGATCATGTTCTTGAGTTCAAATCCAGCTTCAGACACTTACTGGCTATAACCATGGGCGAGTTACTTATCTTATTTACCTTAATAAACTGGAAAAGGAAATGATAAATCACTCCAGCATCTTTACCAAGAAGAACCAATGGATAGCATTTGCATGCTATTATCCACAGGGTCACAAAGACATGATTGAATGACTGAACAACAACAAGAAGATATTGTTTTGCATGTTCCTCAAAATGTGATCTGGGGACTCCTCTTTATCCCTGAGAACTTTCAGAGAATTTTCAAGGTCCAAGTTATTTTAATAATAATAACAATAATAATAATGCCTTTTAAATTTCTAATACAGTATATATTAATGGGCATTACCAATGTAACAAAAATTTTTGGAGGAGGTCCTTAATATTTTAAGAGTACAATGTAATCCTGGGACCAAAATGTGCTTTAGCCTATACAGAAGAAATAACAAGATGATATATTCTTTATTCTTCTATATCAAATCACAGCTTTTCAAAATGTCGTTCCCACTCCCCCCAAGTGTAACTCCAAAGAAGTTATGTCAGAGCCAAGTTAATGCAAAACAGCTTTTTGGTGGCTCCTTTTGTAAAAACACTCTATTTCATCATACCTTTGCCTATTGTATTTATGCATCCAAAAAGAACATTACATTATTCAATGTCATGAATAGGTTTAATAGTGCCAGAAAGACACTACTTGATTCAGGTTTTAATTTAATTCTACTAAGTAATAAATCTGTTACCAAAATATCTTAAACCAGGGTTCTTCTCCTGATGGCCCACATTTTTTTTTAAATTTCAGTCACTGTACTTCACTATAATTTCCTTCCTTTGTAGTCCTATATAATTAAACCATTTAAAAAAACATTTCTAAAGAGGGCTCATAGCCTTCATTAGCCTGCCAAAGGAGTCCATGACACATAAAGTGCAAGAAACCCTGTTTTAAGTAATATTAGGGCCCTGAAATATCATAGAGATTGGATCATTTCTTCCTTGATTCTTACTCTGACGAACTAAATTGCAAGCAGAAGGTCAAAGACTGTGTCTTATTCTTCTTGGTATTCTCCAACAACAATCACTGAGCCAACAAATGTCTACTGAGTGCATAAAGTTGATATTGGCTAATCTAGCGATGCTATCCTAGGGTGTAATTGAAAGAGAAGTTCATAGCAAAAATAGTGAGCATTTATATTGTACTTGAAGAATTGTGATGTACTTTAAAAAGTATTATCTCAATCTATCTTCATAAAACCATGGGTGATAAGGCTTGTTATTATCCCCATTTTATAGGTGAGGAAAGTGAGGAAAACAGAGGTTTAGTGACTTACTCAGGCACATGGTTAGTAAGTTTCAGAAGCTGGATTAGAATTCAGGCCTTCCTCACTCCAGGTCTAGCGCACTATCCACTGAATCCCCAAGTACCTTATCTTCTTAAATGCCTAAAATTGCACCCATTACTAATTCTTGATTTCCAGTCTAAAGATACACAGTTTCCTTTCACATTCTCATCTTCAGCAATGATTTTCAATCTTTTCCAGTCCACCAGATATAACAACCATGTGGAAGAATATCTAGATAACCTCTTTGACCTAGTTCTTTTTACCAAGGGAGTAGAGAGGGGAGAGAGAATAAACTAGATATCCCAGGGCTGTGGTTGAAGAGGTAATAATAAGCCATAGCACAAGTAAAAGATATCGTGGCATAAATAGAGTACTAGTCTAGTGGGCAGAAAGATCTGGGTTTAAGTCCTGAACCTATCACATTCTGGTTTGTGATGTTGGGCAAGTCACTTAAACTCAATGTCTTAGGACTCTAAGTTGCAGAATATACTATTGATGAGTGAATGACTGAACAAATAAATGAAAGACATATGAAATTAATCAAATATTTGCAGCAAAACTATCACCAATCATCCATTTCATTTCTAAGAACCACTTTGGGCTAGAAAAAGAAAGCAGAATAATTTTGTCTGCTGTTATCTAATTGTCTTTAAATCTTCACTGACAACTGGACTTCAAGATGACCCTTGAAGAATGATGATAATTAGGAACACACTGCTCCTTCAGGCTACATATTCATTTTTAGATTGCCCTAATTATTAGGTTAATTTCTTTATACTTATATATTTTTTTTATATTGAGAAGAAATATGTTTCAACAAAAGTTTCACTCATTGTTTCTGGTTGTACCCTCCGGTGCCATATAAAATAAGTTTAATCCCTATTTAACAGAATAACACTTCTGTTTATTGTTGTTTTGAAATTGTTTTATTGGAGCATTAATAGCATTGAAAATAATCAAATAAGCATAATAAGGAGCAAAATCTTATATGCAAATAAACCCACTAGCATTTAAAGTTAAATTAAAATTTAATGAAATTACTTAACACCAGGGAAACAATAGCAGCAACATATTGCATTTGTTCAGTGCCTCTTTGCAAGTCTATTTGTTTCTGCTTCTGTTGTGTTGTTCATTCATTTCAGTTGTGTCTGGCTCTTTGTTTCCCCATTTGGGGTTTTCTTGGCAAAGACACTAGAGTGGTTTGCTATTTCCTTCACCAGTTCATTTTACAGATGAGGAACTAAGGCAAACAGGGTTAGGTGATTTGCCCAGGGTAACAAAACTAGTAAGTGTCTGAGGCTAGATTTGAACTCGTCTTCTTGACTCCATAGTTGGCCCTCTATGCACTGTGCCATAGCTACCCTAAGATTCTGCTACATGTGTTAACACCTTATACCAATAATGGAAGAAAATATCAAAGGAAATTTGCAAAACACTAGTACAACTTCTCTTTTTTGAGAATGGTTCTCTAAGAATGAATCACCTACAAAATATTTGAAGACATCTATCATAGCTTTCCACCTCATTTTTTTCTTCTAAGCTATATATTCCCATTTCTTTCAACTGAGTCTTTTGCGGCATTATTTTGAGTCTCTTTACCAATCAATTAATATTTATTGAACTATAAGCCAGGCAGGCATTTTATTAAGTGCTAGGGATAGATAAACCTAAGTAACTGTAATCTTAAGGAAATTACATTCTAAGGAGGGAGACAACACAATTATCTGTATGTTGATGTAAATTTTATATATATATATATATATATATATATATATACACATATATATGTATGGATATATTTATTTTTTTTCAGACTTAACTCAATCTCTGCCTACTACAGAAAGCCTGCAATGATTTCTCCCTTCTCCCCTGTTCCTGTAACTTCTCTTTCTTCTTCCTTCCTAAAACTACCTTAATTTTCTTTTCTCCATTAGATTGTAGTCTCCATGAAAGCATGAACTGACTATTGCCTTTTTTTATATCACCAGTGTTTAGCACAGTAGCTAGCAAATAGTAGGCATTTAGTAAATGTTGACTGATCAGTTATTTTTTTGCTATGTGTGTATGCACACACATACATATATAAACACATACCTTTGTAATGCATAAACACACACATTGACACGCATAATGTACTTTGAGTCTGTTCAATTTTTATCTCTACATCCCCATCTTCTAAAATAGTTCTTGGTATATATTAAGCAATTATTTAAAGCTTGTTGTTTAAGTAGTTGATTGATTGAAGGATTTTAGTCCCTCCAACAGAAATAGAGAACTTTGGAAGAATTGTGAATTTGAAGGAAAGGTAAGTTCCTTTTTGTAAAGTGTGGGTTTGAAATCCCTGTTAAATATCCAGTTAAAGAATGTCTTAGAGACACTTGATGATGTGGGACTGGAAGTCAGGAGAATGATTAAAGCTAAATATACGGGCCTAGGAGTCACCTAATAGAGACAATAGCTGACCTCCTAGGAGATAACGAGATAACTGAGAAAGGTTATAGAGAAAACAAGAGAAATCAGTACATAACCTTGGGAAACACCTACTGTTAGGGAGTGTGGTAGGAATGATGATCTGTCAAAGGAAAATGAGAAGGAATGCTCAAATAGAGAGGTGGTTACTCAGGAAAGAAAAATATTGCCAATAGTTAATGGTCTTTTATCAATATTCATCTTTCTTGACCTCCAGACTTGGTGGTCTTTTATATTCTTTGTCACTCTTTTTTTTTTAGGCTGCTATCTTCTCCTGGTTTTCAAGTGTCAGTATACAGAGAATCTCTGATACTAGTCATCCATGTAGCAGAGGCTAGAAAGCCTGCTTCTGGTAGAGCCATGAGGATGTGTGATCAAAGTATGTTAGGAAGATGTTGAAGCATACAAAAGTATTTCTGAATGGTTGTGTACATGGAAGCGGGAGTACATTCAAAAAGATATTAAGAGATTCGTTTTACAGGTACATTCTGCTTGTTTGACTCTGTTGATGGTGTTTGTTGAGAGACTTTCCTGTAAAGCCAACGTGTATGAGATCTTTGCCTGCCTTGGCGTTTGTCCTTTTCTCTTGTAGGTAATGGGATTGGTGATTAATCTCTAGTGAATTCTAAAAGATAATGAGAACTGCATTACTGGAGAAAGCCTGACTATCCTGGTGCCAAGTTAGCTATGTTTATCCATTGGAGATTTGAGCATCTTGAAGGATTTGGTGGTCTCTCTTCTCTAATGCCATCATGTCATTACCAGTTGTGTCTCCTTACTATTAAACAAAAGTGACTTAGTATCCCAGTTTCAGTTAGCTACTTGACATCAATTACCTTTTAAAAGTAGCTATTTACCATACAAGAACAAAACTATAAACATGCCCCCCATCACCTTGACGATCATTTTTCCCTTACTCTACCTCACTCACTCTTAGTTAACAATCTCTTTATCAGATCGTCCCCACCAAAATTTCACAACCAAAAATAACACGGCTGTTAGATGGGTTTCTAGATAAGTGGAATCCTGCATCTATGACCTTTTGAAACTCCTAAGGATCAGAGGTTCAACCCCTTCACCCAGAATATAAAAGAACAAATGCCATGGCAGGCCAGTAACTACGATCTGTATTCATAATCCATAAGTTTATCTTGGTAGGGAGGGTCCAAAGCATTACCCCTTATAGCATTATCTCTCATCAGATGATATGAACGAAGGAGTCAAACCATCAGAGGACAATCAAACCATAAAATGGTGGAGGATCTGGATATTAGATCCATTTTGAAGGTTCTGTCAGTTCCAACTTCCCAGACATTAAAAAAAAAGCACCTTCTCCTAAACATATGGCCAGTAGAACAGAACCAATTAAAGAATGTCTAAATATTCTACCACATAATTTTAATGCGTTCCAATTACATGTCATCATTACCCTCAAGGAAGCAGTAACCCTGTGTTGTTTGTTTGTTTGACTATTTTTTTCTTTTTCCCTTGGGAAGAATAGCATCTAATTCTCTCTGTTCATGTGCTAGATCTTTGTAACACATGGAAGTCTGAACAAAAGAAAATTGAAGAAAAGAGATTGGTAAACAGTATCAAAAACTTCCAAGTGGTCAAGAAAGGTGACGATTGAGAAAAGTCATCAAATATTGGCAATGATTGATGCTAAGTTTTTAGAGAACAATTTCAGAGAAGCAATGACAAAGGATGACATTGCAATGGGATGAAAAGTGACTGAGAGGACCAGAAGTAGAAGCATCAATTGTAGATGTCTATATCTGGGAATATGGGAGGGAAAATGAGGAGAAATATATATATATATGTAAGAGTATAGAAGAAAGAGACATGATGTCACATAGTAGAGAGTGTTGAAGTTGGAATTAGGAATATGTCAGTTCAGATACCACCTCAGACACTATATGCGATCCTATTTAAGTCATTTAACTTCTCTTAGTCTCAGTTTTGTCATCCTTAAAATGAGAAGAATAATAGCACATATATCAGCCACATGATTGCTTTATGGAACCAATGAAAATTATATACAAATAGTTTTCAAATTTTCAGACTTTTCAAAGTGTTATATAATATTAGCAATGATAATGTCAAGAGGTCATGACATAGAAAGAAGGGAGAAAGAGGGGATTTATGGGGAATTGTCTCTGATTTCTTAATAAAGTGTGAGTTAAAGCCCTTAAATATGCAGAGGGTGGGAAGAATAGTTAGAAGCCTTAAACTGAGAAGACAATACTCATGGGTATGGAACAGAGAATCAATCACAAAGGAATAATTGCCATACTGAAATCAAAAACCTTTGGGGACTATGTAGTGCTCCAGGTAGCACAGTTTTCTGACTTCCTCTGGCTTCATTCAGTAATAAATGAGTAGGAATGTAGGAGGCAGATAATGAAAGTAACCATGGTCTATCATCTGGCATGGCATGACAGTAGGTGGGAAAAGGTAACAAGGGATTTGAAATGAAAACATTAAGTAAAGTCAAACAGGCTAATTTAAGGGTTGAAATTGGAAATGGAATAAAACAAAGCCAAAGTCTAGGCAAATGCTTTATACTATAAATACTTATGGAAAATGTTGTATTTTTTTAAAAATCCACTTGCTCTCATTGAAATATAGTTCTCTTTGTTGTTGTTGTTAATTTAAATATTCTTTTTAATCTGAATTTTATGACCAAAATAACAATTTTATATACAAAGTAATAGTGAAATAGAGGATTGCATATAAAATCATGAATTTCTGTTAGAGCGTATTTTTCCTTTTGCATATTAAATAAATTCAACATGTAACTTTCAAACAAATCCTACTGCTTTATTTCCTTCTCTTCACTCCTTTTTTGGCACCATGAAAAAATCACCAGGGATTAATCACATGTATAATTTCTAAAATTTTATTCAGGTAGTTAGCTTCTTTATCTTTTTTATTAGATTTTTCAAGGTCTAGAACAGCAATGTTAAAGTATACATTACTGTCTGTTTCTTCTTATGATTGACTTGACTATTATTTTAAGTATTCAGATGTCATTAGATGCAATATAATTATTGACGCCAAATCATTTATCTGTGGTTCATTTAAGGATGATGAAAACTGTTTTCCTTATCTGTGTAAGTCAAACCAAATATCCCTAGATGTCCACTAATTCTTCTCCTTGATTTGACTTGTAACAGTGCATAAAATGTAGCTTTTTACTCATCTATATTCTAAATTACAATAAAATTGCAATTGTTCTTCCCAGAACACGATTACTTACCATTTGTATCTATCACATTTCATCATATTAGACTTAGCCCATTTTACCTGCTGGTGGTGATCTTATAGTATCTTAATTTCATCATCTAATGTGTTAATTATCTCTTCCTGTTTCCTTTAATTTGAAAAATTGATAAGCATGCCACATATGCTTTCAGCTAAGTCAGGACCAAGGACAGAATAATCTCAGCTAGTGCCAGTATCGGAGGTAAATACTCATGTGGTAAAAAAAATAAAATTCAGCCATCTACAAGGCATGTATGCATCAGTATATGGAATTGTCAATTTAGGATATGTGTACACAACTATGGCAAAGACTTAATAATCAGAAGCCAGTATTAACTAGCCACATTTTCCCTTTTGGGTTGTAAACTCTTGGTGTGCAGGGGTTATTTTGCTTTGTCTTTATACACCAGGTCCCTGGTGTCTGACACAGAGCATGGCACATAGTAGCCACTTAATATGTGAATATTAATTGATCTTGGAGAGCAACTGAAAGTGCTTTGTAAAACACACTTCTTGCTGGGTTCCTTTGGACTCAAAATTTGTTGCATCCCTTCTATGAGTGCTTATTGTTTCTATTGTTGTTATTTGTCCTTCATTCTCAAACAGGACTATGACATTAGGAAGATGATGCCATGACTTGCAAATATATTGGATTTAAATGAGGAAGGATTGAGCAAAGCCAACAACCTCACTCTCTCCTCTGGAGTCATCTAGGTTTGATGGCAAGTTATAGATCTTTGGAGATGTTCCTGGATGTAATGGGGGACCATGAGACCAGCTAGAGGAGTTGGGATAAGTTCTGTATATACAGTGATTTCTTTCCTTCATGTTTTTTTTTTCCTGTCTCCCATTGTTTGAAATTTTCTGTGCCCCTGAAAATTTCTCCAATGAAATTTGAAAACTTTGGAAAAAGCTTTTAAATAGGTTCTAATAGAAGTTTCTAAATAGAAGACTTTCAAGTTCTGGAAAGTTATTGTATGTGTTTATGGGTGGTGAGAAAGAGTAAGGAATGTGAACTGGCTTGACTGGTCAGATAGAAAGGGAATAGAAATTTACTGATGCTACTAAAATTTAAATTCCATTAAAATAGCCACCCTGTCATATAAATTTTGTATTTCCCTACATTCCCTAGCAGAAGACTCTTCACATAGTAGGTACCTGGTAAATATTTATTCACTTGGGCAAATATCAAATCACTGGACTTCTCTATTAAATACTCAGATTCTAGGGAGTGTCTACGTGAGGCATTTTATCTCTTCAAGGTAGAGGTTCAGTACCAGGAAGAAGTGCCAGTTTTGTGACAAATAGACTTTCCATAATATTCTTATTTAAGTTACATTCAAAGAATTTTGACTAATGGCCCTTATCAGTGAAAGAGATATGGGTTGTTTTAATGTTCAGCAGAGAGAGAAATAAACAAAGAACACTTAACAAATCCCTGCTATGGGCCTTGAGCTATGCCAATTTGTGATGTTATGACTACAATAATAATAATGGCTCCAATTTCTATAGCAATGTAACATTTACAATGCACTCACCTTACAATAAACCTGTGAAGTTGGTAGTGCATTATTATGCCCATTTTACAGAAGAATTATAAGATTTAGAGAAGGGAAGAATGTTGGAATAGATTATCTAGTATAACTTTTATTTTACATGTAAGGAAATTAAGAACCAGGCAAGTCAAAAATCTATCCAGTGTTGAAAGGATAAAAAGTAGTGGGAAGTCTGATTTGAATTCCTTTAAAAAATTATAGACTTCATTATTAAACCAATGATTGTATTTGTGAGCTTTCGGAAAGGGAAAAAAATGGTTAATAAGAGTGAGGATGGAAATATTGCAGAATAATAGGAAACCTAGAGACCTAGAGGAAACCTAGGTCTCCTTCTACCACCACAAATACAACAATTAAGATAACCTAAATGCAACTAATTAATAAGAAGGGGGGAACTGAACACTGTCCCCTAAAAATGATTACACAGAAAAACAAGGAATTGAAGACTGACATAAGCCTAGGAATCCTGACACCCAGCCCCACTCCTAGGTTCTCTTTCTCTCTCCCTCCCTCCATCTCTCTCTCTCTTTCTCTGTCTCTCTCTCTCTCTCTCTGTCTCTCTCTCTCTGTCTCTCTCTCTATCTCTCTCTCTCTCTCTCTCTCTCTCTCTCTCTCTCTCACACACACACACACACACACACACACACACACACACACACACACACATTGCACACTGCCAAACCAGGGAAACTCTATATTCTTTCTTTATTGTAGCTGAAAGTTTTAGCACTGAGTTTTGGACTTGACTTCTTGGCAATGTACCAGAAAGGATCCATGCTTCCATATAAGCTTTAAGCCCATTAATCAGAAGAGCCTGGTGGCTTAAGGGGAAAGAAAGGTAAACATGGAAGAGTTTGGAGTTTAGGGGATAAGATATAACAGAAGAAAGAAGTGAAGGATAAGGAAGAAAAAAAGGAGGACACAGTAGAGGAGGAAGATGAGGAAAATTGTCTAACTTCAAATGTGATTACAACTACTTAAGAGAAACAAGTGTCCAACATACTGACAGAAATGAGGAAGAAAGATCTTGCAGCAAAGGTATCTACTTTCACACAAATCCTCTTCTACTTATTGATTATACTCTTTCAGCTGAGATTGTTTACATACACACACACACACAATTAATTACTTTCCAATTATATACATATTTTTTAGAAATCAAATTTTTTTTTCAAGTTTTGAGTTCCATGTTCTATCCTTCTCTCTCGGCTCTCTCCCCTCTTTGAGAAAGCAAGTGTTTTTATATGGACCATACATATGAAGTCATGTAAAGCATATTTCCATATTAGCCATGATGCTAAAGAAAAGAAAGACCAAAAAAAAAGAAAAGAAAAGAAAAGAAAAAAGTAGATTTCAAACTACCCAGAGTTCATCAATTCATTCTTTGGAGGTAGATAGTATTTTTTAGCATGGGTCCTTTGGAATTATCTTGGATCATTGTCTTGAGTAGATGACCTAGATCTTTCAGAGTTGATTATACTTACAATCTTGCTATTACTATATATAATGTTCTCATGGTTCTGCTCGTTTCACTTTCTATCAATTCTCAAAAGTCTTATTTTTTGTTTTTTGTTTTTCTGAAACTGTCTCCACCCTTTTCATGTCTTATATGACAACAGTATTTGGTAACATTTACCACAACTTGTTCAGCAATTGCCAAAATGATTGTCATCCACTCAATTTCCAGTACTTTGATGCCACCATAATGGCCGCTAAAATATGTTTGCACATATAAATCTTTTCCCCTTTTCTTTCATCTCTTTGCGATATGATAGTGGTGTTCCTTGGTTGAAAGATATGCATAGTTTTGTAACTCTTTGGTTCTCCAGAATGGTAAGACTACCTCACAGCTTTG
Organism: Pseudochirops corinnae; assembly: GCA_028646515.1. NCBI lineage: Eukaryota > Metazoa > Chordata > Mammalia > Diprotodontia > Pseudocheiridae > Pseudochirops > Pseudochirops corinnae. The sequence goes on along the minus strand of CM053589.1, from coordinate 62,259,539 downwards.
CCAACATTTAGTGTCCCAATTTTTCAACATCTCCTCCAGCATTTGTCATTTTTCTTTTCCATAACATTAATCTGATAGATATAACATGGTATCTCAGAGTTGCTTTTATTTGCCTTTCTCTAATCAGTAGTGATTTAGAGCATTTTTTTTTCTTGTGACTATTGATAGCTTTAAATTCTTCTTCTGAAAGCTGCCTGTTCATATCCTTTGACGATTTGTTAACTGGAGAATGACTTTTCCTTTTATAACCTTGGCCCAGTTCCCGATATATTTGGAAAAAAAAAATGAGACTTTTATTGGAAACAAATTGCTGTAAATTTTTCCCAGTTTCCTGTTTTCAGTCTAATTTTGACTACACAGGTTTTATTTGTGCAAAAACTTTTAAATTTCAAGTAATCAAATTTATCTATTTTACTTCCTGTGATCCTCTCTTTCTCTTGTTTTATCATAAATCCTTCCCTTACCCATAGATCTCACAAATATATTTTTCCATGCTCCCCTAATTTACTTATGATATTACCAATTCTTCTAAATCATTTATACATTTTGACATTATCTTGGTATACAGTGTGAGATGTTAATCTATGCCTAGTTTATGTCAAATTCTTCTTGCATCTTCTGAGGGATTTTTGTCAAATAGTATCAATACCCCAAAAGCCTTTGTCTTTGAGCTTATCAATTAGGCTTCTATGTTCATTTACTACTGTTTATTGTTACCTATTGTGTTTCACTGATCCACCACTCTATTTCTTTTTTTTTTTTTAACATTTGTTTTTAAAACTTTGAGTTCCAGATTTTTATTTTTCCCTTCTTCTCTCCTCACCCACTTCTACTGGGAAAATAAGCAATTCACTCACTGTAGGTTGTACATGTGTAGTTGCACAAAACATTTCCATAGTAGTTATATTGTGAAAGACTAACTGTAATTCCCTCCATCCTATCCTGCCCCTCACTTATTCTATTTTCTCCTTTGACCGTGTCCCTTTTCAAAAGTGATTGCTTCTAACTACCCTCTCCCATGATCTGCCCTCCCTTCTATCATCTTCCTTCTTCCCTCCTTCCCTCCTATTTTCCTTTAGGGGAAGATACTCAATTGAATATGTATGTTATTCCCTCCTTAAGCCAAATTCAACGAGAGTACGATTGACTGATTCCCTTTCACCTTCCTGCTCGTCCCCTCCATTGTAAAAGTTTTCTCTTGCTTCTTTCATGTGAAATAATTTACCCTATTCCATCTCTCCCTTTCTCCTTCTCCCAATATATTCCTCTCATCTCTTAATTTTATTTGTTTAGATATCATTCCTTCATATTGAATTCATCCTGTGTCCTCTATGTAGACATATACATACACATGTATAAACTCACATAGACTCTCCTATACATACATATGTATGTATATATACACATACATCTCGCAGTTTCTTCAATGCCTCTGCCACTTCTTGCCCTGGGGGCATGTGCCAGATGGTGCTCTTCTCCACCCAGTTTCAAGAGAGTTCCTGACTGACCTTTTACTTTCTTTTTGTCATTTATGGGTTGAGAAGTCTGGAAACTGCCACAGCTGCTGGTAATTCACTCTCCTGAGGTCTGCTTCAACCACTGCTGGTCAGAGCCACCCTGGGGCTGGAACTGCAGCTCAACTGAAACTGTGCTCGGCTCCCAGATCTGTGTGAAAGACCATTCCTGTCAGCCTGCTGGGCTTCCTTCAGTGGGAGATTTGTTTCTCTGTCACGTTGTGGATTATGTAGCTTAAAATGTGTTTAGAGTCATTTTTTTTACATGTATCAGAGATGGTGGGACCCAGAGCCACTCAGAGGTCCTGTTTTTACTCCACCATCTTTGCTCTGTCCCCCACCACTCTATTTCTTAGCCAGCTCCTAATTGTTTTGATGATTACTACTTTGTAATATAGTTTGAGATCTGGATCTGCTAGGCCCACTTCCTTCACATTTTTTAGCATTGATTCCCTCGATATGCTTGACCTTTTGTTACTCGTGGTGAATTTCATTATTTTTTCTAGCTCTATAAAATTATTTATTAGTTGTTTGATTGTTATGGCACTGAATAAATAGATGAACAGGTAGAATTGTCGGTTTTATTATATCAGCTCAGACTACTCATGAGTAATTAACATTCGCCAAATGGTTTAGATTTGTCTTTTCATGTGTAAAAAGTGTTTCACAATTATGCTCATACAATTCTTGGGTTTGTCTTGGCAGGTAGACTTTCTAGAATTTTATATTGTCTGCAGTTATTTTAAATGGGCTTTCTGTCTCTTGTTGCTGGGTTTTGTTGGTAGGATATGGTAATACTGACAAATTCTGTGGGTTTATTTTATGTACTGCAACTTTGTTGAAGTTGGTGATTGAGTAAACTAGTTCTTTTTTTTTTAAATTTTTGTGAATTCTTCAAGGTTTTCCAATTATACCATGTTATCAGCTTCAAGTTTGCTTCCTTTAGCCTATTTTCATTCTCTCAGTTTCTTTTTCTTGACTTTTTGCTATATCTAACATGTTTAGTACAGCATTGAATAGTAGTGATGATAATGGACATCTTTACTTCACATCTGATTTTAATTAGTAAAGTTTTAATTTTGGACCTGTTACAGATTATATTAGCACTTGGTTTAAGATAGATACTAATTGTCATAGAGTCAAATTATTCCTATATTTTCTAGTGTTTTTGACAGGAATGGGTGTTGTATTTTGCAAATGGTTTTTATCTACATTTATTGATATAACCGTATGATTTCTGCTGCTTTTGTTATTGCTATAATAAATTAGCTGATAATTTTCCTAATATAAAACCACTTTTGCATTCCTGGCATAAATCCTATCTGGACATTGTCTATAATCTTTGCATACACACACACATTTAAACAGTACACATATGTATGTATACATACACATACCTATGTATTGCTGTAATCTTGTGCAAATTCATCTGGTCCTGGGGACTTTTTCTTATGGAATTCATTGATAATTATTCAATTTATTTTTATGAGGTAGAGATACATAAGTCTCCTACTTCCTCTTCTGTTAATCTAAGCAATTTTTACCATTTTAAATATTCATACATTTCTTTTATATTATCAGTTTTACTGACATATAATTGGGCAAAGTAACTGAAAAATTATTTTAATTTTATCTACATTGGTGGTGCATTCACTCTTTCCATTTTTGATGCTGAGTAATTTGGATTTCCTCCTTTTTTAAAATCAACTCAACCAATGTGGTTTTTTTTTAGTTTTTTTTTTTTTCATAAAGCCAAATCCTAGTTTTATGTATTAATTCTTATTTTTTACTTTCAATTTTGTCATCTCTTCTTTGATTTTTGGAATTTTAGTTTTGGTGTTTAACTGTAATTTCTAATTTGCTTTTTTCCTATTTTTTTTAAGTTTCATGTGCAATTCCTTGAAATACTCTTTTTTATGTAAACATTTAGAGATATAAAATTTCCCCTAAGTACTGCTTTCACTGACCTCTGTAAATTTTGGACTCTTGTTTCATTGTTTCTATTCTCTTCCTTGCCTTTATTTATTTATTGGTGTTTTTTGTTTTTCCCCTCTACCACTCTGATTTTGAAAATCATTTCTTTGCTCTTCAGGTATTCTTGCTTTCCTTGTGTTCAATTCGCATTTTTCTTTGAGACTTTTTATCTGTTTTGACTTTATTTTCTTCTGAATTTGTGTCTTGATATTTCCTGTCACCAGAGTAGTTTTTATAGTCAAGTTCTTTTTGTTATTTTTTCCTCACTTTTCCACTGTATTTCTTGATTTTAAAATTTTCTGTTAATGTTAAGGCTCTGCTTTTGATGTGAGTCAAAAAGGGGCCCTATCTCAAACTTCATGATTTTTCACACTGCTGTTTTCAGAACTAGTTCTGGGGATTTGGATGGTTTTAGTGCTTCTAAGTTGGCATGATATCAGGAGAGGTGTGGTCACTGTTGCCCTGGTTTTCACTCTGGTCCTTACACAGAAAGAGTTCCTGATCCCTTGGGATTACATTTGGCACTTCTCTTCAATGCTTTTGCTCCCTTGTGTTTAATAGTGATACTTTTTCTAAGGGTCTCTGAGTCCTTGGTGCCAAAATGATAACCCTCAGCGCTTCCCCTCCCTCTTAACTGAAAGTGTTCCTCTCTCTCCCTGAATTATGATACAGAAATAGTCAATGTAGTTGCCAAATCATGTTGTTCTACATACCATGCTAACTACCTGCCATGTCCCCTTATCATCTCTGTCTTGAGAGCTCCCAAAGTTTCTGCTGTTGCTTTGTTCCCACTACCTGGTCTCACCACTGGTGTTTCATTCACGTAGACTTTGTGTCAGCATTCACTCTCATGTCATGAATCTTTATTTCTGACCTTTTAAATTGTCTTGAAATAGAAAAATGTGTCACTCTAACCTTCGCTTGTTTCTGTCCCTACAGAATTTGATTGGAGATCTTGCTTTAAAGTGGTTTGGAGGGAAATATTTAGAGAGCTCAGTTCTTTGTTTTCTCTCTTCTGCTGTTTTGACTCTACCCCTGGAAGTCCTGATATTGATTTCTAATGCCCTTTACAATAAAGAGTTATTTTCATTCTATCCCTCTTATTACTTTCTGCTTCAAGAGACTCTAGGATCTATTTCCAGGATTTCTAACTTTTGGAGGAGGTAGAAGGTTTCAGTGGAAAGAGTTTTACCTTTGTGTAAATTTAGACTGTTTACCTTGGATTGGAGTACAAGTCATTAAAGACCTCAGGTTTTGTATTTCTTCCCAACTCAGCAAGAGAGATAGCTAATTGACGATAAGGCCTGGAGAGTGAGAAGCATGCAATCTGAGGAATTTCAACAAGTCTTTACTCTCAGTATGTAGCTGAGTCCAGACATCTTTTTGTTAAGCCTAGACCTATTCTTCTGTTTACACTAGGGTCTTTATGACAATGTTTGGAAATAGTCTGAGGAATATCAAGAGGTCTTGAAGCTCAGATTTTGTCTTCCAGACCCAGCACCTTTAGTGGAATTCAGGTCTGTTGTGCTAAGCTGCATCACAATGAACAGTGAGTGATACCACTCTGCTCTGCACTGCACTACAATTGAACATTCCAGCACCTTTGACTTTTTCACATGCAAAACCCAGGACTAAGTTTTAATCATATCATCTTATCTTTGATTTGCTCAGAATCAGACCCTGTGATAGCTTACTGTCTCCGTAAAGTACATAGTGTGAGGATGAACATAAGGATGGCCTTCTGGGATATGTGTATCATCTCTCACAATAAAAAAAAAAAGAATTTCTGATTATTAATAATTCAAGTTATGGGGTGAAAGTCTTCAAGAATGCAATTATTATGAGTGGCTAGGTGGTACAGTGAATAGAGCAGTATTCCCGGAATCAGGAGAAACTGAGTTCAAATCTGGCCTCAGACTCTTAACACTTACTATCCATATGACCTTGGGCAAGGCACTTAACCCCAATCACCCCACCTTTCCCCCTTCAAAAAGAAAAAAAATAAAGAATACAAATATTTGTAGCCCAGATCTCTTCCTAGGATGTAATTGGCAGCTAAGAATCCATTGGACTCAAACAGAACTTAAGACCATTGTGGCAGGACCAGTATTCTTTGTTTTGTTTTTCTTGTTTGTTTGCTTTGTTCAGGAAGTAAAGGAATTTTATTTAAGAAGCTGGCTATACATAAGGGTAAACAGAAGCAGAAAACAGAAGACGTTGGACAGAAGGACTGGCAGGAGGCCATGATACTGGAAAAACTCTCCAAGTCGATCTTTTTCCATAATGTTCTTAAATTTGATACTGTCATCTTGGCTGCAAATAAAGATTCATCCTGCCTCACGGTAGCTTCAGTCATATTTGCCCATCCATACTTTCATCTGGTTGTCTGACAGATCTCCCAACATCTCAGCCATCTGCCAGCAGTCAATAGGTTGATATGTGCTGCCCACAACATGGCAGATACATTTTTGGATGGAGTCTTCAAACCCTATGATGCCATTAAGGAAAAGAAGATCCACGTTCTCGTCTAGATCATGCCAGAAAGCTTGGAAAGGACAGATCTCCAGCAAGTCTCCCAAGTACAGAATCTGCCTGATGGGCTGCTCTTTTTGATGAGCTTGGTCAATCATGCACTTGCACAGTGTGTAGTCCATGTGAGGGTGATTGGTGAAGGCCTTCAGCAGAATCTGGGCTGTCACTGCAGTCTTGAAGAAGGCCAGGTTTAACTGGTATAGCTTGAGCATGACCCCGTTGGCTTCCAGGATATAGTAATTTTTCTTGGCCTTGGTCTCCACAAAAGTACTCCAGGGTGTCCAGTTTCTCAGGATTGTACCTGTTGATGACCTTGAGGAGTTTTCCCATGTTGGTATGCATCTGCTCAACCAGTGCCACGTCCTCCTCCTTTTCGCAGGACCAGTATTCTTTTTTTTTTT
>CM053589.1:62236411-62252618 GCA_028646515.1 Pseudochirops corinnae | reverse complement strand
AGTGGTAGGGTCTGATATGCATGATATATAGATTAGTAATACAAATACAAAACACCATAAGCCCTTTCTCTCTGTATAAATGAAGAATGGATAGGAAATACAAACAGAAATATCCAAGCTATAAACAACAATATGAGAGAAGACATTACAACACTAATAATAGGAATGATGCAAGTGAAAGCAACTCTAAAGTTTTGCTCCACACCGAACAAATTGGTAAGGATAACAAATGATGGCAATTACCAGATTTGAAGGGGTTGTGGAAACATAACCAAACTGATATATTATTCTAATCATTCTGGACAGTAATTGAGAATTTTGAAGAAAAAAAATGATGAAAATTTCCATGAGTTTTGACTAAGAAATTTTACTGCTATGGAATGTCACCAAGGAGATAAATGAAAAGTTCCTTATGAAAACCTTGGGGTGGAGCAAACATGGTGGAGTAAAAGCATACATTTGGGGTGGGTTCCAGCTCCAATCACTTCCAATACCTGAAAAAAATGACTCTAAACAAATTTTAAACCTACAGAACCCACAAAATGACAGAGAGAAACAAATCTCCTGGTGAAGGCAGCCTGGCAGGCCAACAGGAAAGGTCTTATCACAGCATGCTGGGAGCTGAACACAGTCCCCCATGAACTGTGGTTCCAGTCCCAGGGCAGCCTGGACATGGTGGAGCAAAATTCAGGAGAGTGAATCATCAGCAGCTGTGGCAGTTTCCAGACTTTTCAACCTATAAGCAACAAAGAGAATAAAAAAAGTCAAAGGAGAACTCTGTTGGAAGGGTGAAGGAAGATCACCATGTGCCACCATGTGAGAAGTGGTGGAAGCACAGTGGCTACAGCTGCTACCATGTGGCTGCTTCGAGAGATCCTGGCCTGCAGATTATAGGGGAACCAAGTATCCATTCAGAGGGTAATCGTTCTTGCTTTAACCTGCTTGGATCTGCATAAGTATTTTGTGGTGGCCCAGGGGTGTGTGGTCAGTGTGCCTGAGCTTGTGGGGGCTATAGAGAGGGCACCCCACTAATAGCTCCAGCAGCTGTGAAAACCCCAGCTATTTGGGACAAAGCTCTCTCCATTCTGTAAGCAGACTTCTACTTTGGCAAAGAGCTCAAAAGAAAAGTAATTGGCAAGATGAACAAGCAGGAGAAGCACAATCAGACCATACAATCCTTTTTTGGGGACAAAAAGTGTCAAAGCATGTTACTGGAGGAGGACAACAAAGTCAGAACTCCTGCATCAAAAGCTTCCAAGAAAAATATGAACTGATCACCGGCCATGGAGGAGCTCAATAAGGATTTTGAAAATCAAGTAAGAGAAGTGCAGGGAAAATTGGGAAGAGAAATGAGAATGATGCAAGAAAATTATTAAAAGGGAGTCAACAGCCTGCAAAAGGAAACCCAAAAAATACTGAAGAAAATAACACCTTAAAAATAGACTAACTCAAATGGCAAAAGAGGTCCAAAAAGCCAAGGAGGAGAAGAATGCCTTAAAAAGCCAAATTGACCAAATGGAAAAGGAATTTCAAAGATTCACTGAAGAGAATAATTCCTTCAAAATTAGTTTGGAGTAAATGGAAGCTAATGACTTTATTAGAAATCAAGATACTATAAAACAGATGCAAACAAAAGAAAAAAAATGGGAGGTAATGTGAACTATCTCATTGGAAAAAACACTGACCTGGAAAATACGTCCAGAAGAGATAATTTAAAAATTATTGGACTACCTGAAAGCCATGATCACAAAAAGAGTCTAGAAATCATCCTTCAAGAAATTCTCAAGGAAAATTGCCCTGATAGTCTAGAACCAGAGGACAAAATAGAAATTGAAAGAATTCACCAATTGCCTCTTGAAAAAGTTACCAAAAAGGAAACTCCTTAAAATAGTATAGCCATATTCCAGAGTTTCAGGTCAAGGAGAAAATATTACAAGTAGCCAGGAAGAAATAATTTGAGTATTGTGAAAACACAATGAAGATAACACAAGACTTAGGAGCTTCTACATTAAGGGTTCAAAGAGCTTGGAATATGATATTCCAGAGGTTGAAGTAGCTAGGATTATAACCAAGAATCACCTACCCAGCAAAACTGAGTACATTGCTTCAGGGGGCAATATGGTCATTCAATGAAATTGAAGATTTTCAATCATTCATGATGAAAACACCAGAGCTGAATAGAAAATTTAATTTTCAAAAACAATAAGCAAGACAAGCATAAGAAGGTAAACAGGGAAAAGAAAACATAAGGAACTTATCAAAGTTGAAATATTTACATTCCTACATGAAAAAATGATAATTTTAACTCATGAGACTTTTCTCAATGTGAGGATAGTTTAAGGGAATGTGTGTATGTATACATGTATGCATAGAAGAGTGTATGTGTGTATAAAAATGTATGTAAGTGTGTGCATATGTGTGTACATGTATACATAGACAGAGAGCACAGGATGAGTTAAATATGAAGGGATGATATGTAAAAAATAAAATTAAGAGGTGAGAGAGGAATATATTGGTTGAAGGTGAAAGGGAGAGATCAATTGGAGTAAATTATCTCATATAAAAGAGGCAAGAAAACACTTTTACAATCGAGGGGAAGAGAAGGAAGGTGAAAAGGAATGGGTCAACCTTTCTCTCATTGAATTTGGCTTAAGGAGGGATTAAAATACACATTCAATTGGGTATCTTAGCCTACAGGAAAGCAGGGTAGAAGGACATAACAAGGGAGATGATAGAAGGGAAGGCAGATTAGGGGAGAGGGTAGTTAGAAGCTAACACATTTGAAAAGAGACAGAGTCAAAATAGAAAACAGAATAAGAGGGGAGGGGCAGCATAGGATGGAGGAAATTATAGTTAGTCTTTCACAATATAACTAATGTGGAAATGTTTTGGATAACTATACATGTAGAACCTATGTTGAATTGTTTGTCTTCCCAGTAAGATTGGGTTAGGAGGGAAGAAGGCAAAAAAATCTGGAACTCAAAGATTCAAGAACAAATGTTAAAAAATTTGTTTTTTACATGCAACTTGGAAATAAGATACACAGGCACTGGGGTATAAAAATCCATCTTGCCCTACTAGAAAGTTAGGGAGGGTGTGGGAAGACAAAAGAGAGAACAGATTGGGGAAAGAGATATTCAGTAGTCTCACTATTTTGGAGTGGAGGGTAGGGAAAAGATGGGCAGAAAAATTGCAACTTAAAATCTTATGGAAATGAATGTTGAAAACTAAAAATAAATAAATGACTTGGGAAAAAAAAGTTCCTTATACTGAACATCAAAATATTCAATGTGACTAAGTAGGTGTCAACTGATTACAGAATGGCTAAATACATTGTGGTCCATGAAGGTAATGCAATATCAATATATTCTAAGATATAAAGAAAATTATTAATATAGAGAAACAGAGGAAGATATATACTATGATCTGATGCAATATAGTAAACAGAACCAGTAAAAAACGATACACAGAATCAATAAAATGACATCAATGTAAAGAACAAAACAACCCACAAAAATTGAACCTGGTAAGATAATCAGAAGGCATTCTCTCCTGCAATTATTTGCAGAGGCAAGAAACTATGAAGGAGTCTCTGCTGTCCTTTAAGATTTTTTGACATGTGGTTAGTTTTGATGAATATTTTTTCCATTTTTAAAATTTTTGGTATAAAGAATATTTTCTAGGAGGCATAGGGAATAAGAATGACCGAAAATTTTAGGTAATTATTTTTAAAAGATATAAATAAATTTCATTTGTTATTGTTGTTTATAAAAAATGGTTGGACTGAATGGACTTTGTAATCTAATTATGTCATTCTATGCTCCTTCGACTTTAGCAAATATTTGCTAATAACATTTTCTTTACTCTTGTGGAATGTGCAAGCTAATCAAAGGATATGAACTATGCAGATCAATATATAAATATTCAGAGAATGATTGGGCAATCAATAATCACCTACGTTGTGCCAAATATTGTGCTAAGTATGAGAGAAAAAAAGTAAAAAAAAAATAATGTCCAAATGTAAAAATACCGTAAGTCAAAGAATGTTGGAAATATGAGGAAAGACTAACTACTCTTATTTAGGAGGATTAGGAAATGTTTACTGAGCCAGGTTGCCTCTTCATTTTGCTCAAAGGAAGAAGAAGATGATGAAATTGTAGAAAGATGATGCTAGGCCAGGTGACCACCATTGTACTTCTTCTTTTGAACATGGCATTATAATTTTCTCTTTTAATTAAACAATGATGGGAATTTAGCTAATAAGGTACATTCACATAGTACTTTAAAGGACTTAGACTCTGTGGGGCAGTGAAAATAATATTTTCCTGATTTTGGGGACACTTCTCTGAAGTGTTTAGTGAAATTTCCATGGTCATCCTGCTTTTAAATGTCAGAAGTGAAATTTGAAACCATCTATTAGAGTAAAGGTAAACCAATTGTGCTTCATGAATAAAATGGAATATTATTGTCATATTAAAAAGGAAACAATAAATATGAAAAATTCAGAACATAGGGAAAAGACACACTGATACATAGTGAAGTAGGTATACCTTAGGAAAAATAAACACAATAACTTCAACAAAACAAATCTGCAATGTATAATTTTTATGTTCAATATTAGCCACAGAAAAGAGATGAGAAAATATTCTCCTCCATCCTTTTTTGCAGTAATGGGACTATTGTATTACCTGTTAAATTACTTGATTTTTTTGTAAGTGTAACTGACATTTTTAAATTTTTCTTTTTTCACTCTTTATAATGGAAGCATAGTGGAGTGCAGAGAGAGATATTCAGGAGATGATAAAAAATGTAAGACATATGGACTACCTTAGATGACATAGTAGAGTCTTATTCAACGGAAGTTTTTAAGTATCGATTGTAAGACTACTTATTGGGGATGCTAAAGAAGGTATCCTTAACCATATAAGGATGGCTTCTAATATCCTTTATGGTGCTAACATTTTGTTTTGGTTTTTATTCTGTGTACTGGACTTTATTTTCATGTAGGAAAAAAAATTCTTAAGTATTTAAATTGGTCAAAAGGTGAAACACATTGCTCTCGGTGATGGAAATTGAGATTCCGCCCAATAAATTCTATGATACATAAATTCTAGAGGTTCTCTCTTCTTCAAAGTCTTCAGGCAGAAGCTGAGTAACCTCTTCTTGGACATACATCAGAGAGCAATAAAATTCATATGTTACTTGAAAATGATACCTGAACTCCCCTTCTAATTCTGAGAATTTTTTTTTCCAAAAGCTAGTTAAGTCAGAGAATAGAATTAAAAGTTTCTTGATAATTAATTTGTCTCTCCATTACCCCTTGTTTTCTTTTAAAATGGCATTTTATGGTATGGATTAAAATATTTTGTTGATGGTCAGTCATTTCAGTCAGATCTGACTTTTTGTGACTCCATTTTGTGGTTTTATTGGCAAAGATATGGAGTTGTTTGGTATTTCCTTATCCAGTTCATTTTACAAATGGGGAACTGAGACAAACAGGTTAAGTGAATCACTCAGGGTCACTGAGCTAGTAGTGTCTGAGGGCAGATTTGAACTCATGAAGATGAGTCTTCCTGACTCCAGGCTCAGCACTCTATCCACTATGCTACCACCAATTAAAATATAAAATAAAATTTTAATTATGATGTACTAAATATTCAAAGTTTACTAATTATGACAGAATGAAATTTAGAAGTTTCTAAAAAGCATCTATCACAAAACGGAGTCGTAGAAATCGATTTGTTTTGGAATTATATGGACTCTGAAACAATTCATTTCCTTGTTTCTGGGTATATATATATTTTTAATTTCTGTGAGGCATTCCTTGGGGTGAAATCTTGTTACCTGTACAAGGTGACAATTTCAGTATCATCAAGAAATAAAACTAATTTTTTCTCACGCAATTTAGATTTTGAGCTTAGCTCTCTCACTTATAATTTGTGTGACCTTGGACAAATTACTTTACATCTTTGGGTTTCAGTACCCTCATTTGCAAAATGAAGCCCTTGAACTTCTGATTAAGAAAGTGACATGAAAGGTCATAGAGGAGATAACTCTCCCATAAGTATTCTAGCAAAATTCTAAAAAGGGCACCATTTAAAATAATGAGCAAGAAAAACAAAGAGAAACAGTGAACTCATTTATCCAATTCAGAATTAAAATGACAATCAGAAAGAATCCTGTGAGCACTGATACAAGCACCTAACCAGGGAAACCAATGTGAACTCAGGTAAACAAGCCTGAATCTGGCCAGTGGTCTCACCAAGGATGTTATAATTAAGAAAAGATTTGCTGTAGTACTTGTGGTTTATTCCAGGGCGTTGAAATCTTAAGTATATTGAAACTGGAAGTGCATGAAGACCAAAGTTCTATGAAAAGCAATGCTTCAAATAGTTATAATGCATGCAGCTCAGACCAGGCTCACTGAAAAGTAAAGGGAGTCATTGCTCTCAGCATGAACATACAAGAGGAGGGAGAAGCAAGTAATATAAATTGTGGAAATTAGACATGGGAGCAAAGACGATCTGTCCACTCCATTTAAAATCGTATGAGGGGTCAGTGCTTGATCCTGGGACAAAATTCCAAATGAAGAACTGAGGCTAGATATGTGTAAACAAAAGAAAAAATTGAAAATAATGGAGAAATATTAGGGATTAAAACATTTCTGAGAAGTAAATTTAAAAGAGGAGAGTACCTTAGACAACTACAAACAATCTTAAAGAAAAAAAAAATGTGGTTACAAGACTAAGAGAACTAAAGGTAACTGGAAGAAATGACAAAGGAAATGAAAAAATTAAATGAATCTGGGGTAAGGGAATGGGAGAAAATATGTAATGAGAATTCCTAAACTATTCTATGATCAACACATTTGACTTTGGGAGATTGAAATAAGAAGAATAGAGCCAGTGGAGGGAGAAACAGTATAAAAAGGACTAAGGTACTTTTTGTCTATCATTTTAAGGAAGTAAGAGACTTTTAATACTAAAACATTTGCAAGCTGATGAGCATTTTTCACAAATCAGCATTTCTGAAACACTTATCAAGACCAACCTCCTCAGCCTTAGTAAGTTGCTTGAAACACTAAGAATTTAAGTGACTCATCCAGAGGCCCACAGAACTGCATATTAGAAAAGATACTTGAACTCAGGCCTTCCTCACTTTGGGGCCAGCTCTCTGTGCCTCTTATCAAGCTGCCTCTATGTGTTAATCATAGACTCCTAATATTGGATTTGCATGGGATCACAGAATGTTAGAACACAGAATATTACAGGTGAAAAGCAACTTAAAACCTATTTGGTTCAACTCCTTATGTTTACAGATGAAGAAACAGAGAGGTAGGAGAGCAAACTGACTCAACTCTCTATGGTCATACAACCAGTAGGAGGGTTTTGCTTTGACTAGACCTAAAGTCACATTTATATAACAGTGTATATTTTATAGCATGTTAAGATTGACAAAGTGCTTTGCTCACAACTATCTGCTGGAGTAGTTAGTTTTATATTTTACAGCTGAGGGAATTTAGATTCAGGGATATTAACTAGCCTGTTCATGGTCAAACAATAAGTAGAATTGCCAATATTTAACTTCTATCTTCAAATATAACAGTTTCTGTTATACTTCACTACCTTTCTATAAAAGTAGAATATTGCACAGGGTCACACATCTAGTAAATGCCTGTGCAAGGACTAAAATTCAGAATGTACAACTCTAAGGCCAGCCCTTTTCTACCTTACTATCCTTATCACAGAATCAACATATCCTGGGTTCATAGTATCTGGGTCTGAAGTTGGAAGGGACCACAGGAATAATCTAGTTCAATCTAGTCATTTTCTAGAAGAGGAAACTAAAGACCAGAAACATTAATCAATTTCCCCAAGGTCACACAGGCAATAAAGATCAGTATTCAGTTAGGTAAAAGAACTCATCTATTAACTGACTTCATCCAAGTGGCTGGAGCCTCTGCTAAAATAATCTCACAGCTCACAGAAAACAAATTGTGTTTCAAATATGTCCTGTTTTATGATGAAATTAAACTAAGTTTTCATTCCTGTATTACCACCTCAGATATCTTAACGATTTTTTCACTCTTACAATTCTAATGCTATATTTACTTTCTACATAAGACACGCACTGGCAAACTGGGCCCAATAGAAATGGTGAGAGTTATTTGCTTTGATTAAATCAGCATGTGAAAGGATCTGAAAGAAAAAAATCAAGACTGACATGGTAGGACCTAAAATCATACAGGGGCAAGCATTTGCTAAATTGGGAATTGGATTCTTAAATAAATTCTCCTTGTTTCCATGGAATATCACATACCTCATAAGAGCAGAGACTGAACTTAGAAGGTTAAAGCTAGTTAGTGATTTCCCCCCACTGCATTACAACATGTATGTATGCCCTTTCCCAATATTCTAATGACCTGCACCATCATTGATGTGAGTTCTTTAGTTAGCAATGTTAATCATGGCCCATCTGTACTTGCCTTTCCTGAGTCAATCTTGTCCACATATTAGCATAGAAAAGAGTAGTGATATCTCTCCCTATTAACTTAAAAAAAATATGAATCCACATCATGAACATTGACTCAAAAAGGGAAGAAAGTTAAGCCCTTGCTAAGGCTCAGGATCATTGCTAAACACTCTCTAGATTTGAGGATGGAAGATGCATTTTTTTTTCAAATGAGAGAGAAAACTAAAATGCATTTCTTTGGCTAAGTTCCCATAGAATTCATGAGATTCAGCTTGTCAATTGAGATTTATGAAATTTCCCAATGTTCACAGTTGGCTTACCAAGGCCAACGTGCTCATGAATTTTTAAGGAGACACAATCATTCACATTTCCTCCTCCTTTCAGTTCGCAGACTGGGCTTTGTTTACTGCCTTGAGAACATGATGAAGATTAAAAATGGGAAAAGCCCAACTTGTACACAGTGGTTAGAAAATTCATACACTATTGAAAGTACATTAATCTCTGGAGGGAGAAGGGAGGGCTGAGAGATGGAGCTGGTTTATTCTCTACAACCTTAAATCAGAGTGAAATCCAAGTCTAATTGATCTAAAACATTAGTGTGCATTATTCACTGTAATAAATGAGAACTCTGATGAGGATTCTGCAGGACTGCAGTAACCTCAAATTACATTGCTGAGTTGTCTTTTAAAAAAAAAAAGGAAAGAAAGAGAAAATATACTTGACAAAAAGCAAAGGTCTTTTCCCTAGGGCCTAAGGGATAAATCATAAGGTTCAAATGTTAAGAATCAGAATGCTACTTTCTCTTTTTTCGCCCTAAATTTATTTTTTGCCTTTCCCATAATTGCGATTAACTTTCATAAAGGAAATCATATTGTTATATTGATTAACAGTGGCTGCTTTTTCCAATTATGTGTGTAATGAGTTCAGTGGCAATGACACAGAAAATGGACCAAGACCTCATTCTAGATGAATGCTAATTTGGACTGAGGAATGTGTATTTGGTGCTTTCTTTTAAATTCAGTAACTGATAGTGATAGATTTTTGCCATTAATTAATCAAAATGTCTTGAAATAGAGTTCAGCAGGTGGGAATAATTACCAGTTAATTGTCAACTGTTTATTGCTCTTTGGGGATGTAAATGTAAATGCTGGGATCATTTTACAGTATTTGCTAAGAAAAGGTTCACAATAAATAAATCAGAGGTATGGATGTTGTTATGGTAACCATATTTGTGTTTGCATGGTTCTGTAGGAGACAGTACACACAGAGCTAGGCAATCATAATTTCCCTTTGGAATTATAATATTAGTTGGCCAGCTGCACATATTTGTCTTTGGGTTCTATTCTTTTGCACTTGCTTGTTTGTATGGGTTTGACTAGTTGTTACAAAATAAAGGAAGGGCTTTGCAACCAGGTGAAAGTGATCATATTCCTTAATGAACTAAAAAGTATATGTGGATTGCTTTGGATTTATTGACTGTATGAAAGGTGGTTCCTTCAGATATTTTGCCCATTACTAATATTAAGGAAGAGAAATATGACCTTTTGATTATAGAGTAGGAAGATAACAGCCTATAAAAGATTCACACAGTAATCCATGGCTCAGGATAGTCAAAGTTAATTGAAGATTGGAGCCTAGGAGACTTTTTGTCTGCAGAAACTTGAAGACCATCTACTAAGGCTTAGAGGGGTTACTGAATTGGTGGAATGAGCATCCACACCTATGAAAGTAAACACATCTTTGAAATATCAAAGGTAGGTATTAATTATATATAATTATCTTAATTTCAAGGCTATCATAGTGAGTGCTGATGGTGATAATAATAATGATAGTTTAAATAGCACTTTAAAGCTGGAAAAGGAGCCAGAAGACAACAATGTGAGGTAGGTGTTATTTTACAGAAGAAACTGAAGTTCAGAGACATCACACAATTTGTCCATCACCACATGGATATTAAGTATCAGAGGTACTATTTAAACCTATATCTTCCTGTAACATTTTTAAAATGAAATACAGAGGTGCAAGGTTTGAGTAAACCACTCTCAGCAGCAAGATAGTACAGCGAATAGAGTGCCCAGCCCGAAGTCATTAAGACAAGAAATGGTAAACTATTTCAGTATCTTTGGCAAAAAATGGAATCATGAAGAGTTGAACATGGCTGGATAAAAACAACGTGGTAACCTCTCTTTAAAATTAAATAACTTATGAGGCAGCTAGGTGGTTCAGTGAATAGAGCACAGGACAGGATTTGAGTTCAAATCCAGTCTTGATAATTGACACTTACTAGCTGTGACCTTGGGCAAGTCACTTACCCACAATTGTCTTGCCTTCCCCCTCCAAAAAGTAAAATAAAATGAACTAACAAAAAATAAACCTGCATATTTAGCACGTAGAATGTGCAGGGTCCTATTGTAGGCTGTACTTAATCAGATGAACAAGAAGTAGTACTTACTACCTGGCATAAAGGAAATTGGCAGGTTGATCAAGGCTTTGCACAAGAATTTGTACTAATTGGGCCTCAAAAATAGCTATAGGACATAAACAATATAATGGGAAAACATTATTCCTTTTCTTTGTTCAGTAAAATTCCCCATATACAAGCTTGGAAAATTGAGAGCTATTGTATACCCAACAGAAGTCATTCTATGTGTTAAGGAAGAAGGGAATAAGCAAAACAATGTGAGAATTTCAAGAAAATTAATATACAGAAATAGAAATACGGTAGAGAAGTTGTAGAAGTCAGGTAGACAAATACATTCTCAATAGGTTGCTTGTTTCTTTTAGTGATATCCTATTACTTATAGTAGAAAGGGCAGGTGCTAATTTTATGATATTGTTCCTTACATTCATTAACTTGAAGCATTATATCATTGAGAAACTCTGTAGTGTTCTCAGTAGGAATGCTTACAAAACTGTGTGAACTTGGGTAGCATTTCTTACCCCAAATTCTATTAAGTTGAGTCATTTTGGTTCACTTGAAATCTGCCCATGTAGTAGTGGATCTTAGGGCTCTTGTCTTATTTCTTTAAGAAGGTGATGCTATTGAGGTAAAGCAAATAACTGTGCTCCTGAAAAATAGGTGAATACTCCCAGGGACTAACTCATAAATATTTACTGGTAATCAACACTTGTTGTTGATTTCAATCATACCTTAGTTTTTGACTCAACTTCTCAGTTCTGCACTGCACTTTCACCCTTATTTTCTTTGTTCCTTTCTTTCCTTTTCCTTTCCTTCCTTCTTCCCTCTTTCCCTCCCTTTATCTCTACCTTCCTTCCTTCCTCTCTCCCTACATTCTAATTGAACTAAGTCCCAGAACAATACTCCTCTCCTCAATGAAATCTATGATTACTCAAAGGAGAATAGCCTAATAATTATGCAAAAAAATGAAGTAGAAGAACAGTTCATTGAGTAAACAAGCTGTTAGTAAGTTTGGGTGCAGAAGGGACAAGTACTGAAGGTGACCAAGAAGTTATATTCAGAATTCAATATAAAGAATACGGTGGGATGGATTGTATTTGTGGTATTGTGCAGCATTTCATACAAATTTCCTCCCTTTTCCTTTGAATATTGAATAATGTTGATTCCATGTCTGCAAGTCCTTATCTTTCTCTTCTTCCTTCATGCTCTATTTACCTCCCAACAGGATTATTGCAATATTATCTTAACAGATCTTCTTTGGTTCAATCTTTTCCTGCTTTGGGTGAATAGGAAGAGGAAGGGAATAAGCATTTAAATAGCATTTACTATGTTCCAGATAATTTGCATTTAATGTTATTCACATTTTTAACAAATGTTGACTTACTTGATTTTCCCAATATTTTATACTTAAGGTAACTGAAGTAAACAGAGCATGACTTGCTCAGAGTCACACAACTAGGAAGGATTTGGGGCTGTATTTGAACTCAACATCTTCCTGACTCTAAGCCCAGTGATGTTTCCACTGTGGCAACATCTGCCTTTGTTCCTTTGACTTACAAAGATCATCCATGCTACACGATGCCTCTGTAATATTTACTTTACTAAAACAAAATTCAGATTATATAAATTCATTGCCAAAATTTTTTCAATGGTTCCCTATCTTTTATGAAATTAATGTAAAAATCTATCACTGAAGGCTCTTCTATATCATTATATGATTTTGATCCCACATTCATTTAAGTTTCTTTTCCCCTTCATTCACCAGTTCCTTCTTTCACTGACTTCTCAGTGTTGGAAAATCTCAGTTCAAGTAAAGTTCAAAAAATGCTTACAAACTGTGTGACCCTGGGCAAGAAACTTAGCCTCTGTTTACTTCAGTTTCTTCAATTATAAAATGTTGGGAGAATCAAATAAGTTAATGTTTGTCAAAAATATTAATAGCCCTAAATGCACAGATTTTGGAACATAGCAAATTCTATCTAAACATTTATTCCCTCCTTTAATGTGAATGATATCCCAAAGAGAATATTCTGTCTTTCTCGTCTTCTATCCATATATTTTCTTCCTTGAGAATGTCATTCACTACCAGGGCTTCAAACATCAACCCTATGATTATGGCTCTAAATTCAGTATCTGTTCCTGCTCTCTCTTCCAAGCTGTAGACCTCCATCTTCCACTGATTATCAAATAGCTCCTCCTAGATATCACACTGTTACCTCAAGCTCCACTTATCCATACTGAAGCATTCAATTTGACATAAAATCAACCCAGATTTCAGTCTATTTGTGATACATAAACAAAATATATTAATACAAAGTAAATGTTTGTTGAATGAATGAGAGGTGAAAACTGAAGGGAGAAAAGCGAGACCAGAGGAAGAATGAAGGGTAGGGTGAACAGTGACAGTAGGATTGAAGGTTTCAGGGAGAACAATATCCTGTCATGTCTTTCATCTGCTTAGAAATCTTCAGCAGCAATCTTTTGCATCTTGACTAAAATTGAAAGTTCTCTTCTTAGCATTTAGGGATCTCCATAGCCTGTTGCTACCCTATCTTTCACATAACTCCTTTCTATATGCTTTATGTCCACACTGAAATGAATTATTCTATATCACCTGAATGTTCACTATCGTCCTAAATTTGAGTACGTGGTATAATATAATGTCATTATGCTATAAGAAATTAGGAATATAAAGACAAAAAAAATAGGCACAGAAAAAAAAACTTATGTATTCCATTACAAAAGGAAGCAAGAACCCTGAAATATATACAAACGGTGATTACTAAAAATAAAAACCCAATGTACAAGAACACTGTAAAGCCAAGCATGACCAGCTTTCCAGAGGACTGCTGCTGTGAACAGCTTGTAGGTTCTGATTACATAGTATAGAGAACTCTTTATTTAGTCAGTAATTAACTGAGACAAAACATTGACAAAACCAAAGTCCAGTACTCACAATGTCATAACATAGCAACTTATCACTAAAGAGCCCACAAAGTTTTAAGCAAAAGAAATCATTCGGTAAGAACTCAACTCAATCATCTTTAAGGAGCAAGCCTCCTTAAGACACGAGAAGTACATAGGTTAAAGTGTTCCACCTCTAGGTCACAGTAAATCATAATCTTCTCAGTCAGCATTAATTACTCAAGGTGAGCTCTTTTCAACTTGACTCAAGGCTGGTTTTCAGATTCCATGGTTGCTATTCCATGGGTCCAGATGCCTGAATCTACCCAACTATCACCTGGATTCAAAGGCAGGCAGCTCTCAGCTCCTTGTCCAGCTCCTGGTCCAGCTCCTCATCCAGTTCTCATTTCACACTGAAGTTCAACATGTCCAGTCCACCTTAACTCCTTCACAGTTCCTGTTTCTGGGAAGACAAAGCTTAACAGAGCCACAATATTATTCATGCATGTTGCCGGCATCATCATCAATTTACTATCTGCCTGTGAAATCAACAGAGGCCCACAAACAAGGTCCGAGAAGTCAACACAAATCATCAATAAAGTCCCAGTACCTCCAAAACCCACCTCCAGAACCTCTGTGAATAGACAACTGGAAAATCTTCTTTTAGGGCTTCCAGTAAGGTACCAGGGCTTCTGTACAAAGAATCACGAACATAAATCAAAACAGACAAAACAGACAAACATAGAGTGCTGGCATACGACAAGTTTTCCCTTTCTCAATTCTGTTACCACAGGAGTTCTCTTCTCAGTTATTCTTAGTTCTGCTCTCTCTAGCCTGGCGCTCTCCTTATATATGGTCATTAGTTTCTCACCCTGCTGACTGCAACAGGAGTTCCCAAGTTTTGGGTTCAGAAGTTGTGGAGTTTACAAGTTTTGCATCTCAACAAAGACTTGATACAATAATAGGCAAGAACTGAAACAAGGTGTCAACTAAATAGCTGGAACAAGGAGTTAAGAACTTCTTTGCTTGCTATTACAAACACTGAAATTGAATTTTGTGAAAGTATAATGAACAAGCTTGACTCCAAAGAAGAAATATTAGAACTATCGTTTTCCGTCTTCACAGGTATGGGATATGTGTACAGAACACTGCATGTAGTATTAGACATGGTAGATACATTGGTTATTTTTGCTTAATTCTTTTCTATCAAATATTATGATATTTTATTTTTCCAATATTTTATAGTTGAGAAAACTGACGTAAACAGAGGATAAGTAACTTGCACAGGGTCACATAGCTAGTAAGTGTTTCTTCTTCTTTTCTTTTTCTCCTCTTTCTCCTTTTCTTTATCTGATTCTTCCTCCTGTTTTTAAAATCAAATATTATCTTATTTGATTCTTCTAATATTTTATAACTGAAGAAAATGATGTAAACAGAGATTAGGTGACTTGTCTTGGATCACAAGCTAGCAAGTGTTTCCTCCTCTTCCACCTTCCACTCTTCATTCCTTTAATCCTTTCTTCCTTCCTTCCTTCTTTTCTTCCTTTTTTTCTTCCTTCCATCCTTCCTCCCATCATTCCTTCCTTCCTTTCATCCTTCCTATTTCTTACTTTCATCCCAGAAATTGTTCTATTATAGAGGGATATTTTTTGAAATGGAGATAATTTTAAAACAAATGTTACCAATATATATTTATTAAAAAAAGGAAGAGGATTTTAAGAAGGTGGAATCTTAAACAATACACAATTTTACATGTGGTCATATGTGAAATTACATATTCTTCTGTGTGTGGCAGTGACTGTGATGTCATTGTTTTACATCAAAAGAAAAAAAAATCCTTTACAGAAACTAACACTTTTATAACTTACTGGTTACTTTTGTCTTTTTTCTCCCCATTTCTCTGAAGCCCACTTTCCACCTTATACACAAACACACACACACACACACACACACACACACAGAATGCTATGTTGTTGCAAAAAAAGGCTTTTATTTCATTATCTTTAGGATTCCTCTCAATTTATACTCTTAAAAAGGTTCATAGAAATTACAAATGGAAACCAATAAGGCCATCCTCTATTTCTTTTGATTACTATTATTTTTACAATGTGATGGAAGAACTGAAATGTGCCAGAGAGAAAAAAAAAATAACTCTGTTGGTACTGGGCCTCTATAGGCAATGATAATTTTCTGCCTGTATGTTCAGTCAGAAAGCTCAATAAAATGATTTTCCCTCTTTTATTGATGTTCCCTCTTTCCCCCATTTATCTTTCTAACCTTCTGCTCCCCTTATTTGATCCTTTCATACATCTCAGACAACTAGGAAACAAAGCTGACTGATTTGCAAGTTTTACTTTTAATATTACTGGAAAAAATGTACTTAGTTTTTTTTGTTTTCTTTTGTGGGAGGCA
>CM053589.1:62219455-62235911 GCA_028646515.1 Pseudochirops corinnae | reverse complement strand
TATTTAGGAAAGCTAATTCATTTGGACTTGTTTTATATCTTACAATTTTATTAAAGTTCTTAACTGTTTCAACTTGTCTTTTGGTTGATTGTTTTGTGTCCTCTAAGTATGCGTAATATCATCTGAGAAAAAAATTCTAGTTTTGTTTCTTTATCTATTCTTATTCTGTCAGTTTCTTTTCCATGTCTTATTACTATAGCTGACATTTTAAAGATGTTAAATTCCCACAAAACTTGCTCCTGTTTATGTGTATTAGTACAAGTTTTTAAACTTTCAACCTTATTAATCTCTCCTTTAAATTTTAGAATTTATGATTTGGTGTATAATTGGGCATTTCTATTTTTTCTTTTTCATTTTTTAGTTGCATGATCAATTTACTGATCTGTGCTTTCTCTGTTTTACTGGTGTAAGAGTTTAGAGATATAAATTTTCCCCTAGCATACTGCTTTAGCTGAATCCTACAAATTTTATTTTGTTGTCTAATGTAATTATCTTTAATGAATTTATTGATTGTTTCTCTTTACTTTTCTTAGATCCACTAATTCTTTAGGATTAGATTATCTAGTTTCCAATATTTTCTTATGCTTCAAAGGCCCTTTATTTAATGCAGTTTTGTTGCATTGTAGTCCAAAAGTGGTATACTCAATATTTCCACCTTTCTGTATTTCTTTACATTCACTACCCTCCCTATCTACACTCTGGTTCTTACCTAAATAGAGCCCTTGCTCTCTTGGGACTGTGACAATTCTTTCTACCTGGAATTATGACTTTGAACTAACAGTTTGCTGAGCTGTCAAATGGCACGATATCATGTGCCCAGTACTAGTACATTGGTTCCCTGGAAAATTTCTGATCAGGTATTTAGTTACCCAGCTGTTGTTGCAGCTGTCATCTCCCAGGCCCACAGTCAGTGCAGCTTATACAACTCATACACCCTATTCCTAGCCAATCCCTGACCCTGTGCCAACAGAGCTTCTTTTGTCAATCTAAGCTCCTCTGGGCTGAAATCATGACTTACTTTGACTTTCTTTTCTTCTCAGAGTTACCTTTGATTTTGTGTGTGCATGTGTGTGTGTGTGTGTGTGTGTGTGTGTGTGTGTGTGTGTGGCCATTTTGTAGGAGAGGTTTTGGGAAAAATTGGCAGTTGTGATCCTTCACTCTCACCATCTTGTCTCTACCCTTATTCCCAGGTAATATTTGTAATTTTTTTTTTTAGTTTTAGAAGACATTTTTTAAATTGTACTTTACTGATTCAAACTTTTTTTTTGTAATAACAATAAACACAGTAGGATCATATATTCCCCATACCTTTCAATCAATTACATGACTGCAAAAATGTGGGCTGTTGTAAAAAATTGTCTACAAGAGCCCATAAATTCCCTTCTTATATTTTCATCAAGGACACTCTAGGTATGAACATAATTAAATCCCCAAAACTTTACAGATATGTAAACATAACTATATAGATCAGTTGTTACTAATGTCTTCTCAGTCATCATTTTTGGGTGATAATACTCAACATATTATCAATGATGAATTCTGCAGGAGAAATAGCATGAAGACTGTTATCAGCCAGGTGTATTACCAGAAAGAGGGGGGTAATCATGAATGGAAAATAAGTGGGTAATCAATGTCAACAGATCTAGAGGGAAGATTCCCAGCACCATCCCTAGAGGGAGATTTATGAGAGGATTTGAAAGAGAATTAAATTAGACTTCGGTCTGCAACAGTGAAGGGAAGACCCATGCTGATGAGATCAAAGTCTATTAAAGTATTTAAATGTTGAAGAAATACCACCCATGGTTTCTTCCAAACATTTCATATTCTTCTTTGAAATATATTGAAAATCAATCCCTCAATGTTTTGAAAAATATATTAAACCCAGCACAGATTTCTTTGTGTATAATTTGTCTGATCCAGCTACTTTTATTTACTTTTATTTTTGACTGTAACAATGTTTTCATTTCACTTTTATTTGCACTCTAATGTCATATTTACTCTCATGCCATAAACTTTTGTTTCTTCAGTTTCTTTTGGTATATCTTTTTCCTTTTGAGTAGCCTTCTCCTCTGGTTTAGGAAAAATTTTTTCCTTTTCAGTAAGAATCATCTCAATATGGCAAGGAGAACACATGTATGGGTTGATCCGACCACGAGCCCTGTAAGTACACCGTTGCATTGAGCCTTATTAACCTGGATATGCTCAATGACAAGAGAATCCACATCAAGACCCTTTATTTCTGTGTTACTCTCTGCATTTTTAGCATATGCAGCAAGAATTCAGTGCTCTTTTTGGGTCAGCGACCCTGTGTCCACCCCCATTCCTTAACCTGGGCACACCTGCCAACTCTATCATTATATTTATGGAAGGGAACATATTGTTTCTTCAATGTGATATCTTCCAAATACTTGGTAGCTTTTCAGATATGCATGCCCTTGATAGCCTGGGCTGTGTTCTTGATGTGGACCCGGAGATTTGGACCCCTTGACTTGCATGATTTTGTGATGTTCTCTAGATCAAGAGAGTACTTCACCATTTTAAATAATTAGCTAGGATGGCTCAAGAGAAGAGTTACTTTTATTTTTTAATTAAATTTTATTTTCTTTTCAATTAACAAAAATTTTTTCTCTCCCTCTCACCTCCCCTCTCCCACTGAAAATGAAACAAAGCAAAACCTTTGTAACCCACGTAATATTTCTTATCAAAGTTTTGAATTTTCTTAAAATTCATCACACATTGTTTGGTCTCATTGTAGTATCCAATCTTATGATTTTCCTTGGGTGTTCTCATACTTTATTCAGGTTATTTTGTTTTTCTCTTTAACATCTTGGTCTATCAGTTATCCTCCCTCCTTTCTAGTTTTCCCCATTACTCATTTTTAAGCTCTTCATTTGCTAATGATTTCAAGTCAAAGATAGACCACCTCTTTTTCATTGGCATGCTTGCCATGGCACCTACAGGATTCTCCAGCACAGGCCCCTGCCCCAAGTTTCCTATGGTAGGGCAAAATTTGCTCACTTCAGAAATATAAACTGACAATCAATTCCAATTCTTTTTTTGTCCATCTTTCCTTATCTAGATAGGATAAATGGGCATGTGCTCCTTTATTAAGGGATATAAATACTCAGAAAGATTGATCCAGGCAGAGTTACTTCAACCTTGGTGGTCCCTGACCTAGGGCATGACCTCAATAAGAAAGTACCACATTTCTAACTCATCTAACCTTTCTTCTCACATAGTGGATCAGTGATAGAATCAAGATTGTGTTTCTATATCAGAGTTAAAATGAAGATTGCAGCGTGGGTTTTCATTCTTCTTTGTCTTAGAGATTCAATTGTAATTGCTCTTTATCTGTGGTATAAATTCTTTATTTCTTTAGAGTTAGAGACTAAGAAGGGTTCTGAGAATTTGACTAAAGCTCTAACTTGCTAATCATGTATTAAAGCATTTTCAACTTATTTTTACAGATGAGGAAACTGAGTATCAGAGCAGTTAACTTACCTACTTGTGTATACTAACACAAATAGAATTGTAGGGGGACTGAAAATTGAACTGAGGGTCTCTGGCATTAAATCTAAGGTCCTGTGTTTCAAGGTCCAACACTTACTCTGCTATGCCGTTTTCATTTTGTCCTTATTTCTAATCAGTGCCCTATACTTTATTCTAGTCCAGAAAACTAACCAGTAGGAATACTACATTTATTTGAATCAACCCAATGCCTTCCTTATCCCAGATCTTCACATCTTTCATCATTAAACACATCATTCCTGAATTAAAGAAATACAAAAGAGAATGATTATGATTGTCTTTCTTCTCTAGAAGCAGAGGCTCAGTCAGACATTCTCTTGCAATGAATGACTTAAAACTATTTCTATAACATCTCTTTCAAAACATGTTTCAGATTAGTATGCATATAGAATGTTTTGACACAGATTAACATTCATTGAACAGAAGACTATTTAATGTAGATTATTACAATTAAATTAGGTTGTGATTGATGGTCCACATCATCTAAGAAAATATAAACTATAAGAAATTTGATTCTTGAGTCTTTAGAAGCAGAAGCATGTAATGAAAAGACCGCTAGTTTCAGACACAGAGGACTTAAGTCTCAGTACTACCTCCACCACTTACTCAATTATAACTTTTGATAAGTCAATAGAGCTTCTTAAGCCTCAGTTTTCCCATTTATCAAATGGAAATAATATTTTTATTATAATTATATATATATATATATAACATAATTATAATAATTAACTCAAAGGGTAATTTTGAGGAAAGAGCCCGATACATCCTAAAACCATGCAAATGTAAAGTATCATCATCATCATCATCATCATCATCACCATCATCACCATCATCATCATCATCATCATCATCATCATCTTCATAATCATCTCAGTACTTTGACTAATCCATGACTCATCAGTGCCAATATCCTTCTATGACTCTTCATTCTATTACTTATAAAAGCTATTTAGCTCTTTTAATTAAATGCATTGTTAACCATAACTATTGCTGTTATTAAGCATTTCAATATTTTAAGATACCGAGGTGCAGCCTTCAGAGTACTACTAGGAGTTAGACATGGAAAATAGAATAACATTCCAATTACTTGAATTACTCTTCAGTATGGTATATAAAATATTTAACAACAAAGCTCCTACTTGTCTTTCCAGTTTTATTTTTTTTTTGTTCATATTTATCTTCCATTGCCAACAAATTGACTATGAACCTCCTTTGTACAATATTCTGTTTTTCCTTCTCATCACTTGGCACAAATGGTCCCCATTCCTAGAATGCATACCATTCTCATCTCCAAATCTTAAAAGCTCTGGATTTTTCTATAAAGCATACATTTACAAATGGGTGCCCTGATCTTCTCAGTTGTTAGTTTCCACTCCATCGCAAAATGTCTTTTTTATGATTTTGTATATGGTTATTACGTCCTTATTTAATGATAATAATGATAATGATAAAAGCTAATATTTATGTATTTCTTTAATAATAATGATAATAATAGCTAATATTTATGTATTTCTTTAATGTTTTCAAAGTGCTTTACAAATATTATATCATTATATCCTCACAACAACCATAGAAGGTGTGGGAATGAGTGAACCATGTTGACTCAATTTTGTGACTGAATGCAGCATCTTAGGTCTTTTTCTATTCAGTTGTAGGTCTAGTTCAATTTCTGTCTGTGATAAAATTTTATTCAATATGAGAATTGTGAGGGGAAAAAATATTGTTTGAACCTAGCCCTTTGTAGCTGGGAAGTTGGACCACCTCGATATATTGCTAACAGACCCTTAACTAAGGGCCTAGTTTATCCTGTCCAGAATCCAGTCAAATCTGAAGATTGATGTAAGGAGTTTTGTCACAATCATACATCTCAAACAACCAACATGTCTTTTCTGAAAACTGGCCCCATGCTGATTAATCATTTACTATTTCCTTGTTCCTTTGATTGAATACTGACATTCAGTTGTGGGGCCCAGAGAAAGTGTGATACCTCCTTTTTTTCTGATTTCAGGGAATTATACCTTTTTGCTTTACTGTTCCCAACCTAGAAAGTCCCTAATCTTTCTTTCAATTGGAACTCAGATGATTTAATTTTCAATCCTGGTTCATATGCTTTTATTTTCTTTTAAAGTTTACAAATCTGTCTTTCTGGGTATTCAGGATCCAGTGCCAAATTGAGCAGGGTTTTTCCTGATTTGTTATTCCATTGGCACATATTGCTTTATAATTCAATGTGCTCAAAAGCTTAAACCTTTGTTGCTTGTTATTTCACATTTTACTTGTCACAAAGGTAGACACTATTATTATTCTCATTTCACAGATGAATAAACTGAGGCAGACAATAGTTAAGTAACTTGCCTGTGGTCACACATCTAATCAATGCCTTATGCAGAATTCGAGCTCAAGTCTTCTTGTCTCCAGCTCCAGTGCTCTAATTATGCTTGAGTTATCTTTTCTGAATAGATTATAATCAACTTGTTTGCAGGAAATATTTTTTCCTAGCATCCCCAGGGTCCACATGGAAGGTACTTAATAAACACTGATTTTTAAAGATTGAAATAAGATTAATTTATTGATGTCCTAATATGTGTTCATTGCTGTGTTAAATACTGTGGAGAATACATGAAATGTATGTTATGATCCCTTCTCTTGAGGACCTTACAATATAATCACTGTGAAATAATTAATTAACACAATAACATGTTACATCTCTATATCAATCATTCAAAAAACATTTTTTGTATTAAGGTCCTACCATGTGGTCCTAATATAGGTACTTTGCCAGGCAATGGGCATACAGAGATAAAAATGAGACAGTCTCTGCCATCAGGGATCTTATATTCTATTTTGAAAATCAATACAGTGCTGTATATAAGACTTTTAAAGTTTGCAAAAAGCTTTTCTTCTTGAGGAAAAAAAGAACTACCTGAGAGACAGGAAGCAAATGAATTTTAATCCTTATTATTTAAAGGTGCCATTGAAGTTTTGTGACTCACCAGAGACCTTAACCTCATAGATAGCAATTTCCCATACTCTCCACTGTGAGAACCACAGACTAGGTCTCTGGCCAAACTGAAAACAATAAACCAGGGTAAGGTGGTGAAATGTTTCTTCTTGAATTGCCACAAAGATTAAAAATAAAACAAAAAATCAGCAGCATTATCATGAATACTCCCAACAAAATATAAACACTGTATTTGATGGCATATGAAAGTTTCCGGAACCATAGTTCTCTATCTCTAGAATGAGGAGAACGAGGCATATTTTCTCATTGCTTTTCTCAGACCAAATTTGGTTATTATAATTTCATTTTATTCAAATTTAATGGTTGCTTTTGCATAAAATTTCTCAGGCTTTTTTCCCTCCTTTTTTTATGAATTCAACATCGGAATCATCATCTTTTCCCCAAATATTGATTTTATACAAAAAGCCTTTGACATTCATAATGATCCTTCCTCATGCTTCCTAGCCTCCCAATTTCTTATACTTCTTAAATCTTATTATCTATTGCTACAATCTACCTCAATAACACCAAGGGATGATCTCAAACTGGATCTTCCCATTACCAATAAATGTTCGACCTCTTTCATTAGAAACTCTAACTTTCCATCTGAGTATAATCTTCTTCATTTTTTCCTATGCCTCATTCTAGACTAAATCTGTTCTTTGTTCTGAGGCTTCCAATTCTTCCACCTATCAGTACTTTCTCAGACCATTAACCCTATCTATTTTCACTTTCTTCCCTTTCCCATGTCAACCTTAGAATTAGTAATTTCAACTCTTTGTGTCTTCTGCTATTGAATCCTTTGCACTATTGTCTTGTTGTTGTTCTTCTCTTGCCAAATCTGAGACTTGGATTACCCTCATTATCTGTCTTCTTGGCTCCTACTTGTACATTATTGAATGGAACTAGAAGAAAAATAGAGCTGAGCTAAGTATATTATAAATTAGTATTGCTGCATTTAACTCTAATTTCATTGTATCAAGAAATTCCTTTTATGTCTCCAGAAATAATTTTCTATCAGCCCGCACAAAAGCCATTCTAAACTTCCTCTTCCACTTTAAAGCATCCCACATATTCTCTTTTCTCTGCTCAGCTGAGGATCTTGCCTTAATGAGAAAATTCAGGTAATTTGATGTGAACTCTCCTTCTCCTATTATCTTCATCTCAAAACCTCTTGTCAGCATCTCTCACTGCCTCCTACTTTATACCAGGTTCTGACAAAGAGGTTTCCCTTCTCCCTCTAACCTCTCTACTCTCCTCTCTTATTAAGGAGATGGCATCATCAATCACCACCCCCCATCTTCTTGCATCTCAACCAACTGATTATTCTGGATTGTCTACAAACATTGTTAAGACTCTCCCATCCTTAAATAAAGAAAACAACAATAAAAACAAACAACCAAAACATATTATCTCCTCAAATTTTGTCTTATGTCTCTTTCCTTTCTCAACCAAACCCCTTCAAAAAACTATCTACACTTGTTTCTACCATAACTTATGTTCTCATAAAACTAGCATGTGGTTTTTAAGTTCACCTCTCAACTGAAATTGTTTTCTCCAAAGTTACTCCCAATAACTTCATTGTCAAACCCAATTGTCTTTTCACTTATTAGCCTTGACCAATCTCCTGCATTTGACATTATTCACCACTCACTCAGCCAGGATATGTTTTAATGTATTCATATGACATTAATCTCTGCTTATTATTTAAGTACCTGTCTGACCCCTGTCCCATCTTCTTTGCTGATTCATCATAAATATTATACTTCTTAACTGGATCTTACTCAAGGTACTGCCTTAGACCCACTATTCTTCTCCCTTTCTAATCTTTCTTTGGATCATTTGTGGATTTAACTATTCTATCTATGCAGATTGATACACACATCATCTGTCTGTCTATCTATCTATCTATCTATCTATCTATCTATCTATCTATCTATCTCCTGTCTTTCCCTGAGCTTAAATCCCATATTATCAATCTTATATGGGAACACTTCAAACTGGATATCTCAGGGACATTTTAAACCAAAAATTTCTACAATTTACCCTATTCTCTTTCTTTCAAGTCTCTTCTATCTCAATTTCCTTATTTCTCTGTAAGAAGCCACAACCAGTCTCTTAGCTTTGTAACCCCACAATTAGCCTTGACTCCTCACTCCCCATCACCCCACACATTTAATCAATTTTCAAATCTTCTCATTTCTGTTTACACAATGGAATAAATCCCAGGAGGTGGTTTACTGTGAAAATTGAGAGAACCAAGTATATTTTATCTCATGAGTGCTGAGTCTTTTTTGTGCTGCCACATATATTATACTCCATTTTGTTGTTTTTCTGCCACTCATTCATGGGAAAATAAATGTAAAAGCTGCCTTTTGTTTTATAGTGCAAGTGGATGCAATTAATAAGCATCTCTCAATTCTGGGAAAAGAAAGACCTCAAAAGCTACTCACCAACCCCAACTCAATTGAAACTTTCTCTTGGCCCCCTCTCAAATTAGAAAACCCCTTATCTTTACTCCAATTAAAAAATCAGATTATCTAATTTTGGATCTTATTGTTTTCTTTGAATTAGTTGATCTATTTAATTAATTTTTAATACATAAAAGTCTGACTCACTCTGTGTTTAGGGTCTTTGGACTAACTGGAGAATTCATTGATTATTATTTCTGTTTTTCTCATGAATAATATACCTTGGAATGTTTCTTCAATCATTATTAAGTGCCTGCTGCACTACTTTGCAATATTAAGAGTTATCTGTACTCACACAATATCACAATGCTACATGAACATGAAAAAAAATGATTTCATTGAATAATCTTTTCTTGATACTTCTATTTATTTCCCTTTTCTGAGTTTCTCTTATTTGAAAGCTTGCAAATCTAATAGATTTCAATATCTAATATTTTGCCTAATTCTCTCAATGTTTTTTCCAAAAGGAATCACTTGAATGATTTATTTATGTTTAAGTTTCACTTTTAAAAATTGTTATTAGACTCAGCTTTGGAAGACAGACTATTACAGGTGGCAACTTGAGCTCTTTATCTTCCCAGAAGAGTTTATTCCATCCCTTTCTGTGCTTTCCTATGACTGCTAAATAATCTTGATTTTTAAAAAATTTACATTTCTTCATTCTCTTTTAAATTAAGAAAGATGGAGAGAACAAATATTTATCAAGAACCTATTATGTGCCAGGTACTCTGTTAATCACTTTACAAATAAGTCATTTGGATCTCACAACAATACTGTCAGCTAGGTGACATTATTATTCCCATTTTACAGATGAGAAAATGCAGACTGAAGTTAAATTACTTGCCCAAGGTTAGAATCAAATTACTTTCCCCAATTACTAAGTGTTTGAAGCCGGATATGAACTAGATTCTTCTAGATTTCTGACCCAGAACTTTATAAACTATTTAATCAAGCTACCTCAGGTGGAACTTTTTGGAATTTGTCACATGGTACTGGAGTGACTGGATTTATGTAATGTAGGAGTATAACTAAAAAGCGAATGA
The DNA here is from genome assembly GCA_028646515.1 of Pseudochirops corinnae. Classification (NCBI taxonomy): domain Eukaryota; kingdom Metazoa; phylum Chordata; class Mammalia; order Diprotodontia; family Pseudocheiridae; genus Pseudochirops; species Pseudochirops corinnae. The sequence goes on along the minus strand of CM053589.1, from coordinate 62,225,868 downwards.
TGGAGTATACGAGGGGAAAATATTATTGTTTAAAAAATTAAACTAAACTAAAATGATCTATGGGAAAAGAGAAAAGACAAAAATAAATCATAAGAAGGACAAAAAGGCCTAAAAGACTGAAGATTTAAAAAATAAATTAAATAATCTGGAGAGGTGAATATGGTAGATTTTTGATGAGGATCATGACAAAAAGGGGTCAACCAATCCTAACTTTCCTAATAAACTCCTATGGTAAACTGATAAGGATGGGATGGAGCTAAGAAAGTAGAGTAAAAGCAGGGACTTGCTTAAGCTTTCCCTTAAACATCTCCAACTACATATAAAAATGACTCTAAACAATTTCTAGAGCAAAAGAACTCACAAATGGGATAATGAAAAGAATTTCAAGCCAAAGACAACCTAGAATGTGGATGAGAAAGGTCTGTTGCACTCGTCTGAGAGAGGAACACAGTCCAACAGCATGGGCCACATCAGAATAGATAGGGCTGGAGCAGGATTCAGGGTACTGAGTCATAGGTAGCTGTGAGTGTTTCCAGATTTTTCAACCCACAAATTCCAAAGACAATGTAAAGGTCAGCAGGAAAGTTCAGTATAGACCTGGGTGAGAGAGAAGCTTGCTCCCTGAGCCCCAGGGTGGCAGAAGTGGCAGTGGCTGGTTCTGGAACTCTCAGCCCACAGACATGGTTGTTGGACAGAGCTGCTAATCGGAAGAGGATTGCAGGGATCTCTTTGCTGGTGCTGAGGCAGGATTCTCTTGTTTTGCCCATGATTGGATCTAGGTTGCACTTCTGGGTGGCAATCCCGGGTCTAAGAGAAACACTGTTGTGGCAGAGCTTGTGGTAGCAGTGGAAAGTGAATACTCCTCACAATTCCAAGACAGAAGAGATTTTGTGGTCTCACACAGACAAGATCACAGGCCAGGAGATGAGTAACACCTCCCCTTTTATCACACAATCTTGGAAGAACTGAAAATTGACAGGTCCCAAAAATATCTCTGAAAACAGCTGCACAAAACCCCTAAAGCTTGGGACACTTTGCCCTCCACCCTGGAAGTAGAGTTCTACCTTAACAAAGAGCTAAAAAGTCAAGTAATTGGCTGGGGAAATGAACAAACAGCAGAAAAAAAAAATCAGGCTATAACATCTTACTTTGGTGAAAAGGCAGATCAAAACATACAACCAGAAGACCACAAAGTCAAAGCTCCAACATCCAAAACCTCCAAAAAAAGTATGAATTTGTCACAGGCCATGGAAGAGCTCAAAAAATTATTTTGAAAGTCAAGTAAGAGAAGTAGAGGAAAATTAGGAAGAAAAATAAGAGTGATACAACAAAATCATGAAAAACAAGTTGACAGCTTTGTAAAAGAGACTCCAAAAATGCTGAATAAAATGCCTTAAAAATAGACTAACCCAAATGACAAAAGAGGAACAAAAAGGCAATGAAGAGAAGAATGCCTTTAGAAGCACAACTGGACATATGGAAAAGGAAGTCCAAACACTCATTGAAGAAAATCATACCTTAAAATTAAAATGGAGCAAATGGAAGCTAATGACTTTATCTGAAATTAACAAATTATAAAGCCAAACAAAGAGAATGAAAAAAAAGAACAATGTGAAATATCTCATTGGAAAAAAATCAATTAAGCTGGCAAGTAGATCCTGGAAAGACAATTTAAAAATCATTGGACTATCTGAAAGCCATAATAAAAAAAAAAAGAGCCTAGACATCATCTTTCAAGAAATTATCAAGGAAAACTGCCCTGATATTCTAGAACCAGAAGGTAAAATAACAAAGGAAAGAATTCCCTGATCCCTCCTCAAAGAGATCCAAAAAGTAAAACTCCTAGGAATATCGTAGAAAAATTCCAAAGTTCTTAAGTCTAAGAGAAAATATTGCAAGCAGTCAGAAAGAAACAATTGAAGTATTGTAGAAACTCAGTCAGGAAAACACAGCATTTAGCAGCCTCTGCATTTAAGGGATCAGAGGACTTGGAATATAATAATCTGGACATCAAAGGAGCTAGGATTAAAACCAAGAATCACCTACCCAGCAATACTGAGTATAATCCTTCAGGGGAAAAAAATGGATATTCACTAAAATAGAAGACTTTCCAGCATTCTTGATGAAAAGACCAAAGCAGAATACAAAATTTGACTTTCAAACACAAGAATCAAGAGAAGCATGAAGAGGTAAACAGGAAACAGAAATCATAAGGGACTGATTAAAGTTGAGCTGTTTACATGGAACGATAACATTTATAACTCATGAGACCTTTCTCACTAATTGGGCAGTTAGAGTGATGAATCGAATATGAAGGTATGATATGTAAAAATAAAATTAAGGGATGAGAGAAGAATGTACTTGGAGAGGGTGAAAGAGAGAGTCAAAATGGAATAAATTTTCTTGCATAAAAGTGCCAAAAAAAAGTTTTTACCTTGGAGGGGAAGAAAGAGGAGATGAGAGACAATCAGTGAACCTTACTCTAATTGAATTTGGCTTAAGGAGAGAATAACATACACACTCAGTTGGGTATGAAAATCCATCTTATCCTACAAGAAAGTAAGAGGGAAGGGGATAAGAGAGGGAGCAATGATAGAAGAAAGGTCAAATGGGAGGAGAGATAATCATAAGCAAACACTTTTGAGGAGGGACAGGGTCAAAGGAGAGAATAGAATAAGTGGGGGGTGGGATAGTTTATTGTAAAATATAGTTATTCTTTCACAACATGACTGTTATGGAGGTGTTTTGCATAACTACAAATGTTTAACCTTTATCAAATTGCTTGCTTTCTCAATGAGGGTGGGTGGGGAAGAAAGAAGAAAGAGAATGAAGAACTCAAAGTTTTAAAAGCAAATGTTAAAACTTGTTTTTTACATGCAACTAGGAAATGAGATATTCAGGCAATGAGATATAGAAATGTATCTTGTCCTACAGTAAAATAGAAGTGGAGAGTGATAGAAAGGAGGGCAGATTGGGGGAAGGGGTACTAAGAATGCACATTGGGGTTGGGTTTGGGGAGAGATGGGGAGAAAATTTGGAACTCAAAAACTTGTGGAAGTAAATGTTGTAAACTAAAAACAAATAAATAAGATAGCAACATTGCAAATAAAAACCAATTATAACGGTATTAGATATTAAAACCAAAGGAAAGTAAAATAAGTTCTTTATTCCTTTTCATAACTGCACAAGAAGATGACAAGTAGCCTATAGGGTCTTTGTTTGGGAATATACCACAGTGTCCTAAAGCCAGTAAGCAAACCCTTGTCTGTTTGAATCCCATCAGAGAACAAAGCCAGGACTTCTAGGTCACTGTGACAAGCCACAGGATAGTGGAGCAATGTGAAAGAATGCCCTTCACAAGCCCTCAAAGCAGAATATGGTTGATATCCTTTCAGAGATGAGTCAGGGGATGGACAAAGCCAGGTATGACCAGGTCACTATAAACAGAAATAGAAATGGCAGGAAATATAGGAAAAACACAAAGCAGGAGTTTCAGAAAATCTTAATTAAACCCAACTTTTAAATTCATTGGTTGCATCAGGAAGTCTAGGTGCCATTAATTGGGAAAAGGTGTTGATGCCCAGGTGGTCTGAAACCAAAATATTTTGATCAGAGACTTTCAGGCTGTAATAGGGGAATAAAGGCAACTCCTCTATGGAGATGACATAAAAGTGGGGGATAGACAAAGTAACAAGGCTATTGCCCGTGATGGGTCACCAGGAGAGCCAAGTAGAAGCTAGAAAGTGAGGCAGAGGACAGGGTCTTATTAGAGAAGAAATTGGAATATTATGTATTATTGTTAAGTTGTTTACTTATGTCTGAATCTTTGTGACCCCATTTTATGGGGTTTTCTTGAAAAAGATACTTAAGCAGTTTGCAATTTTATTCTCCAAAATTCTCATTTTATAGTTGAGGAAACTGAGGCAAACAATAGTTAAGTAAGTTGCCAGGGATCACATAATATTTGAGACTAGATTTCAACTCAGGTCTAGTTAGTACTCTATCCAATATGCCACCTAGTTTCCCCATTATATATTGTACCCTTAGTCAAATATATCTGTCCTATATGTCATATGACATTATGTGCCATAAAGTAAAATAAAATTTCAAATAAATAAATAGGAACAACTAGATGGTACAGTATATAGAGGGCTGTACCTAGAGTAAGGAAGGCCTGAGTTCTGAGACCAGATTTAGTCTCAGAAACTTATTGTGTAACCTTTGAGAATATAGATAATTAGAGATTTTCTGATTAAAAAAGTCAGAGACAGAATTACTGAGATAAGAACAAAGGAAATGTAAGAAACTGAGGAAAATAAATATCTAAATATACATAAATATAAAAAAATAAAGAATTAAAATAGCAAATAAGTGATTTTATTCAAAATGACATAAAAGACAAAAATTCCATTTAGAATTCCATTGTCTTCAAGGATCACATAATAAGTGAAGATAAATATAGAGCCTGTGTGTAGTTTTGTACTGTTTTTTTAAGAAAGTAAAGTAAAGCATATGTGTCTGTGGGGTGTGGGTGGGGGAAGAAGAGGGAAACAATATACTAGTAAAGAAATGAGGAGGAAAGAGAATGAACTACTAAAGGTACTATGGCACAGTGGAAAGAGTATTGGAGTTGCTACTTAATCCCTGTGTGACTTTCAGTAAATTAATTAACCTTCCTTACACTTTAATTCCTCATCTGTAAATGAAGGGTTTTAATTAGAAGGCCCTGTAGGTCTGTTCCAGGATTAAATCTATGATATAATAACCTTGGCTGTTTTTCATATTAATAACAATAATAATAATGACTATGGAGGTAAGAGAGGTGGGAATTCCTGAATATCAGACTAGTTGAACAAGGCAAAGGAAGTTATGGTTTGATACATACACACATACATATATACATATATATATACATACATATAGCCAAACATCCAGTGTATTACTCATATAGTTTTGTATATTCACATTTAATAGAGAAATAGTTAGGCATAGAAACAAGAGAAGGGAACATTAAGGATTGAGAGCAGAGATAGGGAGAAAAACATCACAGGCAAAATACACTTCAACCATGAAGAGTGAATAATAAAGGTTTTAAAAGAAGAAAAAAATGCAACAATTAGTGAATAGTGTCTGGTTTGGTAAAAAGAGAAGTATCAGAAGAGAAGGATCAGACTGTTTCAATTATCATTTACTAGTATCAAATCTATTCTATTTTTTTCTCCAATTTCTTTTTCAAAGATTCTAAACAGTAAATATATCAGAAAGATGAAGACAATCATCAAAGAAAGGTTGAATAATGATGTCAATGGTCCCTTATTTATAAGGACTTTCTTCAAAAGACAAGAAAAAGAAAATTATTGATGTACAGGGTTAATAAAGAGGGATCATCAAGGGACCAAAAAAGACCTAAGGGGATAAAAATTTAAAGGAAAATGAAGGAATTAGGAGAAGTAAATATAAGAGTTGAATTTAGATCCTGGACTTCCAACAAGGTAATCAATATGTTAAAGGTAAGAATAGAGTTTGAGTCTGCATAAGGTGTAGAAGTGAGATATGGAGGGGAATAGATGGTGGTAAATCTACCAAATTCATAAGTGAACAATGAAGACATTGTCATTCCTCGTCTCTAAACAATAAGAAGATATACAGCAGAATAGTAATGGAGATTGCAGACAGAAGGGATTGGGATCAGGAGACTGAAGAGGGTGGGTATATGTAGAGGGATCTAGGTCCACAATGAGAATGCCCCTGCATGGCATTTACGTGGGTGAAGAGGCAGCTATGTGACATAATGAAGTACTGCACATGGAGTGAGGAAAACATGGGTTCAAATCTGAACTCAGACACCAGCAGTGACCTTGGACAAGTCTTGCTAACCTCTGTCTGCCTCAGCATAATTAATAGGAATTACCTTCCAGGATTGTTGTGAGAGTAAAATGACTATCACATGCAGTTAACACCAAATGATAGCAGCTCATGCACTCCCCCCATTCCCCAAGGATAAAGGGAATTTCTCCTCTAGCAATAAAGAAGAAGGAAGTTGAAGTTCTACCTTATACTTAATTCCCCTAACTAGAACCCTGTGAGAGCTGTGAAGAAGGTGGATGCCATCTTTCAATTTAAAATCAACTATAGAGAGCTGAACAAAGTCCCATGCCCACCACTACAACTGTTCCTCACCTTATTAGGTTAGGCCAGAAAACTTAGGCCCAGGGTGAGTGTTATGGGGTTGCTGACCTCAGCAATGTCTTTTCTTTATTCCTATGCATGAGACTACTTGGAAGCATTTTTTTTTCAACTTGGAAAGAATGAAATATACTTTTATCATCATCTCTCAAGGCTATCTGAATTTTCCCTCAGGGCTATCTGAATTTTCCTTCCTATAGCAACATTCTTATGGACAAGGTCTTAAA
>CM053589.1:62202571-62212700 GCA_028646515.1 Pseudochirops corinnae | reverse complement strand
TTTTCAATGGTGCCTTTTAGCAGGATATAGTTTCCCTCCTTATCTCTTTTAATTAGATCTATTTTTGCTTTTGCTTTATCTGAGCTAAGGATCACTACCCCTGCTTTTTTTTTTTTTTACTTTAGCTGAAGCATAACATATTGTACTCCAGCCTTTTACCTTTACCCTGTGCATATCCCCTTGTTTCAAATGTGTTTCTTGTAAATAGCATATTGTAGGAGTGGGGTTTTTAATCCATATGCTAGCCAACACTGTTTTATGGAACAATCCATTCCCATTCCCATTCACTGTTATGATTACTATCTCTCTCTTTCCCTCCATCCTATTCCCTCCCCTGTTTATGTTTTTTGGTTTCTTCCTTCTCCCTTCGCCTCCTTGAGAGCTTATCTTTTGACCACTGCCTCCCTCAGTATTCCCTCTCTATCCTCACCTTGACCTACCCTTTCCCCTTACTACTCTTTCCCTCTATTCTAACTTTATCCCCTCCCTTCTTTTCTCCCGTTTAGCCCTCCTGCTGCCTATATGGCACAGTGGATTTTTATACTTAACAAAGTATTTTATTTTCTTCTTGAACCCAAACCAATGAAAGTAAATTTCATACAGTGCTCCTCTCCCTCCCTCCTATCCCTCTATTTTAATGAGGTTTTGTGTCTTTTCACATTAGAATCCTACACTTAACTGATTACATTGATCCCTCCTTGAACCAGAAACAATGAGAATAAATTTCATATGATGTCCATCATCATCCATCCTTCCTTTCTACTATAGTATTTTTTATGCCACTTTGTGTGTCATAGTTTATCTTTTTCTTCCTCATCCTTTCCTTCTTTCCCATTGCAATACCTTTGTACCCTTTTATAAGGTATTTTTTTTTATCATCAGCCCTCTATCTATTTATATCCTTTTTAAATGTAGTGATAATTATATAAATCTCAATATTGACTGGTATCCACTTCTCATATAGGAATGTAAACAGTTTGCTCTTATTGAATCCCAAGCTATATGCATGTGTGTGCATGTATGCATGCATGTGTGTATGTGTGAGTGTGCTTTTTCTTTGTTTACCTTTTTATGACTTTCTTGAGTCTTGTAATTAGAGGTTGGATTTTCCATTAAGCTCTGGCTTTCTCATCAGGAAAGTGTGGAAGTCCCTTATTTCATTAAATGACCATCTCCTTGCCTGAAAGATTATGCTCAGTTTTGCTGGGTAGTTGTTCCTTGTTTGTCATCCTAGCTCTTTTGCCTTACAGAATATCAAATTCCAATCCCTCTGATCTTTTAATGTTGAAGCTGCTAGTTCCTGTGTAATCCTGACTATAGTTCCATGATATTTGAATTGTTTCTTTTTGGCTGCTTGCAGTATTTTCTCCTTGACCTTGTAATTCTGGAATTTGGCTACTGCATATCTTGGAGTTTTCAATTTGAGATCTCTTTCTGGAAGAGTCTGGTGAATTCTTTTGATAACTATTTTACCCTCTTATTTGAAGATCTCAGGGCAATTTTCTTTGACAATTTCTTGGAGGATGTTCTCCAGGCTGATTTTTTCATCATGACTCTCTGATAGATCAATAATTCTTAGGGTTATCTCTCTTGGATCTGTTCTCCAGGTCAGTTGATTTTCCAGTGAGATAATGTACACTGTCTTCTAGTTTTTCAACCTTTATGCTTTGTTTGCCTTACTCTTGATGTGTCATAGAGTAGTCCCTAGCTTCAATTTGACTAATTTCAATTTTTAGTGAATTATTTTCTTTGGTTAGTTTTTGAAGCTCCTTTTCCATATCTCCAGTTTTCATTTTTAGGGAGGTATTTTCTCCAATTAGATTTTGAACCTCTCACCCCAGTTCACCAATTTTACTTTTTAAGGATTTATTTTCTTCAGTGACATTTTTTTTTTCCAATATGGTCACTGTAGATTTAAATTTATCTTCTACCTCTCTAATTTAGCTTTTAAAATCTTTCTTGATCTCCTCCAAGAATGCTTACTGCTTGTGAGTAGTTCATATTTCCTTCTGTGGTCTCAGGTGTGAGTATATAGTTCATGTTGTCCTCTGAATTTGGTTGTTCTTGCTCACGATAATAGGATCATATCAGTCTTGATTTCACAGACTCCTTCTTGCTCATTGTGATTGCCTATGTCCTGAATTTTTAGAATTGATATCTGCTTCCAGGGTACAGATGCCCCATGCTTCTCAGGCTGGGAGATAGGGGTTAGCTTGTCAATTATGTGTGCTGCAGACTCTGGGTATCTAGACTGAGGCCAAGGCCAGGACTCTCAGTGTTTCCCCTGAGTTACCCTAAGCCTCACAGAATAACCTCTGGGGGAGGGGTGGTCTGGCCAATTCAGGTTTCCAGCCCTGAGCCTCTGGGCTACAGCTCAGGCAGGCTTAGCAGCTGGTGGCCCACAGGGCTAGTTTCTGCTGATTCCCCTGGTGGTGCTAGGGCAAACCTGGGTTTGTGTTGTTAGTGTTTGCTGGCTCCACTGCCCTGCACTTTGGGGGCTCCTACTGGTCAGCTGATGTGGGGCTTGTTGGGGCACCTTCACTTCAGACTCTGTACTGCCTCAGTTATACCCTTCAGTGACACCCAAGCCTGAGGCTGTTACTACTCTTTCAGGATTTTACTCTGGGTGGGACATTTATCTCTCAGTTTCCTGGGTCAGGCAGGGGGAATCAGAGCAGCTAGGGTTTATTCCACCATCTTGGCTCCTTGAAGTTCAGATAGTTGACTTTTAAATGTCCAGGCTGATAGTCCCAGGAGAAGCTGCTGTTGCTGCAGAGGACCCTGTACTTTCTCTTACCCAGCTCTGACCAATCCTCCATCCTGCAGTGAGATGGCTGCGAATCACCTTTGGGGTGGGTGAGTGTGCTGGCTGTGGCTCCTTCTCACTCTGCTGTGGTCTGCTCTCAGGTCTGTGCTGGTGCAGCCCCTGTGTGCTCCATGATCCCCCTGCCCATACCCATGTGGGCACTTTCCTGTGCTGGGAATCTACCACTCTCTTTCTCCCAATGGATTCTGTCATTCTAAAATCTGTTTAGATCCACTTTTTAAAGTTTAGTGATGGAATTCATGGAGGATCTTAGAAAAAGTTTCTGCTTCCTTTCTGCCATCTTGGCTCTGTTCCTCCATGTGTGTTATTTTGATCATGTGATATTTAATCACCAAGAAGGCGAAAAGGTGGCAGAAGAAAGAGGAGGGACCATAAAAAGCCTAGAGTGAAACCTGACCTGTTCTCTAAAGAAAGCTAAAGTTTCTGTTTCGGTTTTGGTTTTGTGAAGCAAAAGTGAAAATGGAGTGTGTTTCAGACATGGGCAGTAGTCTGTGCATAAGCATGGAGGCATAAACTAGCTAGAGAAAGTGAATAAAGTTCTGGGCGTGGAGTCAGGAAGACCTGAGTTAAATTTTGGCCTCAGATATTTATGAGCTGCATGACCCTAGACAAGTCACTTAATACCTGTTTGCTCAACTGTTAGATAGGGATAATAATAGCCCCTGTTTCCCACGTTTGTTGTGAGGATAAGGTGAGATAATAACGCTAAAAGGGTTTAGCACAGTCTCTGGCACATGGGAAGTGCTACATAAATGTCAAGTATCATCAACATCAGTCAATAATAATGGAATACAGTAAGCTGCCTCATTGGATTTAAATAGAGAGTTAATGGAAGGGAGTTACATGAAATAAGACTGAAAATAGTGTAGGGCTTCAAATGTCCAGCTGAGAATCTTATATTTTACCCTAGAAAAAATAGGATGGTAGAAAACTTCTGTATAAGAAAGTAACAGCATCTCAGCTGTATCTTAGGGATGTCAGCTTGGCAATTGTGTAGACAACGGATTCAGGGAGTGAAAGAATGGAAAGTGGGAGATCAATTAAGAGACAGTTACTATGTTTGAGACAAGAGGTGATGAGTTCCTACAAAAGTGGGCAAATTCTGAATATTGAGAAGGGGATATAGGCAAGAAATGCTGTGGTTAATACAGAAGTTCTAGAAATACAGTGTGAGAGAAGCAGAAATGATTACAGTCTGTGAGACTTACATTCTTCAGATCTACCAATCAACTTCAGTTTGTGAGCAATAAAATGCATTCGTAATGTCTGTATCTATGGTGAAATAAATATGGTAAGAAACCAGGTTGTAAACTAGCATGTATTGTTACTGATATGCACTAAGTTCATTTATTCATTCCATAAACATTTTGTCAGCACCCTATTATGAAAAATGTACTGCATTAATAAGCTCTGCATTCCCTGCAGAGATAAATAAGGCCTGTTCACTCTTTTCAAAGAGCTCCGATTTTCATTTGGGTGACAAGATATGTACACAGATAAGTATAATGTAAATGAGCGTGTGAAAAGTACATATAAAGAGTACACACCACTGTGCACTCAAATGAGGAAGTGAGTACTTAGAGACTGTAGGAGAGTGATCAGAGATGGTTACATCAAAGGGGTGACATTTGATTTGTGGAGGATATGAGGGTAGAGGGGAAGGAGTCACTAAATTCTTTGAATAAAATTTTATATTTTTTATTTGATAACATAAAGTCAGGCTTATAAAACCAAAATTTAGCTGCAATAGAGAAATACTCAAGGAGTAAAACCAGGAATTTGCTTGACTTCATCCCCCATTTGCTTCCAACACCTGTGAAAAAATGACTCTAAACAAATTTTAGAGTTACAGAACCCACAAAATGACAGAGTGAAAGGCATCTCCAACTGAAGTCAGCCTGGCAAGCAGAAAGGAAGGGTCTATGATACCAGGCTGGGAATGGAGCACAAACCCAAGTGGGCCATGCTGACACAGACCGGGGCTAAAACGGGGCCAGAGCAGACTTCTGGGGATTTAATCACTGGCAGCTGTGGCAGTTTTCAGACTTCTAAATCGAGAAACACAAAATAGAAAGTAAAAATTCAGTAGGGAAAATCTGTTGGACCTGGGTGACAGAAGAGCATGATCTGACCCCTCAGGGTCCTGCCCCCAGGGTGGCAGAGGTGGCAGCAGCAGGAGTTGCTGTTTCTGGAGTGCCAAGCTCACAGATAGGAGACCAAGCAGCTCATAGAGGGCAACTTCAGGTGTCTCTTTGCTGGCACTGAGGGAGGATTCTCTTGCTTTACCCTGCTTGAATCTAGAGTCTTGGGTGGAGATCCTGGGGAGAGGAGGAGTACTGGCATGGAGAGATTATAGTGACTGTGGAGAGTGAGTTCTACTCTCAGTTCTGAGGCAGGTGCCTAGACGTTGCTCTGACACCAGCTATGTAAAACGTCAGAAATTTGGGACACAGCATTCTCCACTCTGAAAGTGGAGTTCTACCATGGCCAAGAGCTCAAAAGTCTAGTAATTAGCTGGCAAAATGGGCAAACAGAGGAAAAGTAATCAGGCTATAGAATCATTCTTTGGTGACAAAGAGGATCATAATATAGAACCAGAATAAGACAACAAAATCAAAACTCAAGCAACAAAAACCTCCAAGAAAAATATGAATTATTTATAAGCCATGGAGTTCAAAAAGGATTTTGCAAGTCAAGTAAGAGAAGTAGAGGAAAAATTGGGAAGAGAAATGAGTGATGCAAGAAAATCAGAAAAAAACGAGTCAGCAGCCTGACTAAAGAAAATGACACTTTAAAAAATAGATTAACTCAAATGGTAAAAAGAGGTGCAAAAAGCCAATGAGGTGAAGAATGCCTTAAAAAGCAGATATGGTCAGATGAAAAAGGAAGTTCAAAAGCTCACTGAAGAAAATATTTCCTTCAAAATTAGAATGGAGCAAATGGAAGCTAATGACTTTATGAGAGAAGAAGATATTATAATACAGAACCTAAAGAAGGAAAAAAAAATAGAAGACAATGTGAAATATCTCATTGGAAAAACCACTGACCTAGAAAATAGATGAAGGAGAGAAAATTTAAAAACTTTTTATACTACATGAAAGCCATGATCAAAAAAAAAGCCCAGAAATCATCTATGAAGAAATTGTCAAGGAAAATTGCCCTGATATTCTAGAACAAAAGGGTAAAATGGAAATTGAAAGAACCCACCAAGTGCCTCTTGAGAAAGATCCCCAAAAGACAACTTCTAGGAATATCATAGCCAAATTCCAGAGTTCCCAGGTCAAGGACAAAATACTGCAAGCAGTCAGGAAGAACAATTTTACTATTGTGGAAACACAATCAGGATAGCACAAGATCTAGCAGCTTCTACATTAAGGGATCAGAGGCTTGGAATATGATATTCTGGAGGTCAAAGGAGCTAAGATTAAAAGCAAGAATCATCTACCTACCAAAATTGAGTATAATACTTCAGGAGAAAATATGGTCATTCAATGAAATGGAGGACTTTCAAACATTCTTGATTTTATATATGTGTGTGTGTGTGTGTGTGTGTGTGTGTGTGTGTGTGTGTGTGTATGGACACGTATATATATATATATATATATATATATATATATATATATATATATGTTTATATGTTTGTATAAATGTGTATATGTATACTTTGACAGAGGGTACTGGGTAAGTTGACTATGAAGGGAGGATATCTAAAAAATAAAATTAAGAAGGAAAGAGGAATATACTGAGAGAAGGAGAAAAGGAAATATAGAACAGGGTAAAGTATCTCACATAAAAGAGACAAGAGAAGTCTGTTACAATGGAAGGGAAGAGCATGGTGGTGAAAGGGAATGAATCAACCTTATTGTCATTGTACTTGGCTTTAGGAGGGAATAACATACACACTCAATTGAGTTATCTTTCCCTACAGGAAAGTAGGTAGGAAGATGATTAAGAGGGGGGATAATAGAAGGGAGAGCAAATTGGAGAAGAGAGAAGTCAGAAGCAAATACTTCTGAAAATGGACAGGGTCAAAGGAGAAAATAGAATAAATGAGCAGCAGGATAGGATAGAGCAAACTATAGTCAGTCTTTCATAATATGGCAATATGAAAGTGTTTTGCATAACTACACATGAATAATCTATATCGAATTGCTTATCTTCTCAATGAAGGTGGGTGAGGAGGGAAGAAGGTAGAGAATCCGTTACTCACAACTTTAAAAACAAATGTCAAAAAGTTGTTTTTACATGTAACTGGGAAATGAGATACACAGGCAATGGGGTATGGAAATCCATCTTGTCCTACAAAAAAATAAGGGGGTAGGGAGTAGGGAGGGTATAGGGGAAGTAGAAGAGAGGACAGACTCAGGGAAGGAGTAATCAGTATGCTTCTCATCTTGGGGTGGGGAGTAGGGAAGAGATGGGGAGAAAATTTGGAACTCAAAATCTTGTAGAAATGAATGTTGAAAACTAAAAATAAATAAATAAATTCTGGAAAAAAAATACAGAAATACTAAATAACTTCTTACAATTCCAGTGAAGAAAAGTTTTTGATAGTGTTAGATAGGGAAAGAAGGTCACGCTGGATTGGCCGGGATTTCCCTTGAGAATATTTGGAAGGCGCTGGTAAATAATATTCATTCACAATTGTCATGGTAGCAATGACATATTTTGTAATTTCACAGTGAATGTTCAAAGCATCCTTGACACTCACTAATACACACAAACATATTGGGAAGCAGGAAATGGAGGAATCAAAGATTTAATTGCAATTGGGAAAAATAAGACATTGAGAAATTCTATCTTTTTCAAAGATAAGCTTTGGTTTTGAACTAGACTTAGCCAAGGATTTTCACTGCAGGTCTGAGGGTAAGGGAGAGAAGTTACTAGAAAGTGGTTTTACTATACTATTTGTGTTGCTACATTTATTACATTTTATTTGTATATTTATTCATTCATTTATATGTTTATTTATTTGTTTGTTTATGCTTTTTGGAGGGGGGAAGGTAGGGCAATTGGGGTTAAGTGACTTGCCCAAGGTCACAGGTCTAGTAAGTGTTAAGTGTCTGAAGCCAGATTCGAACTCAACTCCTCCTGTCTCCTGGACTGTGGCTCTATAGACTACACCACCTAGCCACCCATGTGTTGCTACTTTTAAATAAGAAAACCTTTTTCTTGTACATATTAGAGACTTAAAGAGAATTTTTAACTTGATCTTTTGAGCACTCATCAAACGGTGATTTCAAACAACGTGTCCTTCCATAATGTGGAAAAGAGTACAAATTGTGTTTTCGATGGCTTACAAAAAATACTGGATGAGGAAATTTATTCTACCAAATCATATGGACATCATCTCCCATAATTATGATCTTAGAAAGTTGTATAGAATGTTGAGAGGTTAAGTGACTTGACTAGGGTCATATATCTGTTGTGTGTCAGAGATGGAAATAGAACACATGTCTGCATTGTTCTCTATCCATTAGATAACCCTGTCTTGCCATATAGCAATAAAAACATACTTTTCATTCACTACAAGAGGTGGATTTTCATTTCAGACACATTATTTCGTTGAGATGGGAATTTAAGAGAAACAACACAAAAGGGAATTGACTGATATTAAACTAATAAAGCAAGTAATAGAAAGCCTACCCTTTAAAAGATCTCAACTGTCTAAAAATCATGATCATTAGCACAGATCCCATTAAGTATTATACAAAATTACATATAATTAGCTAGAATTTTCAGTTAGCAGTGGAAAGGGTTGAAGGAGTCTTTAGGTAAAATTAATATTACCTTCTATGATTTCATTATTTTTTGATAAAAATAATGCACATTTCATGTTCATTTATACTGCTATGTTTCAATGAAGCATCCTACATGAGTTGCCTTACAAGAGGCGAGAAGGGTAATTTATTTGCTTCCTTATATCTCTGCATCATGTGTATGCTAGAGCCTAGTCCAAACTTTCCTCATAGTGCTATGTAGGATAAGATTATATTTATAATTCCATTGGAATATGGAAATCCTAGATAAGGAAAAAAAATATCAGTGCAAATTGATACCTTCTTTGCAACTTACAGCCTTAATGAACTCCCTACAACACTGAGTGTTCTCACATGGTCTGGTTGTGTCCATGACTGATTTGAAGTCAGGTCTTTCTGACTTCAAGGCTGGCTATCTGTATACTATTCCATAATGCCACTCACAGCACTATACATTTGCAACTTATTTTTGTTTTGATTATTTCAGATCAGGTAGATATTGCCAAGACTCTAACACTTTCGGCCTCCTTAGGGTTTTCTGCACATTTTGTCTTTTTTTTTTTTTTTTGCCTTTTTAGAGGGGGGAAGAGAGGGCAGTTGGAGTTAAGTGACTTGCCCAAGGTTACATAGCTAGTAAGTGTTAATTGTCTGATGCTGGATTTGAACTCAGGTCCTCCTGACTTCAGGAGCACTCACTGTGCTCCTAACTGCCCCACATATTTTCTCTTCTTAGAATCATCTTAGGATCTACTTTCTCTGCTTGTAAAATCATCTGTAACAATCATTATTATTAGCAATTCATATTTACATCATACTTTTAGATTTATGTTTTATTTTTCTCAAAACAATCTTGTAAGATAAGTGATGTTTATATCATTAGCCTCATTTTAGAGATCAAGAATATTTGTCAGAGATGGTTCAATGATTTCTCTGAGGTCACCTAACTAGTAAGTATTTGAGCTGTAATGTCAGATTAAGTTTTTTGACCCAAAGATCAGTGAAATTTCTACTTCAGGGTACTTCCAGATCACTTTCTCAACATGTCATGTAAACTATGACCATCATCATTTCCCCTCAACTTAAAGCTTAGACTCCACCCTAACTTGTGCTCTATTAGGTGAGCTGTTGCCTTATCTTTCCCCAAGCCAATCTTTGACAACACTTTCCAGTAGTATCATCACTCTTCCTCTTGTATTCCAACTGCCATTCTTATCTCCTACAAGATAATTTGGATTCTGTTCATGAGACTACACAACACAAAACAAAACAAAAACAAAAAAACAAGCTTCAGTAATTGATATAAATGGAAATATCGGAAGAATCAAAGTTTTCTCTATTTTACTTCTCTAACTCAAGGAAATTCAATAGGAAATATGTATTGTCCTTTCCAACTGTAAAATCTTAGTTATATTTGTGTTTTAAGGTACAACCCTAATTGCAATTCACTATTTTTAAAAGCATAAACTTATCAACAACACACAAACATAATTCTCAGTTTTTCAACATTGTCCAGCTTGTATAAGTTCAGATTTATGTTTTCCCT
>CM053589.1:62182935-62202071 GCA_028646515.1 Pseudochirops corinnae | reverse complement strand
TTTCCCCCTGAACTAGGTGAATGATATGTTTGATTAAAGTAAGATTGTTAACCCATTTTGAGTTGCTTTCCTTTAGAAAAGCAGATCTAAGAACCTGTGCTAGGAGCCGCCCTAGGCATGCTAGGGTGCTTGTTGTTACAACAATGTTATATTTTAGTGCCATAAAGGCACAGATTTTCTTCCAAATTTTTTTATCAGTTCATCGTAATTTAAGAACCATACTTTATTTCCCATATCAACTTGCTCTGCCACTCTACACAGCATCTCTTCCAAACTTTTTCATCTCTCCTTAAAACTCCCTCCTCAATCCCTCAACTGAGAACTTTGCCTTAAATTGAAAAAATAAATGAGACCATTTCCTGTGAACTCTCTCTTCTCCCCTCTTCCTGATCTGCCATCATTTGGATGTCTCCTGCCACCCTCGTCCCCTTTATCCCTGGCTCCTGCCACCCTCTTCTCCTGAGTTATACATCCAAAGAGTTATGCCTCTTAAAGTGGAACATGGAAGGGCAAGGAAGGGATATGGCTAGGGAAATTCAATTCTTGATTTTGATGCCATTAAACATCAGAGATCATAACCATATTGAGACAGGCTATTCAAAAGACAATACAACTTTTCATCAAGTACTTGCTTAGAATTTCTGGGTTCGTCTTTACTCTATATATCAGAGTAGCCCAGGAGTGTTATAGATAGAAATTGGGTTCCAATAAATTAAGTTTGATTGGGTTCCTACCTCTGGAGGTCACAGTGATAGGGGTCCCAATTAGTCAGTAAACTGAAAATCTCTCACCTGGAAGATTCATATATAACTATAATATATTTCAGATATAAATGCTTCCATCAAAAGGGCAGAGAAGGAGGGAGAGAGTGCCATGTAGGGGCCCGGCAGGTAGAAAGAATATGGGTTAAATATAGACAGTTTGTTATATGGATAGAGACTAGCCCTGAAAAAAAAAAATCAGAGGTTTGACAGAGTTATCAACTGATCCAAACATTCTGGAGAGCAAATTAAAACTATGACCAAAAGGCTATAAAACCATGCATACCCTTTGACCCAGCAATACCACTTCAAAGTTTATATTCAAAGAGATTAGAAAAAGGAAAAGAACCTATATGCCAAAAACATAGCAGTCTTTTTTGTGTTGGCAAGGAAATGAAAATGGAAGGGATACCAATTAATTGGGGAATGACTGAACAAGTTGTGGTACATGATTGTGATGGAATACTATTGTGCTATAAGAAATGACAAACAGGAAACTTAAAAAAAAAACAACCCTAGCAAAACATATAAACTTATGTAAAGTGAATTGAACAGAACCAGTAGAAGAGTGTGCCCAGGAATAGCACTGACTATTGTCTGATAATCAACTGTGAATGACAGATATTCTCAGCAATATAATGATCCAAGACAATTCTGAGAGACTGGTGGTGAAAAATTTTATCTGTCTCCAATGGAGGAACTGATAAATTATGATGGCTGATCAAAGAATACTTAAAAAATTCTTTATTCTTCTTCTTCTTTTATTCTTCTTCGGTTTTTTTGGCCTTTTTTCCCTTACAACATGACAAATATAGAAATATATATTACATGATGACATATGTATAACTTTACCAGAAATTTGCTGGTCTTTTCAAGGGGAGGGGAAGGAGACAGGGAGAGAATTTGAAACTCAAAATGAAAAAAATATATATTAAATTGTTTTTACATGTAATAGGAAAAACTAAAATATTTTTAAAACATCAAAGTTGTTTTTTTCAACTTAGAAAAAGAAGGTTGCACAGGAATTTATTTGTAAAATATCAATGGGTGTCATACATGTAGGTAATATAATAGCCTGAATCCAATAATAAAGGAAGATGAAGAATAATTCAGGGAAGTATGAGAAGCTATGAAATAGAGGGGTTAGAATCAGGAAAATAATAAGACCACAAAAATTTAAATTGAAAAGACACATTGAAAAACCTAAATGAGAGGTAATAAAATTGATTGGTTATTGTCCTTTGTTCTTGAAGACCAAAATTTCATCACTATGCAAGAGTCAAGTTACAGTGTATTCAGCTGTGATTGATCAGACCAATATTAGCTTGGAATGCTATACCACAGGTCAAGCACAAATATTCCATGCGAACATTTCAATTGGATTCTGATTGAGTAAAGCTCCAAAGAAGAGAAAATATAATTCTCTTCTTTTCAGATGAGAGACCATAGATGTGGAACATTACATACATTATCACACTTCTTTGATATGTTTATCATTTTCTACAATTGTTCCCCATAGCCCCTTTCATACCATTTTAGGATAACTCTCTGGGTATGGAAGGCAGGAGTTCATATTCAGAAGAAGTTAAGGGGATGCAAACAAAATCAATGCAACAAGATTAGCAGGGAACCAGAAAGCTGGGAAACAATTTTTACAACCAGTGTCTAAGATAAAGGTCTTATTTCTAAAATATCTGGAGAACTGAGCCAAATATATAAGAATATAAAATCATTCCCCAACTGATAAATGGTCAAAGGATATGAACAGGCATTTTTCAGAGGAAGAAATTAAACCTATCTATAGTCATATGAAAAAATGCTTTAAATCACTATTGATTACAGAAACAAACCAAAACAACTCTAAAGTACCATATCACACCTATCAGACTGGCTAAGAGGACAAAACATGAAAATGATAAATGTTGGAGAAGATGCGGGAAAATTGGAACACAAATTCATTATTCGTGGAGTTGTGAACTGGTCCATCCTTTCTGGGAGAGTAATTTGGAACTATGTCCAAAGGGTTTTAACACTATGGATACTCTTTGACCAAGCAATACTGCTTCTAGGTCTGTATCCCAAAGAGATTATACAAATAGGAAAAAGACCCACATAGGGGGCAGCTAGGTGGTGCAGTGAATAGAGCATAGACCCAGAGTCAGGAGGACCTGAGTTCAAATCTGACCTCAGACACTTAACACTTACTTGCCGTGTGAACTTAGGCAAGTCATTTAACCCCAATAGCCCTCCCCTCCTCCCTCTGAAAAGCAAAAAAAAGAAAAGAAAAGAAAAGGACTCACATGAATACAAATATTTATAACAATTCTTTTTGTGGCAGCAATGAATTGCAAGTTGAGAGGATGCCCATCTATTGAGGAATGGCTGAGTAAATTGTAGTATACGTGACGGAATACTATTGTGATATAAGGAATTATGAACTGGGCATTTCATTTCAGAAAAACCTGGAAAGATTTACATGACCTGAAGTTGAGTGAAGTGAGCAGAACCTGGCGACCATTATACACAGTAACAACCACATTGTGTGATGACTAATTTTGATAGGTTTAGCTGTTCTCAACAATGCAAGAATCTCAGACAACTCCAAAAGACACATGATGTAAAATGCTACCCACATCCAGAAAAATGGAGTCTGAATGGAGATTGAAACACACTATCTGCTGTTTTTTGTTTTTTCTTCATTCTTGTGATTACTCCCATATGTTCTTATTCTTCATTACAACATGTCTAATATGAAAATATATTTTATATGAATGTATATGTATAGCCTATATTGAGTTGTATGTTGCCTTGGGGTGAGGGGAATGTTTAAAGGGGGAGAAAATTTAGAATGCAAAAGCAAATGTTGAAAACCCCAAACAAACAAAGAAATAAATAAATGCTTTATTTTAAAGAGAAGAAGTTAAGGTTATGTAAAAAGCTAGAGATAACAGGATTTTTTTTTTTTTTAGTAAAACCTATTCATATCCTTTAACTACCTGTTTTTTTGGAAATAGCTTTGGCTTTTGTTAAATATTTTGTCAATTCTCTATGGTATCATATAACATTTTATAAGCATCATTAAATTCGAGTATTTCCCTTCTTTTTCATTTCTTTTTAAGTGGTTTTCAGTTAATTCCTCAGCACAAAAGCCTTTGATATTGTCAAGAACCATAGAAATGGTGAATAGGAAGATTTCAGAGAAGCATGGAAAGATAAATATGGACTGATACAGAATGAGGTAAGCAGAAGGAAAATAATATGGATGATGATTACAATAATTTAAATGTCTAATAATAGTGAGCAAACTTGGATTCAATAAAGAGTTAAAAAAATTGATCTTCCTTATTTGTAGATGTGTGGGACTATTACTATGGAATATATATTTATGTGCTGGTTGTTGGGGTTTTTTTTTCTGAACTTTTTTTACCATTTTCCTTTTTTATTTAAATGCTTTGTTGCAACGGCTTGCTCATTTGGGAAAAGTAGATATGTTTGAGATTGAATGTTATAGAAAAACAAGTGAAACCAAAAATTTGAAAATATACAGACCAGTGTAGATACATAAATAGGTAGGTATATAGATAGATGTAACCAAATTGTCTGTTCCATCTTTGTGAAGTCATCTATCCCCAATTTGGTTAATAATTCATCTCTAAATCATAGCTGTGAAAGATACCTGATGATCTTCTCCTCTGTTTTATATGACCATTTCATTCAGATCATATATCCATGTTTCACTAATTGATGGCCTATGTTAAAAGCTGTTAGTCTAAGCCTGATTTCTGTTTGCTTTCTGGTTATGCCAGCAGTTCTGGAATAAGGAAACAACAACAACACTTCTTTCCCAGTAGTTAATATTATTTTTTTATCTAATATGAATATCATATAACTATTATGATTAGTCTTTTTTATGTTCAAGACATAAAGTATAACTGCCATGTTAAACACATGGTTAACATATATCTGCTAATAATGTTTTACATGTCACAAATCTGTTGGACTTATAGTCAGAGATGATAGTTTGCATTTTTAATCAGCTAAAAGATCTTAATAAAGCATCTTTTAAAACCTACATATAACCTAAGAACTAGCAAAAAGGCCATTATTATACTCAGCAATCCCTCAACATAAAATCCCATATTTAAACTTTATCACTTTCTCTACTCAAAATTTCTATCCCAGCTACTGAATTAAATATATTTGCATAATAGGATGCCTCTCTTTGGGATAATAAAATCTTATGCTTTATGTATTAAAACTTTTAAAGAGTCTTTCTTTTTTCTGAACATAAAATGAAACTCCTTTTAAAACAAAAGTACACCTTTTTGCTACAATATTTAAACCGATGCCCTCCTTACTTGTAGTCAGGGGATTTTATAAGAGCCATTTCACTAGATTTCTTTAGAGCATATGTGTCAGTTCAGGGTTAAGAGCTGATTTCTGAACAATAATACTAATGACTTTTGAAATTCATTCTATAGTTTGGTAAAGGCATTCTCTTAAATGAATTTAGGGTAAAATATAAGACCATACAATTGACTGGTACAAAGCAGGGTTCTATATTCAAAATTCTTTCCAGATCTCATGGCACATAAAAGGGTCGAATGATGATGTGAGGACTGTCAGAGTCCTTTCCAAATTCCTATAACACACACCTTCTTAAAACTTCTGTTACCTGATTCTCTAGCAGGACACCAAATAGATTGTCCATTTCCTTTACCCACAAATAACTCCTAATCCACAAAAGAGTCTGAAACTTCCCGGTTTGTCACACTGTCTAAAAATGAACACATTAGATGTTCATTTGAGTTTGTAATGTTAATGAAACTTGAAGATTCCTTTGTACTGTAAAGCTAAGAGGTACTTAGCACCTAGTTTCAAATTAAGCCTCTGTTAAAGAAACAGAAGATATGAACCGTGTTGCTGATGTAACAGGAAGGGAGCTGCTCTACTGTATATAAGGAAGAACCACAGCTGGGAAAGTCACAATTTCTTGGAAGGAGCACCTGAAGGCTGGGCTGCTGCTGTTGGATTGAAACTTCTGTGGGGAACGTGATTTTGATTTTGAGACGGAAAGAAAGTGATTTTGATCTTGAGAATGAAGCTGTTGAAGACTTTGGAGAGCTAGCTGGAGCTGCTGAGGATTTCCAAGGGCCAGCAGGAGCTGAGGGCCAGCTGGAGTTGCTGAAGACAGAGAAAGCATGACTGTGGTGTCAGTGTTTTGTACAAATGTTTTTGTAGCTTTGTTAAGGTGAATGAATGTTGTTATGGTCTTGTTGGGCCTTATCTTCCCAGGAACAGAAACTGTGAAGGATTTGACATGGACTGGACACTGTGAGCTCCAACATGGAGCAGAAACTGAGTGGACAGCTGCAGAATGAGCTGGGAGCTCTCTGCCTTTGAAGTCTGGTGGCAGTTGGTTAGATTCAGGAAGGAGCTGGGACCATGGAAGAGGAATCATGGAAGCTGTAAGCCTGCTCCAAGAAAAGATCAAAAGACTTCCCCATGGGTACTGAGTAGTGATGATATTGTGATTTACTTATGACCAAAGAATGGGTGACCTTTGTATTTTCAACTACCCCTTAAAAGGGCACTGAGTAGTGACTGATAACTGAGTAGTAACTGATGCTTGAATAGTGACTGATGACTGAATAGTGATTGATTTGTAAATTAATGTGGCCCATGGGTGGAGGAGATTGACCTTTTGTACTTTATGATTGAATGATTGAGTTACTAAATGATTGATTGACTAAATGATTATACTTTGTTCAAAACTATGTGACCACTTTGGTGAAAACTATGTGGTAATTTTAGTGATAAGTTGTTGAATTATTATTTCATTGTAAATGCTGTATTTCAATTGTCTGTGATAATTTGTAATATTGTGAATGCTGTACCTTGATTTTCTGTGATTTTTTTGCTCTGATTTGTTATTGAATAAATACAGAGTGCACTATACTATGTAATCAGAACCTTGAAAGCTGTTCATAGCAACAGTACTCTGGAAAGCTGTTTGTGTATGTCTTTGCAGGGTAAATAGCTAGTCTTTAAAAAATGCAAATTGTACAATGAAAGATAGAAGTAACAGGCCTAGGGATTTCAAATGGACTATTTTGTATGGTCACTATTTAGTTTTATTCTCACTATGAAGTCAGCTCATGAGGGCAGAGACTTCTTTTCCCATTCTCTTTTTATTCTCTGCTCCTAACACAATACCTTGTACTACCTTCCCTTAAAAATGCTCATGGAATTAGAATAGATTGGATAAAATCATGAGATTTTGAACCCTAGACAACTCTTCAAATATTTAATAACTAAAGATAGAAAATTCTTTAAACAGTTGCTTATTGTAGGTAGATCCCTGTCCTGCATGCCAAGGGATATATGAGATACAGATAAATCCTTGTACAATTTCCCAAACATACTGTTGTCCAAAGAACAAGAGCGAGCTGACACCTGGGTTCAAGGTAAAATTTAGGTGTGGGTTTATTGATCAAGCCCATGACTACCAGAGTGTAGACTCAAATTGGTAGTGTCCATTGAGGATACAGGCATTGTTTAAAAGGCCAAAACCACAAAAACCACAATCAGGGAGGGGACCTAGCAGGAGCAATGATGTACAGAAGCAAAGAACAGCCATTGGTTAGACCTATAGCTCAGGGCTATAAATCAGGGCTATTGTGAATACGGCACAAGGGTACAAGGGTGTAACCTTCCTGTGACATGGGGGTCCCTCCTAGAACAGGGTGGAGGGCAAAGGGTGGAGGATAGTAGTCAGCTTCCCAGAACAGGGTACAGGGTCATAGGGTAAGGGGGACTGGAATTCCCTAGAACAGGCCAGGGTCATATTCTGGGGAAAGGATGTGGGGACCCTGCTTGGTCAAAGGAATAGGACAGGGTGTTCTCTACATAAGATATTCTTGCATCATAACCCTAGATAAACCTTGTCCAGTATGCTGATTCAGGGAGAATATACAGTAATGATGATTCAGGAAGGAGGGGCTTCAGGGAACTACGCCTTGGGCAATATCCGGGACTATGTCTTAAGCTGTTTCAAGCTATACAAGGTGCAGCATAGGAACAAAGACATAAATATAAAGGAGAATAATGGTGGGTCACAATTCAGGTGGTGTGTAGTGACCTGGGATTTGTGTTTGGGTGCAACAACATGAAACCTTTTGTTGTTGTTATGATCATTATTCTTTGGCTGGTTTTCAGTTGTCTCTGATCCCATTTGAGGTCTTCTTGGCAAAGTTTGCCATTGCAGTAGTTTACCATTTCCTTCTCTAGCTCATTTTACAGATGAGGAACCCGAGGTAAACAGAATTAAGTGACTTGTCTAGGGTCCTATGACTAGTAAGTGTCTGAAAAGAAATTTGAACTCAGGAAGGAGAATCTTTCTGACCCTAGGCCTGGCCCTCTGTCCACTATGCCACCTAGCTGCCATTTGAAGTCTAGTAGGAAAATAAGACACTAGCATTGATAACTATGGCACAGTTATCAAAAAGTAATGAGGAAAGATGGGATAGACTAGGATAGTTAAACTCAAATTCAGGAAGTATTCAGTTTAGGTTCTGTCACTGCCATACTGTCTGTTTGACTTTGTGGGAAAAATTCTTCAGTATCTCAGAAATTATGTAAGCCTATAAATTTCATTAGAGATACCACTCTGTCTTCAAAGAGGGAGTTTCTTGACCAGGGCTTTCCCTCACTTGTGAAATCATTGATCATAATTAAAAATAAAGAGATAGAGAATAGGTTTTTGAGAAATAGCAAAGGGTTAAGATGCCACAGAACTGTAAAAATTGCTGTAATAAGGCTACTGATAAAAGTAACAGACAGAAGCCTTGGGAAGAGTTGAGGCAGTAGTCTTGGGAAGAAGTTGGATTTCCAGTTCCCACAGAACTCCTAAATAATACGAAAAGTGAAATGTTGTAAAATGAAAAAGAACTGGCCACACAAGGTGGATTTGACCAGTTAGAAAGCCTTGGGACTCACAGGCCCAGGTAAGGACACATCTAGGTTAGACTGGTCTGGGGTGTGTATGCACGTGTGTGTGTGTGGGGGGGGGGTGCATGTGAGTATTCTGGGATTGCTACTATGCTTGCTTAATGAACCTTATGTATTATGTATATTATCTAGCAGAATTAGAGCCTCATTAGTAATAATGTATGATAGTGGGAAGGTCTACCCAGAAAAGAACAAACCAATTCATCCTCTGAAGGGAGTGTCTGCACCAAACTAATGGCATAAAAGTTGCTTTGCTTTTATATCCTTCACTCCTTCTTCCACAAGAAGAATGGAGTCCACTTCAGGCCAGGAGTGTTCAATTCCTCTCACATTTCTCCTTAATAAACTTCTTATGATATCCAGACTATTGGTATCATCTGTGTTTGTGTTTCTAACAGGTTGATGAAAGACAGAAAAAAGACAGAACAAGCGTTTATTTTTGCTAGAAATTATGCTAAATGCTAAGAATAGAAATACAAACAAGCAAAACAGTCTCTGGCCTCAACGATTTTAAATTCTGATTTGGAAGACAACAAATAAAAGGATGACAGAAGTAGCGGTTGGGGGAGAAGAAGATTAGAGAAAGGGGCTATTCAGGGAGAACACTAGAGGAATTATAATGGAGGACTGGCTCTTTGTCAGTCAGTCAACTACTCTTTATTAAATAGCTTAATTTCTTAGACACTGTGCTAAGTGCTAAATACACAAATAAAGGCAAAAGATTGTCCCTGCTTTCAAGAATCTCACTTGAGAGAGAACAACTACTGAAAAACAACTATATCCCTATGTACAAACAAGATATTTACAGGTTACATTTTTGTGGGAGGAATGTCTCAAAAGGAAAGAACTAAGTTTAAGGAGAAAAGGCTTCTTGTAGAAGATGAAAACAGTACTGACAAATTATATAGCACGTCCTGAGGAAAGTGATTAGTACAGTGATGTGCATCAAGATTATGCCATATGAAGACTGAATGAAGGAACTAATGGTGTTGAGAGGCTCCTTGAATACTGCACTGGGATAAGAACCATGAAGACTTGAGTTCAAATGCTGTCTCAGATTCTTACCACCTGTATAACTCTGGGTAAGTCACTTAGCACTGTTTGCCTCAGTTTCCTCTTCTGTAAAATGAGCTGGAGAAGGAAATGGCAAACCACTCCAGTATCTTTGCCTAGGGAAAAACAAAACAAAACAAAAAAACAAATGGGGTCACAAAGAGTCTGAAATGACTGAAATGTCTGAACAACAGCAACAACAACTGAAGGCTTGGCCAAGGCCTTTTATCTTTACCCAGCAGACAATAGAAAACCAACTAAGAATCTTGAACTGGATGATGTGATCAGATTTATTCTTAAGAAAACAATTACTTTGGAAATGGTGTAAACGTTAGGCATCATCAGGAGTACCCTTGGTCCCTTACTTCTCCACAACTCAAAATACTTTCAGGACTCTTAGCCAGCCTGAAGTCCCACCCTCCCTAGGCACACCCTTCCTTCTTCCCTCCCTTGGACTCATAACTTATTCAGGCCTCTTGACAAGTGGCTCCACTTGGATGAGATGGGAATCACTCATTCTATTCCTTCTAGTGAAATGAAAGAATACTAAACCTTCCTTCCCATTTGCTCTGCTGAGTTCATGCAGTCTTTATCATCTTTTTTTGGTTCTATAACCACCAGACCCAACCATGGTCATCTGACCTTGTGAAAAAACCTCAGAACTAGTACCAGCTACACTGTCTTTGTATCCTTAAGATATCTGTGTTTGAATTTCCTTTTATGGGCTGACTTTTGCAATTGCAGTGTGAGTATCTTGAGAGCAAGGACTAACTGGTTTGTTTGTTTTCTGTTTGTATGGTCAGTACTTAATAAATACATTTTTATTAATTCATTCATTGATTTATTTGGGAAAGAATATAAATGGGAAGATCTATAAAGATATTTCAACAGCCCAAGACAGCAGTAACAAAAACCTTTACTGTAGTTTATGTGTCAGTGGGAATTAAGAGGAAAGAAAGGATGGACATGATAGGTTTTGCTGAGATGGATTCATCAGGAGCTACTAACTGCTACAATGTTATTTATTCTGCCTATAGAAGAGACATGTGAAATATATCAAGTGAATTTTCCAATATTATATCTCAAAACACAGTGTATTTTCCATTATTTTCTCTATAAAAAAATCTGGTGCATGGATTAATGTATCAGGTTAAAAAGTGAGTTATTACGTTGGTCTAATTATAGATCACCTGTACTACCCACTGCTACCACATCTTGTTTTTATAAGCCAGTGGCTTATAATACATTAGGAGTCAGAGGAATTAATTTAATTAAGTCATAATCTAATTATGACTTAAAACATGACTTTGGGTAAGTTACTAACCCTCTTTAGATATTAGTTTCCTCATGTGTAAAATGAGGAGTTTAGATTTAAAATCTTACCTATTTCCAAATCTGCTGTGATCAGTGCTATAGGCTATCTTACCTTCTTACCTTTATGAGAGGTCTTTCCTCATCCCCTTTAATGCTAATTCCTTCCCTTTCTTGTTTATCTCCAACATATCCCGTATATATCTTGTCTGGACATAATTGTTTTCATGTTTTCTCTTCCATTAAACTGAGTTCCTTGAGAGAAGAAACTGTCTTTCCTTTCTTTCTATCCTGATCATGTGTCACCGTGCCTGACATGGTAGGTATTTAATAAATGTTTATTTACATGTTGGTGTCTGTATAGATACATATATTGTTCATTTTAGAGTAATAACCCTTATTTGGAAACAGCCTATATTTTATTGAGGAAAATTCTTACCACCAACTTACCCTTGCCCTCTTTCCTGCCATAGCTGTGAATATCAGAGGCACACCAATGTGAAATCTAGGGAAACCGAGATCCTCACTTAAAGGCGTACCAGAAATTGTGTGGTATGTTAGTACACATATGAATGTGTGTGTGTGTGTGTGTGTGTGTGACAGAGAGAGAGAGAGAAAGAAAGAGGGAGAGAGAGACAGAGAGAGAGAGACAGAGAGAGAGAGGGAGAGAGAGAATTGAAGGAATGGATCAGAATTGGGGAGATGATATTAAAAAATTCTGTACTTTGTTTCTTATAAGAGCTGAAATAGAGGTTGATAGAACCACACTACTCTCAAAAAATGTAATGAATATCTAGCTTTCAAGCTTCTTGATTAAATAAAAAGGGGCAATTTGTTTAGGACTCAAAGAACTGGAAATTGCAGGGATGCCAATCAATTGGGGTATGAATGAATAGTTTGTGGTATATGATTGTGATGGAATATTACTATGCTATAAGAAATGATCAGCTCAATGATCTTAGAAAAAAAAACATAGAAAGGATTTCATGAAATAAGGAAGAATAAAATAAGCCCGCCAAGAAAATATTGCACACAGTAACAGCAATATTGTCTTAAGAATGACTTTGAACAAATAAGGGATTTTTAATTCTGTAATTATTCAAATTAGCTATAAAGGATAGAGGAAGAAAGATGCTATCTGTATCCAGAGAAATAACTGATAAATAGATGTATTATTGAATAATTTTACACACACACACACACACACACACAAATTTGGACTTTAGGACTGCAGGAGGAAAAAACAAAATTTGAAATTTTGTTGTTTATTTGAAAGAACGGTAAGCTGTGCATGGTAGATTTGCAGTTCCATGTGCAATCAATCACCTTTTTTGTACTGTTATGGAAATGCTTGTTTTATTCCATAAATTAAAAATAAAATTTAATGGAGATTCAAAAAAGGCCATTTTGGAAAGCATAATGTTATCCTCTAATTAATTAGAAGATTTCCTTCCCCCTCCCAATTGAAAATTAAAAACAAACATCTCAAGGTAATATTTTAAATGTAAAACTCACTTATTTCCATCCTTTCACTTTATTATATAGAAAGACCTGGTATAAAAGTTCATCATTATCAAACCGGAGTCAAACAGGATTTCCTATTCTCATCTTTGATGAGGAAGTTTATGTCAAACATTTACTACATTACACTAAGTCTATTTTAAGTACTCCACCATCTTGGCTCCCCCTTTCTATTCTGAGTTTCTAAATCACTTTAGGAACTACTAAGTTATTTTAGATATCTCATCCTTGAAACATCCTATGAGGATGTCTACCAAAGCACAGGGGCAGATGAACAGATTGGAAAACTTCTGTGTGTTTATAATTTTGGGAAGGTAGGAAAATAATTTGGAGAATAAAAAGAAAATAAAGGGTATGTTTGTTCCTCAGGATCATAGAAATGGGAAATAATATAAGTGGAAATTGGCCCTAAGTTACCTTTAATTTTGTATCCTAACCACTATGTAATGTCTATACAAAGACAAAAAATTTAAGCCTATTTTTTATGATGAACAAGACATCCCTACACAAACATGAAAACTTCTAATTGTTCTCCAAGAATTAGTAAGAAAAAAATTATTTTAAGTTATTTCAATTGAAACAAGAGGAGTTGAAAAGGAGACAATTCTGTTTCAGTATAAAAACAGAGAAAACACAGATGTTAAATTAGATCCTACATCTATGTCTTACTTAGACCCTTCCCCTCAAAAAGGATCCTAACAAGAGTAGTGTGCTTAGCAACCAGAGACAAAAAAAAAAAGAGCTAGATTCTCCTTTATTAAATTGAAGGTAACCCCAGAAAGCTACAAAAAACTTACAGAAATTCAGCAAAGGGAACAGATCTCAGTCATTGTACTAGGAATCCTGTGAGACTTTGTTTTTGCCTAATTGAAATTTCAATAAGAAGATACTTCAAATTGCCCAGAAGAATTGGAATCTTCCCTTCTCCTCCTTTTAAGGTTATCTTAGGCTAACAAGAAATCCCTGAGGTTTCTGAAATTTTCATTAAGATTTACACATGTTCCAGTTACAATCATTTGATACCTTCTCTGCTAATGACCCAACTTCATACTAATAATGTTTGGAAGGAAGAAGAATAGTAAGTGTGGAATCAGTACTCCCTCTGAGTCTTACTATATGTGTGAAACATAGGTGAGTCTCTTAACTTTGCTGGGCCTCACATTCCTCATTTGTAAAAACAAGAGGTTGGGGGCAGCTAGGTGGTACACTGAATAGAGCACTGGCCCTGGAGTCAGGAGGACCTGAGTTCAAATTTGGCTTCAGAAATTGAACAAAAAAACTAGCCGTGTGACCATGGGCAAGTCACTTAACCCCAATTGCCCTCCAAAAAGCAAAAAAAAAAAAAAAAAAGGAAAAACAAGAGGTACTTGGACTAGCTGAACTTTAAAGTTCTTTCAGCTATTAATCTCAGATCTTATTAAAGTGCAAAAATATGACAACGACTTAGAAAAGCCCAATGTCACTGGAGAGATTTCCTTCAAATTAAACTTATGGACTAAATATAATCTCTGCTTAAGATAATGAATTATTTTATGATGACATTATGTAATCATCAAATATCCCAAAGGAACTCATTTATCATCACCACAAGTTTGAACCCCAGATAATGAATATTTTGTTTAATACAACCCATGAAAATGTGCTACTAAGACACAGGGCTATTCTATCCTACATGGATAAAGAGAGTATCCATAGCTGAAAGAATCATAGTACTTATAGGTGTAAGAACAATTATCTCAGAGCCTGGAACATAGTAAGCACAAAATGAATATTTAAGCCCTTTTGTATTTCCCCTATTATTAAAATAAGTGAATTTGTTTAGGAAATTTAAGAGAAAATTTGGGGTTTCAGCCAAGGGAAGCATCATGGAGCAACGGGAAAGAACATTGAAATTTGGACCCTGAATCTGGAGTCATGGCCAAATTTGAATTTTGACTTTCAAGCTTTTGCTACCTATATGAACTTGGAAAGGTCTCATAAAAGAGAAGAATGAAAAAGGAAGGAGGATAGAGTAGGTTGGCCACATTTTCTAGCTAGATTATACAGTAGCTTACCCATACTGAGCACGTTGAATTTAGAAGAATCTAACACTTTAAGAAAATACAGCTACATAACATGAAAATTTGTTTTGCTTGACTACACATATACAGACATGTGTGTGTGTGTGTGTGTGTAATAAGTGCTCCTTTTCTTGCCTTTTTAGGGCAAGAGAGAGAAAGAGGAGGTATCAGGGAAGGAATTTGGAACTGATAACAAAATAAAATTGAAAATTAAGAAAAATAAAAAATAGCCTCATAGTATCACAGGATAATGTTTAGAGCAGGAAGTGATCTTAAATGTCATGGAGTCCAAAGTTCTCATTTTATGATTGAAGAAGCTGTGTCCCATACAGAATAAATGACATGCCCAAGGTCACACAATGTCTGAGGCCAGATCCTCCTAAAGTCAAAAGAGTTCATTAAGACTATGATATTTGTGATTTTTTTTAAGAATTCATATGAGCATAGAGTTTCAAGAGATCACCAATGTCCTGAGCTCCCATCCTTTCTTTTTAACAAAGAAGATACTCAGGTTAAGGCCGATATAACAGCTTTAAATAACGTTATAGTTTTTTAGTGGTGGAGCTGATCTGATTTCCAATAGTTGGAAATTAATTTGTTGTCTTTCAAATGAATTTTCACATACCAGCTCCTGCAAGAAGCTTTCCCCACTCCCCGCAGTAAGAAGAATTTTTCATTATTCCAATATTATAGTGAATATGAGAGGTATGGACAGGTAACTCTGCATAGTAGATATAGTACTATTTTGGGATCCTATAACAACTGGACTCTAGTTATCCTTCTGATGCAAATCTACTACAGTATTATGAGAAAATAATCAAAATTTGGTAACTTAAGTCTCTAAGCATTTATTAAGCACATAGTACAGTAGTGTAGAACCTGAGGCCTCAAGGCCACACGTAGCCTTCTAGGTCCTTGGGTGAAGCCTTTTGACTGAGTCCAAGTTTTACAGACAAAGTCTTTTATTAAGGGGATTTGTTCTATGAAGTTTGGATTTCGTCAAAAGGCGACACTTGAGGACCTAGACAGCTGCCCAGTTTCATTAATTGAAATCAATCCCAAACTGAGAGTTCCTTACATTGAAGAAATCACATATCTTGAATAATAATGATAATAATTAAAAATAATAATAACAATATGTTAATAATAATAATGTGACAAAGTTTTGATTTGTCTTGTATTTATTTGGATATACACTTTATGTGTTCTATTTAATTACAAAGTCCTTAAAAGCAAAAACTAGAAGGGGTATTATATTTTTCATTATGTCTTTTGTCTGATTGTCAACAAAATACATAAACTCTTGTCCTAATATTTTTTCTTAAGCTATATACTTGTAACAGTGTTTTTCTTTATTAATATATTTGATCCTAGAATCAAGGCCCATAATTTGGTCTTTTAGCCCATGGTATACTTCATACCTCCTCCTCCTCCTTTGACTCCCAGTTATCCTGTTCTCATCATGTTGTATATTTTACTTTTGGATCTCAAAGGCTATGCCAGTTGAGTGGAAATGTTGTTTGATGCTACAGATCTTGGAAACACTTTGAATTTAGTTTTGATACTGTCTATTGATCAAGGAATAGTCTTACTGAATTTAGAAAGGTTTATCTATAGAACATCGATCACTTAAATAAGGAATATATTTGGTCCCAGCAACCCATGAAGATGTTATACTAAAGTAATGAAGGGTTATATTTGTGGCAACACCATAGCAATGGTATTAACTATAACTGACTGACTATAGAGGTTAAATATTTGGAAAAGATACTACATATAATTTATTTGAGTCTCACAGAAACCTTCTCAGAGAAGTAGTTTTCCAGTGATGAGACTGAGAAACAGAGAGAATAACTGAGTTTGTTACACAGATGGTAAGTGTCATAGGCTGGAACTTGAATCTAAGTCTTCCTAATTCAAATTTCAGCCCAGAAAAGAGCATGACTATATGTGAACTCTCCAATAATGGAAATAACAAATGATCCTATTCTCTTAGATTTATTATACAAAAAATAACCAAAACATATATAGTTTGGCTTCTAAAAGATAAAGAAAATTTAAAGTGTTCTTTATGGCTATATTTCATGCACCTTTTTGTAACTTCATGAGTATTATATCAAGATGCATCAAACTATTTGAGGAAAATAAGAATTTATCTGAAACTTGCACACTCAAACGTAAATCCAAGGAGAGAACAACATACTAAGTTTGGAAGTTTAAAAAAAAGATGCCTTTTTCCCATTTAAAAATATGTGCTAAAAAAAAACAACATTTTTTGATATAGTTGTTGAATGTGAGATTAGAGACAGAAGTTCTGAAATGTCAGGAGAAAAGCTGTCTTTATGGCATTTATGGTCTGACAGGTATATCACAAAAATAATATAACACAGCTTTTATTTTGTATTGCTTATAAAATCACGACCCTAAAATGATTTCTGGAGTTAAACCACAAATAACAGGGGAGTAAGTGAGGAACTGAAATGTAGTCAGTAGTTAGAAAAGCTATGCTTTCAGAGAAGATTTGAAAATAGAAAGACACATGACTAATATTTTGAGCATCTGAAATCCACATCATCCCGAAATTTCTTGGTGGGTGAAAACATTGTCCTTGAAAAGAAAGAGAAAAATAGGGAATACAGAGTAAACTTCAGTAAATTACCTATTGGACCATTACATTAGAGTATCTGATATGAAATAGAACTTGCTCTTCATTATAGATTTTTAAATGAATGACAAACAAAACAAAATGTGGCATATGAATGTGATGGAATGCTATTATGCTATAAGAAATGAGAAATATGAGGAACTCAATGAAACCTGAGCGCACTTCTATGAATTGATATAAATTATGCCCAATAGAATTATAAGAATAATATTTATAAGAGCACAACAGGATAAATGTAAATAACAAAAGGAAGCTGATAAATTAGAGTGATCATTCTTTTCCTGCAGAAAGCCTGAGTAATCATCTTTCTCCTTTTGTTAGAGATAAGGGATTATAGCTGCTAAATGTTATACACGTTGTCAAACAGTGATACTGTGTTAGTTGATTTCAGCTATTTTTCTTTGGTACAATGGAGGATACTTATTTTGAGGGATGTTGGTGGATTATCAAAAAACACACACATATACACACACACTCACACACATACACACACATGTATGTATATATATGTACATTACCATTATATGAAGAAAATGGAATTAATAAAACATTCAAATCAATGAAGATAATGTAATTTTTCATTAAATTCAAGTATCACAAGTTGATTAGCCATTCATTAATAAATGAGCACCAATTTTGTTTCCAGTTTTTTTGTTGTTTCCTACTATAAAATATACTGACGCAAATATGTTAGCCTATATTGCTTGGGACTTTCTTTTCATTACTGAATGTCCTTTGTGCATATACGTAGCATTAGAAGTCCTTGGTCAAGGAATATGAGCAATTTATTTACTTTTTTCAGGTAATTCCAAATTGTTTTCTATAATGGTGCCGCCATTTCACAGTTTCAGTCTCTTTGACCCTTTCCCAAACTGTTAATTTCCAGTCAGTCATATAGTCAATAAACATGTAATGCTTACTGTGAGTTAAGTACTCTTCTAAGCATAGTGATATAAAGAAAGATTTAAAAAAAAAAAGAATCCCTTCTCTCTCTATGATGAAAATATGATGGGGAAGATAACATAAAAATAACTAGATACAAAAAAGCTATTTTCAATATTAATTGGAAATTTTCACCATTTGTCATCTTTGCCAATTTGTTGGCTATGAAGTGCAACATCAGCATTCCTTTGATTTATACTATTCTTATTATTAGTGCTCTGGATCATTCTGTCATATGATGGTTAAGAGTTTGCAATTCTCATTTTGAAAAATGTTTGTTAATATCCTTTGACTACGTAACCATTGGAGAATAGCTTTTGGTCATATATTTTTTGAATATGAGACTTTGGTATAAAAATGATGAATATAATAAATAAAGAAAACCATTACAAGACTTTATAGAGAACACAGGATCCTGGAAGACTTATATGACTGGAAGATTTCAAGAACCAGAACAAGGTAAATTTTACACACAATGACTATGATGATATAAGTGGAAATAACAACAAAATTATATAAACTAAATGACCAAACTTCTGTCCAAAGATAGCACTTCCTCCCCACTTTTTTCTACAGAGATGAGGGTTTGTGTTTATGAAAATGAATAAAATGTTAGATATTTTTAATAAAATTGTTAATTTTTCTCCATATTTTTCCATCTTTTAAAAATTCTTTCTTAAAGGGCGGAGCTAAGATGGCGGAGAGTAAGCAGTAACCTGAACAAGTTCCCAAAGAATTTCATCCTTGGGAACTAAAAAGTCAATTTGAGCGGATTTAAAAGTGACGGAGCCTATTGTGAGACGGAGAGTGACA
>CM053589.1:62166584-62182435 GCA_028646515.1 Pseudochirops corinnae | reverse complement strand
GAATCTGGAATCTGGAGTTCCATAATCAAATGTTATGAATGTGTATCTATCTCTCTATCTATATATGCAATTACTATTTTTATTATTGACTACATCCAACTGGAACTTGAGATACACAGGCACTGTGGTTGGGAGATCCATCCTGCCCTAACGAAAAGTGACATGGGAGAGAATAGACTGGGGGAGGGGGGACACACTGGGAATGCTGTTTTTGGGGTCGTGGGTGGGGGAAATAGGGGGAGAAAATATGTAACTCAAAATCTTCTGGAAATGAATGATGCAAACTATAATAAAATTTTAAAAAAATAAAAAATAATCTCAAAAGCGGCAGGAGAGCACAAAAGGCCATCCATCCTTAAATTACAAGGTTAAACTCAGCATTGAACATCCAAGGAAAGGGCCTTCTTTCATCTTCACTTGAGGCAAGCCATCAGCAATCTCAGTTCCTGGGGAGATAGGGCTCAACAAAGCCATAGCCAGTGTCCTCATCAAGTCACTCTCTGGCTGTAGAACAGTCCCAGAATCCCTGAAAACATCAGCAAGGCCCTCTTCCAGGATTTCTGTGCAGGTATCACAAGACAATCCTTCAGGGATTCTGAAGCAACAGCCAGGTTCCAGGTTGTCTACAACAGCAGCACTGTACTTCACCATCCAGTGAATCTGGTAAAACAACATCAAAACAGACAGACAAAATACCGGCATCACAGCCGTGCCTCCTCAGTTCTTAGCAGGTCCGGGTGGCAGTTACAACAGTCTCTTAGCAGTATTTCTCTCAGCAACTCAGGCTCCACGATACTGGATACTGCTCTCCCAAAGTATGTCTGGCCTTCTCTAGGCTTGGACCTCTCTCCCAATTCATGGCTCCTCCCAGTTCAGCCCCCGGTCTTGACTTCAACAAGTGCATCCCACAAGTGGGATTCACAAGCTCTGGGTTTTAACACTCAACCCCCAAACCAAGCCAATACAGGGACATCTCCAAATTCCATTACCAATATAATACATAATAGTCTGAAGCCATTAATCATAGAACAGTTGGTCAATAAACATTTATTAAGCACCTAATATATGCCAGACATTGTGCTAACCTCTAGGAATACAAAAAGAGGCAAAACAAAATACTTTCTCTGCAGGAACAATTTAATGGTAGAGAATCCATGTAAATAACCATATACAAACAAGTTATATACAGGAAAAATAAGAAAAAAAATATTAACAGAAGCCACTAGAATGAAAGTCGATGGGAAAAATTTCATATAGAAGATGAGATTTTAGCTGGGACTTGAAGGAAATCAGGGAAGCCAGAAGGCAAAAATGAGGTTCTGGGCATGGAGGACAGCCAGTGAAAATATCCAGAGTTAGGATATGAAGAACAGGATTTGAAAGCGGTAAAATGGCCAGTGTCAATGGAAGAGAGATGAAGGAGGAATAAGATTTTACTAGATAAGAAAAGTAGAAGGTGCTACATTTTGAAGATCATTAATGCTAAACAAAGGATTGTGTGTGTGATCCTGGAGATAAACCACTGAAGTTCACTAAGTAAGGGTGTGGCATGTTTGGACCTGTGCTTCAGGAAAATCACTTTGATGGCTGAATATGAACTTATAATACAAATGATTTTATTTTTTAAAAACAAAAATTTTGTAAATATGTGAAGTAGTCCAGAGAATAGGAGAATGGCACCAATTCTTGAGTCTATTTCTGTCTGGAAAAAAAAAAAAAACAAGAAGAATGAACTGAGAGCAAAAACATCAAATTTTAAATTATAAGTTCATCATCTGATGCCTTCATCATCTAGTGAACTCATCAATTTAATTATATTGGACATCTCTTTCCTTAATGATGTTAAGTAAATTAGCTTTTTTGAGTTAATTTCTCTACTTCTTCCTTAAATTAGAGGAAAGTAGGTGGTGCAATGCATAGGAAAATTGACTCCAGTGTCAGGAATATGTGTAACAATTCAACCTCAGATACATTTCATCAAAATTAGTCCTGTAATAGGTTTGGGATACAAAGATGAAAAATGATAAATGAATTCTTGTAAAGAAGTTCACATTCTAACAGAGGTCATAGGACAGGGAAATAAGATAGGAAGTGGAATGTGATAGATACAAAGGAGGTACAAACAAAGTGACCTATGAAAATTTCAGGAGGGAGAAACAGCTTTCAGCTGAGGTTGGAGGAAGGAATGATTAGGAAGCCTTTCATTTTAATTGCATCCATCATTTGAGACTCATTTACATCTCAGCACTCTGAGTGGGATCTGTTGCAAGAGTGCCAAGAAACATCAGGAGTTTGTTGTATTTTTCAAGACTGTGGTTAGGATGATTTATAAGCTAAGTGAAATAGATGGGTGTCTGTATTATATGATATAACTGATGATGAAGAACCTCCCTGGCCAGATATGTCCCACACTTAACCTGTCACAACGTAGGAAATTCCCAGAATTACTGACTCTCATGGTTTAAGATACTGACTGCTCATGTTAAAGTGAAATTATATTTGGGAGGTGTAATATAGTAAGCAATTTGTAGACATTAATTTCAAGTAATATATCCATTAGCACTGTTTAGTATATAAGACAAGCCAGTCAGCAATCAGCAGGACCTTATGGGAATGTGACATATTATAAGTAAGTTTTTATTGAGTGTCAATCTATCCTTCAAATATTTTTAAAATACCTCATATGTGTTTTGTGTTTAACTAAGTGATTTGGGAATAATAAAAATATCTTGAAAATGTTTCCAGTCAAGAATATTGCTGAATAATTGGACAGATGACACCAACTCAAATGAAACAATATTAAATAAGACAAAACTATGACTTTTTTTCAAGTTAGAATTCAGATGAGAGACAGACAGACAGAAATCTATTATGTAATCAGAGAAAAAGTTTACTTCACAGATAAAGTAGTTTTTGAAGACATCGCAGAAAGATTTAGAGATGGAAAGGATCTTAAGAAGTCAACTAGTCTAACCCTCTAATTTTACAAAGCAGGAAAGTAAAGTTAGAAAATTTATATGAGATGCCCAGGAGTTATGATTTAAACTTACATTTTCTTATGGCAGACCCAATTTGTGGTCTACACTTCTCCAGCAAGAAGAAAGTGAACTCTCTGACCTTCAGTCTGCTGGACTCATGGTTTACTGTCTCATTATCGAGAGCCTAGGAAGTCTTTAAACGTTTTTCCATATTTCTCTATAATGTTGTCATTATAGAAATAGTTCTTCAAGTCATGCTTATTTCATTCTGTATCAGTTCATAGAACTTTTCTTTGGTTTCTCTTAACATTTCTGTATTAGTATTTCTATGTCACAATAATATCCCATTATATTTATTCATCAAAATTGGCTTAATCACTTTTTTTAAATTATTTTTCAACATTCACTTTTATAAGATTTTGAGTTCCAATTTTTTTCTCCTCTCCTCATTCTTCCCCCAAAGAGCAAGTAATTCACATAAATCATACCTGTATAATCATATAAAACACATTTCTACATTTGTCATGTTGTGAAAGAAGAATCACAAAAATAGGCGGAAAAAACACAAGAAAGAAAAAAAATTAAAAGGTGGAAATAATATGCTTTTATCTACATTCAGATTTCTTAATTCTTTCTCTGAATGTGGATATCATTTTCCATGATGAATCTTTCAGAATTGTCTTTGTGTACAATTTGTCATTGCATTGCCTAGAAGAACCAGATTTACCAAAATTCATTATGACACCATGTTGATGTTACTGCGTATGGTGTTCTCCTGGTTCTGTTTACTTCACTCAGCATCAGTTCATATAAGTATTTCCAGGTTTTTTCTGAAATCTGCCTGCTCATCATTTCTTATGCAATAATGGTATTCCATAACATACATATATCACAACATGTTCAGCCTTTCTCCAATTGATGGGCATCCTCTCAATTTCCAATTCTTTGCCACTAGAAAAAAGAAGCTGATATAAGTATTTATTGTACAGGTGGGTCCTTTTCCCTTTTTAATAATGTTTTTGGGATACAGAACTAGGAGTGGTATTGCTGAATAAAAATGCTTTCAAAGTTTTATCATACTTTGGGCATAGTCCCAAATTGCTCTCCAGAATGGTTGGATCAGTTCACAATTCTGTCAACAATGCATTAGTGTTTCAATTTTCCCACATCTCCAAAATTCATCATTTTCATTTCTGTTATATAAGGCAATCTAATTGGTGTGAATTTGTATATCAGATTAATTTTAATTTGCATTTCTCTGATCAATAGTGATTTAGAACAATTTTCATATGACTATAGATAACTTTAATTTCTTCATCTGAAATGCCTGTTAATATCCTTTGACCATTTGTCAATTGGGAACTGACCTCTAATCTTATAAACTTGATTCAGTTCTCTATATATTTTAGAAATGAGTCCTTTATCAGAAACACTGACACTAAACATTGATTCCAAGCTTTCTGCTTTCCTTCTAATCTTGATCATATTGGCTTTGCTTGTGCAAAATCTTTTTAACTTAATGATATCAAAATGATCCATTTGCATTTCACAATGTTCTCTATCTCTTGTTAGTCATAAATTCTTTCTTTCTCAATATATTTCGTGAGTAAACTATTCTTTTCTCTCCTAATTTGCTCATGATATCACACTTTATTTGACTTAATCATTTCACAACAGATGTGAGAAATTTATGGAATAATTCAAAGCAAAGAAGATTTTTAAAAATTCTTTTTTCAGATTATATGATTTGCTTAAACACTCTGAGACACCTAAAACATTAATTTTAAAAAAAAATCTTCAAAGTTGGAGGAACAAAATATTAGGAATCTCAAGTGAGAGAAGAAGAAGAAGAAGAAGAAGAAGAAGAAGAAGAAGAAGAAGAAGAGAAAGTAATGGAGTCTATCAGTACTAGATTACAAATTATACTACAAAACAATAATCATTAAAAATTATTTCACACTTGTTTTTAAAAAAAAGAGATTAAGTTAAAAAAAATTGCATGCATATATTCTTCTTAAAAAAACCCAAAACACAAAGACCCTAATGACTAAAGTAAGGCTTCACTTTGTGACAAAAATTACTGGGGAAATTGTAAAGTGAATTGGCAGAAATTAGGCATAGAGTATGATCTCACGACATGCACCAAGATAAAATCCAAGCATACTGGTGATTAAGAAATAGAGAAGTAAATTAAAGGAAGTAGGTACCTTTCAGATACATGGATAAGGGAGCTGATTCAAGAAGTCTTAGAGAAGATCAACAAAAGATATTTCACACAAACAAATCTAAAGTTAAAATGGAAAGATGTAAATAACTACAAACAAAATTTGCAGCAATTTCTCAGATGAAGGTCTAATGACTAAGATATATAAGGAATTGATTAAATTTTAGAGCTGTTCTCCAGAAGTTAAATGACCAAAATTATGAATAGACAATATTGACAGGAAGAAATCCAAACCATTAACTACCATGTGAAAAAAAAAATCCTCCAAATCATTAGTAATCAGAGAAATAAAAATTAAATCATATTTTAAACTCTACATTTTATTTATTGTATTGGAAAAGATAACATAAAATGAAAATGATATGTGTTGGAGGATGTGTGGCAAAAATGTACTTTCTTTTTACTTTTTTACATTGGTTTTAAAAAAAAAACAATTCTAAATTCTCTCCCTCCCTCCTACCAAATCCCCCACCAATTGACAAGGTAAGAATATCAATTATACACGTGACGCCATGCGAGATATATTAAAATATTAACAATGTTGCAAGGAAAAAGCAAACAATAAAACCCAGAAAAGTAGAAAGAAAGCCAAAAAATAATTCTTTAATCTATATTCAGAGTTCATGAATTCTTTCTTTGAAATAGTCTTGAGTAATTGTCTCAATTAAAGTAACTAAATTTTTCATAGTTGACCTTAAAATATTGTTGCTACTGTAAATAATGTTCTTTTGACTCTATCATTTTACTTTGCATCAGTTAATAAAAGTTTTCCCATTTATTTTTCTGAAACCAACTCATTCATCCTATCTTATAGCACAAAAGTATTCTGTCACAATCATATGCCATTCGGGCATTCTCAATTAATGGACACCCCCTTAATTTCTTATTTTTGTCACCAGAAAAAGAGCTGTTATAAATAACACACACATATATGTGTGTATCTATATCTATCAC
Organism: Pseudochirops corinnae; assembly: GCA_028646515.1. Lineage (NCBI taxonomy): Eukaryota > Metazoa > Chordata > Mammalia > Diprotodontia > Pseudocheiridae > Pseudochirops > Pseudochirops corinnae. The sequence goes on along the minus strand of CM053589.1, from coordinate 62,176,279 downwards.
TTAATCTATAGATTCCTTTTCTTTGACCTCTTTGGGATACAGACCTACCGAGGGTATGGCTGGGTCAAAAGATATGCACAGTTTGATAGCTCTTTAAGCACAGTTCCAAATTGTTCTCCAGAAGAGCTGGACCAGTTTACAGCTCTACCAATAGTGGACTAGTGTATCTATTAATAAAGCATTTTTTTTACATAGTTGGTGGAGCTGAAGATTCGTCCATCCATTCTGGAAAAAAGGTTGTTAACTGTGCTCCAAAAGTAATAAAACTGCACATATCCTAACAATACCACTACTAGGTCAACAAGCCAAAGAAAACAAAGAAAAAAAGTAGATATACAGAAAAATTTATAAGAACTTATTCATCAGTCATTGAAACTGGAATGCATCAAAAATTGATCTAATTGCATGTTTAGCCCAATGTTCTCCAAAGCAGTCCAATTTACTTTTTAAACAAGACTGATTCTTATTTAAGAATTAGTTTTAAAGGTGATTAAATCAACCATGTATTTCTTCAATTCACATGTGGGGAAGGAGAAGGAAAACAGATATCCAGTGACATTGATTGGAGTTCAATATAAAGTTTCATGGATCAATATTATACTATGCTTTTAATTGTCACAGGACACTAGAAAAGGAGAAGATGACATCTGATATCATATGATTCTATGCCCTATTTATACAGATGAGCAAATTGAGATTCAGGAAAATTATCTGACCAAGGTCACACACCTGGGCCTAACTCTAGTACACTATAATCTATTAGAATCATCTTCTAACTATGAAATAAAACATCTTGTTCTTTATATGACAAGTAGGAATAAGGAAAGAGATTAAGCCTATGATTTATTTGTATAGGTAACTCCTACATTAGATAACTTCCCCTACCAATTCATCTTGACAGCTTATCTTCAACTTATAGTTTCAGATAAGTGCCTAGGCTGACATCTTAACTGACTTTTCCAAAGTCACACAGTCAGAACCTGTCAGAGGCAAGACTCGAACCAAGGTTGTCCTGGCTCTAAGGTTAACCCTTGAGTCATTATGACTTTCCTCTCATTTTCCAAGCGCTGAGTAAGTATATAACCATGTACTTTTTTTAAAAAAGAAAGTCATTTTAATAGCATTTCAAGGAATTACAATCAATATTCCTTATATCTGTTTTCTGGATATGCTAAAATCCTTTTTTCACATAGTAGCTATGATTTTCCTCTTTGTTTTCAGGCTCATTATCACCCTATTATTGTTTTTAGTCAACTGCTTTTGACACCTATTAACCTATGGCCATAAATACATTTCACCTAACTACTCTTGTTTCAGGAGTGGGAGGAGAAGGTGAGGTGCTTCCTGAAACTTAATATCAGGTACAAATTAGGAATTTAGCTATTCCTTCCATCCTACAAAAATACCTATCATGCAATAAGAGGAGAAAAAAACCTTGGAAATTATTCTTTCTTCACTGAATACAACATGGAAAACCTAAATAATACTTTAAAAGGACCTCCCTGATATCTAACTCCATCCTCTCATTTTATAGAGTAAGTGGAAACTGAGGCCAGAACACTGATGTGCCTTCTTGAAATGTATACAGATAGTTGGAAACTAATATCTTTTGCTGTTATCATCATTCCGTTATTCAGTGTCTGACTCTTCCTGGCCACATAGACCATATCATGCCAGATCTTCTATTTTAAAGTTTCTCTCAAAGTCTGTACAAGTTCATGTTTATAGTTTCCATGACATTATCCATCTCATCCTCTACCATCCCCTTTTCCTTCATTTTTTCCTGACATCAGCATCTTTTCCAGTGAGTCCTGTCTTCCCATTATGTGATCAAAGTATTTAAGCTTCAGCTTCAGTATGTGACCTTCAAGTGAATATTCTGAATCAATTTCTTTAAGTATTGACTGATTTGATGTCCTTGCTGTCCAATGGACTCTCAAACATCTTCTCCCAGCACCACAATTGAAAAACATCAATTCTGAGGCTCTCAGCTTTCCTTAGAGTCCATCTCTCATAACCATAAATTGCTACTGGAAAAACCATAGTTTGACTCTATGGACTTTTGTTGTTCAGGTCATGTCAGCAATTGAATCCTAAAAGCTCATCCTTCTGCCATTTAGAGTCTATTTTGGAATCAGGAAGATGTGATTTCAAGGTTTCAGATCTGTTCTCTGATGCACAGGAGTTATGTGACCATGACTAGTTCACTTAACCTTTCAGGTCTCTGAACAACTAAGACTATTAGCAACAGAAACACTTAGCAATTTACATCAGTGCAGAAAGTTTTCAAAGGGAAATTACCAATAGAGAGTGGAAATCTTAGGTCAGAACAAACGTTTTTAATATTTAAATATATGTTTGTCTACAAGCATATATGTGAGAATACATATATTAGCATACATGTGTATATATGTGTGAATGGGTATACATTTTGACATAATAAGGGAGAAGGCAGAAAATAATAATAATAACAATATAATGTAATAACATTTATGTAATGCATTAAGGTTTTAAAGGAGTTTTATAAATATTATCTCATTTATCCTCATATGAATTCTTGACTGCAGGTGTTACTATTATCCCCATTTTACAGATGAGAAAAGTGGAGGTCTCAAATGATAAGTGACTTGCCTGGTTTCACAAAGCCAAGAAGTATTTGAGGCTAGATTGAATTCAGGCCTTTTTTTTTTTTACTTCACTTCTTGCACTCTATCCTCTGAGAGACCTACTGCCTCATATAGAAATGTAAAAAGTATTATCAATGGATCAATCAGAAAGGGTAAGACAAAGTGTAAGGTACAATCTGAATGGAAAGAATTTCAGAATTGGGAATGCTCAGTGGTGGTTAATTTCCTTTTAGAATTTCCTACATGTGTGTTATCCTTATAAGGTTTATGCCTAAGGGAAACAGTGAATATGATTGAATAAATATTGAAAAGTGGAGAGAGTGAAATGAAAATGAATGAAAATTATTTATTAAGTTTTTACTCTTGGTCAAATATTCTGTTAAGCACTAGGAAAAATAGAAAAAAAAGACAATCTCTATTTTCAAGGAATTCACAGTTTAAATAGGAGAGAAAATACACATAAGAGGGTTCATCTACTGAGTTAATAAAAGGGCCTAGATTTCCAAGGTTGCAATAGTGAAAGATCCAGAGGATCTTAGGGCACATTAGCAGGTCACATGGCATAGCTCAGGGGTCTGAGGAGCATAACAGCCAAGCAGATGACAAGGTCTGGAAGGCCTTTGGATTCTTTCTTGCCATCTTCCCTGGATAGGCCATCCAGGCACTTGGGGATAAACAAAGAGAGAGAAGGAGTCAGAGAAAGTCCATGCCATTTTGCAATTGTTCTTTCTACCCTATGATTGAACACAATGGAGTTATTTTAATAGCACTGGTAGATTGTGATATTACTTGAATCTACAGACAAATTTGGGGGAAAAAGTGTGGTCAGTGCCAAAAGTGTACAGTCAAGTGTTCAGTGATCCTGTAACTCCATGGTTCTGGTACTTGTATTAAATGGCAATTACATTTATTCTTGCTGAAAAGAACAGGAAAGGGAAATTAGTAGAATAGCAGTTTGTTGACTAGGATGGTTTACTGATTACTTCATTTCTAATTAATTCAGTAATTCATTAACAAGCCTTATTTCTTCATGCAATACATTTTCAATTACAGGAAGCAACAAATGAAGGGCACTCATCACCGTTTTAAAAGCCAGCCTTGCCAACATCTGCTAATATATCCTTTCCCCAGTTCACACTTTAATTTGATTGGTTGATCCCTGATTATTCTTGGAAGAGTTTATGGCCTTGGTCTTGGCACCCTGAGGAGATCCTTCCTGAGTCCTATCTTTCAAAGGAAAGGAGGTAGTGTTTTTGTAAACATGGAGTGGACTGGGCCCCTGGTGTCTGAAAATGAAAAATCTAATGCAAGTTTCTCCAACTTGCTACCACTTCAGAGGGAGGACTTGAGTGGAAAATCATGGAGGGCCTCAAGAGGACTCAAGACTAAATTTTATCACTCAGCTGAATCAATAAAAATGTTTTCTTATTTGCAGGACAGTGGCAGGACAGTATTATACAGTCTGAATCTTCTCTTCAGTCATCTGTGATTTCACTGCTGTGACTATTCCATTTAACAAGAGAGATCACAATTTCTTTACAATTTAATAAATGGTTTTAGAGATATTTGCTGTAGCTAAAAATGTATGGTGTACCTATTTGTTGGCAAATATGATTATGTCATAGGATCACAGATTTAGCGATAGAAAGGATTTTTGACATATGCATATGTATACATATGTATGAGTATTTATGTAAATGTATATACATATATTCACATATATACATATTTATATTCACACATATTAATCTGTCTGTCTACCTATGTATAATAGGCAAATTGACAATATATAGAAAACTGGCCATGGATTCAGGAAAATCTGGGTTCAGGTCTTGCTTCTCCTCCATATTGACTGTGTGTCCATAAGCAAGTCATTCAGTCACAACCCTCAGAGTCCAAGAAAATTCCCTAAGATTACTTTGCAGGAGAATAAACGAAGTACATTTCTAAGAGTTTTCTTATTGGGTGTGTCCTATACAAATAAAGTCATGGGTCTAGATTGTGTGCCCCCCATACAAAAATAATGTTTATACATACACACATATACATACATATATACTTACATACATATGTACATATGTGTGTATACATACACATATAAATATGGGTGTCCCTGCAACACAGAGTATGCACACATACACATGGCTTTATGTATATATTATAAGGATCATCAATTTCATTGATGTGGGCACTCCATATATTCATTTAGATTTCAAACCTTCTTTAATATAGTATGTTTAAATGTAATTAGTGATTAAATTTTCAGAACCTTACTAGGATAGTCATCATAGTGCCAACAGTCATTGCAATGAAGCTAATATTTGAAGCCCTTCCAGAATTATTGGACAGTTCTGTTCTCCAGTAATCCAAATCTCTTTTATCCTATTTTGATAAGCACCTTTAGCAAAAACAATCATTGGAAAATTAATGAGCAGAATTATGACAATTCTTCATTGCCAGAAAACCAAGCAGATGGAACTTTCTTATTTATATTTTTAGATTTTTTTTCTTTTTAAATCTTTGAAAGGATAGATCTGGTACTTATGTTTATAGCAGACCACTCTGCTTTGCTATTATAGATACAGAATCAGAAGGGACCTTAGAATTAGTTCAGTCCTGTCACTTGATAAATGAGAAACTGGGACACACACAAAATATTGTGATTTTCATATGATCACACAGCTAGGCAGTCTTAGAACCAGGATCCAAAATAAGATTTTGACTCTACATTCAGTGCTATTTTCACTGTACCATACTAAGTATTTATTGTAATGTTTAAATGAAGATGAAGTTCAATTGTAAATGGATTTAGAGGATTTATAAAAGCAATTACATACCTGTTTTACAAGTAAATTTTTAAAGGTAAGTGGTAGCTTACTCTTCTCATTAATAAGAGAATCTAAGACAACTCCGAAAGATTCATAATGAAAAATGCTATCCATATCCAGAAGAAGAAGAAGTATGGAGTCTGAATGCAGATTGAAGCATACTATTTGCTCTCTCTGTGTCTCTCTCTGTCTCTCTGTCTCTGTGTGTGTGTGTGTGTGTGTGTCTCTGTCTGTCTGTCTCTGTCTTGTTTTGTTTTGTTTCTTCTTTCTGGTAGTTTCTCCCATTTGTTTGAATTCTCCTTTACAAAGTGATTAATGTGAAAATATGTTTAATATGTATGTATATGAAGAGCCAATATCAGATTGCATTCCATCTTGTGAGGGGAAAGAAGTGGAGAAAATTTAGAACTTAAAATCTTGTTCAAGTGAATGTTGAAAACTAAAAATAAATTAATAAAAAAAAGAAGAAGAATTAGTGAGGTATGTCTTTTACAAGCTTCTTTTTTACTGACTTTCCTTCAGTCATTTTCCATTCCAGAGAAATTTAACTTCTCACTGGTCACCAATCAAACTCTGCTCTTTCCTTTCTACAAGCCCTTATTTGTGCTATCATCCATTCTAAAGCTTATTCTTCTGTTTAAGACCCTATGCAAGAAAATAAGTAAGGTGAAACTAGGGGTAATGATTTTTTTTCTTTTTAATAGATTAATAATCATGGGCAATACTTAAAGCTGGGAGTCTCTATTGCAAAATTCCTGAGTAATTGAGGGCAGCTATTATTTTAATAGTGTTGATAAATTTTCTGTTTCTCCTTCTACTGCAATATCACTTGGATCCTGCCAACTGGTCCTTCAATAGCATATTATGTTTCTTGGTCACCTATTTAAAAAGTATAGACTCTTTAGTTGACATTAATTGCTTTTCCCAATGTGATACTCATCAGAGGTAATCTAGATCCATTGTCTACATTTTATTAATATGAAGAAACAGGTCAAGAAAATATAGGTAATTTACCCAAAGTCATACAGGTAGCAAGTAAAGGAGACAAAATTTGTACTGAGGTCTCATGTATTTAGGTCCAGCTCATTTCTGCTGCAATTATGGGAAAATGAAAATATGTGGACAAAAAAGTTGATTTTTAATAAAAAGTGTGGAAACATGTAATTTAAAAACCACCAGGTATCATCATAAGAAAAAAACTACAAAAATTTTGAACCTGAGTCAAATGAGATCACTTGATCAAACAACGCATGTAAGCCTTTGTTGGCCTTGGAAAACATGCTATAATTACCACCAAAATAATGAAAAGGTCAGAACATATTATAATAAATGAAGTGAAGCCTAAGTCAATTTGGACCATTTCTTTTGGTCTCTGTTTTAATTGGCATCCATACTTGAAAACATTCCATGAGATTCATACTTCTATTAAATATGATAAAAATGTTATCCTATTAAAAAAGTAAACCATACTCAAAACAGTTGGAAATAATAATCTGAAATTGGAGGCAGTAAAATGTAGCTCCAAAATATGTCCTGATACCCACAATCAAATTCAGACTCCAGTTACATGAGGTTCATTTGGCATCATTAATTGACAAATTTCGTCATACAATTAGGCTGTGTGTTTGTGTGTGTGTGTGCGTGCTTATTTCTATGTTTTAACAGATATGACAAGTTGTTTGAATACACAGAATAATTATTTTGATGGGGTTGACAAATGTCAGTCTCTCTTTTTAGTGCAGGATAATTTGGGATAGCTCATCCTTGTTTTCAACAACATATAGTGTCTCCAAGATGCCTAAAAAAAAGTGAAGATCAAACTTCATGTCCTGACATTCAATGCCCTTCATTGGTGCTAAGCTCTATGTCTGACATGGAGTAGTTGTTTAATCAATACTAACTTACTGACTTCACAACCTGACCCTCACCTACCTATCTAACCGTTACTAAGCAAACTCTATATAATAGTCAAATGTTTTACTTTAATTTTTCTGAACATATCTCATACTTTCCTGCCTTCACACGTAATTTCTAATACTCCCTCCTTTGTCCTCTCCACAGATGAAATGCACCAAGATGACAGATAATTATATATGCTATCAAAATGGGTTGTATGTCAATTCGTTTCTCTGATCTTTTTTCTGTGTTATACAGAATGGCATTGTTCCCCTCCAGGGTTGTCTGATGACATTTCTCACACCTAGCATTCACTCATCCTTTTCCTCCTCCATCCTATCTCTACCTTTATACCCATCAAAATGTTTCCTCCTTCACTAAATTATTGTTAATCAACCCAGCTGTAAGACATTTCTCCTAACTTCAAATTGCTTTAGCAGTACCATTATATGATCTGTCACATAAGATACTACAGTGTAGCTGTCTTCACATCTGATCTTCCATCCAGAACAATAAGCTCTTTGTGGCATTGTATTTTATCAGATGAAATCAATGTTCTGCACCACACTTAGCATGTGATATGGATATAGGTGATCCCCATTAAGCGTTTGTTGAAAGAATGTAATTATGAAATATGCGAAATTGTCTTGGAAATAGGCATGATATAAATTGTAAAAGGCAGATGCTACAAGAGATAAGTGCTTCCTAAATGTGATAGATGGTAGGTAATCACAGGATCACTCCTTATGAAATGTGAATTCAGGGAAATGAAGGAGAAAGCTTTAAAATATCACACAGAGGTAGGAGCAGCAACATGTTGTAGCTCTCACATAGCCACCCCAACATACCCATAAAATATGACTCTAAACTAATCCTAGAACTCCAAAACGCACAGAAATATACTTTCCACTAAAGTCAGCTCGTCTACCAGGAACCACATCAGCACTGTGAACCAAAAAGAGCCTGGCCTGAAGCCCTGGCTGAGCCCCGGGGTGGCTGGATGGGAGGAGCAGATGAGCCTCGGATTAGCAGCAGCTGTGAGCAGTGTTCAGGACTAGGTCAGTGAGACTTGCAGAACTGGGGGAGAAAGCGGTCTAGCTGAAAGGCCTCCAGGGCTGGAAAGCAAAAGGCAGAGGTTTGGCACCCACCTCCGTGTTGCAGCTTCCACACCTGCAGCCTGCAGAAAGCAGGGGGACTAAGTGATCATTCAGAGGCCAAGTGCTCTTGCTTTGAGAGGCCTGGATCCAGATCCCAGTCTTGGGCCTCAGTCCTGGAGTCTTCATTATCCAGTGAGCTGGAAGTAAGTAGGAAAGGGGCCCAGCAACTTCTTGAGAGATATGGCAGCTGGGAGGACACCAGCGATTTGGGACAGAGCTTTCCCTTCTGGAAGCAGAGCCCCACAGAGATTTAAAAAAAAAAATCACAGACTGAGCAACCATGAGTAAGAATAAGCATAAAAGGGGGCGGAGCCAAGATGACGGTGTAGCAGCGTCAATATATAGCAGCTCTCACATAGCCACCCCAAACTACCCTTAAAATAGGACTCCAAACCAATCCTAGAACTCCAAAACGCACACAAAGATACTTCCCACTAAAGTCAGCTCGGCTATGAGGAACCATATCAGCACTGTGAACCAAAGCCAGCCTAGACTGAAGCCGCGGCTGTGCATCGGGGGCGGCTGGACAGGAGGAGCAGAGGAGCGGATTAGTGGTAGCTGCGAGCAGCTTTCAGAACTAGGTCAGTGGGAACTGCGGGGAGAAAAGCTTCCGGCCTAAAGACCTGAAAAGCCTTTTTCAGAAAAAGCGAAAGGCAGAGGTTTTGCACCTGCCTCCACCTTGCAGCTTCCTGCTCGCGGCCTGCAGACAGAATGGGGACTAAGCTATTGTTCTGAGGCCAAGAGCTCTTGTGTTGAGCGGCCTGGATCTGGATCGCGGTCTTGGGCCTCCGTCCTAGAGTCTTCATTATCCTGTCAGCCGGAAGTAAATAGGAAGAGTCCCAGCATCTTCCTGAGAGCTACGGCATTCGGGAGGATGCCAGCGATTTGGGACAGAGCTTTCCCTTCTGGAAGCAAAGCCCCACAGAAATTTTAAAAAAAATCACAGTCTGAACAAACATGAGTAAGAATAAGCATAAGAAGCAAAGTAAGAACAGCTCCCAAACCCTAGATTCCTTCTTTTCAGAAAAGAAAGATCATGGGAGAGAGAGGGAGGAGGAGAGTGCAGCCAGAGCACTCCCACCAGGGGCCTCCAATAAACATGAAGAATGCCTTAAAGCTAGAGAGAAGCTGAAGAAGGATTTTCAAAACCAAATAAGGGAAGTGGAAGAGAAATTGGGAAGAGAAAT
>CM053589.1:62148383-62159288 GCA_028646515.1 Pseudochirops corinnae | reverse complement strand
GTCTTTATTTATGATCAATGTTTCATTTTTAACATCTTCATTTAGAATTCTAGAATGTTTCCAGGAATTGAAGACAAAGTCCATGATATGTACATTACTTTATGGACTCAGTTTTCTTCCTATGATTGAAAATCAACAAAACATGCTAAATTACAGGACCAGTTTACTTGGTCATCTTTTTCCTAGATAATGAAATTTATTCTGATTCTGTAGTATGTTATTATGACTAATATATTACAAGCTACACATACTTACCATAGCATCTTTCCAACATTGTAGATTACCTGCAATTTTAATTGTTCTGATCTTGTAGCATTATAAACAAATATCAATCTGGAAAGAATGCTAGTGATATAAACAATACCATGATTTTTGTATGGAACAGACATGAGCATGTAATTGTCCTAAATTCCAGTGAGTCCCTATTTTGTCTAGCATAAAATTAAAATATCTGCTTCATATATGAAATCATTTATAGCCTAGCCATGAACTACTCTCTTATTTTTATTTTATATTACTTTCCTATTTACACTCTATGGTACAACCAAATTGACCTTCTTAATGCATCTGACACAGTGCACTTCATATTTCAGATGTGCTTTTATAGGAATTCATTATTCCCAATAACTAGAATACCCTGCCTTCTCTGAGAAGACTCAGTTCATTTTAAAAGTTAGGTCAGATTCCACCTTTTGCATGATGCCTTTACTTATTTCCCCTCAGTATTTGATGTCCTCCAATTATTTGCATACAGTTTATACCCATACCGACACCCACCCACCCACACAAACATTGATACATACATATACATCCACATAGCCACCCTTATACATGCATCAATACATATACATATAGTCACACATACACACATATGTATATATGCATGGGTATATGTGAATATGGAGAGATAGAGAGAGACAGAGAGAGACAGAGAGAGAGAGAGAGAAAGAGAGAGAGAGAAAGAGAGAGAGAGACAGAGAGAGAGAGAAAGAGAGAGAGAGACAGAGAGAGAGAGAGAGAGAGAGAGAGAGAGAGAGAGAGAATGTCTTGCCTAATAGAATTTAAAGTCTTGAAAGCAAAGACTTTTGTATTTGTATTTCTATAATCTAGTGATTGTTCAGTCAATAAGAATTTGTTAAGGGCTCACTCTCTGACAAGCGCCGTTCTAAGCCCTGAGGATATAAAGCAAAGCAAAAGACAGTCCCTTCTCTAAAGGCATCACAGTCTAAAGGAAGACATCGTGTAAAGAACTACCAAAAAAATGTGTACAGGATAAATTGGAGATAATCAACAGGAAGATGACACTAGAAATAATTCATATTGAAAAAAAAAAGGTTCTTGGAATAGTTTTTTTTTTCAAAGAAGTTACTGTTTATTGAAAGAAACAGCTCGTCCATGTATTAGTAGATATAGAATAAAGAAAAATAAATACAAAGTGATTTGGGGGAGGAGATACAGTTTAAAAGATCAGTAATGGCTTTGTGTTGGTGGTGACTTTAATTGATCATTGAAAGATGATGTTTGAACACAACAAAAGGTGTGCTAAGTATTGTTGGTTCTCTGTATTAATTAATGAGATATTTATGCCATGCTAAAGGATTATTTTTTCTAAAGGTGACATATACTATAGAAAAACAACAACAACAATTTCTTTAAGGATCACAATGAACAATCTTTTTTAGAGCTAATTAATTTGAGTTTTCAATATTCATTTCCATAAATTTTAAATTTTCTCCTTCCCTTCCCCCTTCCCCAACACAGCATGCAATATGATATAGGCTCTACATATAGATTCCTATTAAACATATTTTCACAATAGTCATGTCTTATAGAAGAATTAGAATGAATGGGAGGAATGATAAGGAAAAAAACAAAAAAGAATATAGTCTGTTTCAATCTGCATTCAGACTTTATATTTCTTTCTCTGGAGGTGGATGGTGTCTTCCATCATGAGTCCTTTGGAGTTGTTTTAGGTACTTGCATTGCAGAAAAGGGCTAAGTTGATCAAAGTCAGTCCTCACAGACTGTGGTTTTTAATGTGTACAATTTTTTCCTGATTCTGCTCACTTTATGCAGCCTCAGTTCATGTAAGTCTTTCCAGGTTTTTCAGAAATCTGCCTGTTCATCATTTCTATTAGAAAAATAGTATTTGTCACAGCAAGCACCCTAGCATGCCCACGGTGGCTGCTAGGAGAAGTTCTTTGATCTGCTTTTCTAAAGGAAAGCACCTCAAAAAGGGGGTTAACAATCTTACTTTGATCAAATATATATAATCATTCAGTTAATTCAGGGAAAAAAGTCAGCACCTTGAGATTCAGAAAATACAAGCAGAAATCACAAGCAGACAAAAAATACAGGCAGAAAAAATGACACAATTCAACAGACCAGAAGAAAATGCTTCTAGCTGTCTGACCATTACATACATACACAGTTAGTTACCAGAGAGAGAAGCACTAACATCTGGATTTTCAAAGATGGGGGAGCTCAATGGCTACCCAGAGTCTCATCTGGCCAAATCAAAAACTCTTCCCATAAGTGAATCCCCAAGAAAAATTCACCTCAGAGTATATATAGCCTTCTTCATGGTCAAAGGACATAAACTTTGTGACCCACTGCCTAATTACAAAGTAGGAAAAGGTGTGGACCTTCCTGAAAAACAAGTCTCCCTGAAGTAAGCTTCACTTGTTTGGCTGCATGTGAGGTCTATTAAGGGGTGGCGAAAATCTTCAATTTCCATTAACATTACAGTATTCCGTTACATTTATATACCACAGCTTGTTCATCCATTCCCCAACTAATAGGTATGCCCTCAATTTCCAATTCTTTGCCACCACAAAAAGAACTGCTATAAATATTTTTGTAAATGTGGCTCCCTTTTCCCATTTGTATAATATATTTGGGAGACAGACATAGAAGTGGCATTGTTGGGTAAAAGGGTATACACATTTTTGTAGCCCTTTGACCATACTTCCAATGGTTGGATGAGTTCACAACGCCACCAACAATGCATTAGTGTTCCAACTTTCTCACATCTTCTCCATCATTTATCATTTTCATATTCTGTAATAAAAGTTAATCTGATAGGTGTGATGTGGTACCTCATAGTTGTTTAGATATGCAGCTTTTTAATCAATAGCAATTTAGAGATTTTATTTTCATATAATTATAGGTAGCGTTAATATCTTCCTCTGAAAACTGTCTGTTCATATCCTTTGTCCATTTATCAATTGAGGAATGACTTGTATTCTTATAAATTTGACTCAATTTTCTATATATTTTAGAAATGAGGCCTTTATCAGAAATACTGGTTGTAAAAATTCTTTCCCAGTTTTCTACATCCCTCCTAATCTTGGTTGCATTGACTTTGTGCAAAAACTTTTCAATTTAATGTAATCAAATTTATCCATTTTGCATTTCATAATGTTCTCTATCTCTTGTTTGATCATAAATCCCTCCATTCTCCAGATGGTAAGCTATCTCCAGGTAAGCTATCCCTTCCTCCCCTAAATTGTTTATAGCATAAACCTTTATATCTAAATCTTAAACCCATTTGGACTTTATTTTGTTATGCAGTAAAAGACATTAGTCCATGCCCATTTTCAGCTACACTATTTTCCAGTTTTCCCAGCAGTTTTTTTTTTTCAAATAGTGAGTTCTTATCCAAGAAGCTGGGGTCTTTGGGTTTATCAAACAGTAGATTACTATAGTTATTGACTACTGTGTCTTGTGTACCTAACCTATTCCACTTATCTACTCCTCTATTTCTTAGTACCAAGTAGTTTTGATGATTGCTGCTTTATAATGCAATTTAAAATCTGGTATGATTAAGACACCTTCCCTAGCATTTCTTTTCATTATTACCTTGATATTCTGTATTGTTTATTCTTCCAGATTAATTTTCTTATTAATTTTTTAGCTCAATAAAATAATTTTGGTAGTTTGATTATTATGGCACTGAATTAATAAATTTAGGTAGAATTGTAATTTTTATTGTATTAGCTCTGCCTAGCCATGAGCAAGTGTTATTTTTCCAAGTATTTACATTTGACTTTATTTATTTGAAAAGTGCTTTGTAATTGTTTTCATATAGTTCCTGAATCTGTTTTGACAGGGAGACTCCCAAAAAGTTTTTATAATTTCTTCAGTAAATATATAAATATAAATATAAAATTTTCCCTAAGAACCACTTTAGCTCTATCCCATAACTTTTGGTATGTTGTCTCATTATTGTCATTTTCTTGAATGAAGTTATTGATTGTTTCTATGATTTCATTTTTTTTTCCATTTATTTTTTAGGACTAGAAAATTTAACTTCCAATTAATTTTTAGTCTTATGTTTCTACAGCCCTTTTTAAATATAATTTTTATTGCATCATGATCTAAAAAGGATGCATTTAACCTTTCTGCCTTTATACATTGGACTGTGTGGTGTTTTTGCCCTACTACATGGCTAATTTTTGTGTATGTGCTATGTTTCACACAGAAAAAAGGTATATTCCTTTCTATCCTTGTTCAATTTTCTCCAGAGATCTACCATATCTACCTTTTCTTAAGTTATAATCACCTTCTTAACTCATTTATTATCTATTTTGACGTTAGATTTATCAAGTTCAGAGAGGGGGAGGTTGAGGAGCCTCACTAATAAAATTTTGCTGTCCATTTCTTCCTGTAACTACTTTAACATCTCCTTTAAGAAATTGGATGCTATACTACTTGTTGCATATATGTTTAGTAATGATATTTCTTCCCTTATCTATAATGCCTTTTAGCAGAATATAGTTTCCTTGCTTTTCTCTTTTAATTAGATCTACATTTTGCTTTTGTTTTGTCTGAGATTAGGATTCCTACCCCTGCTTTTTTAACTACAATTGAAGCATAATATATTCTCCTCCAACATTTTACCTTTACCCTGTGTGTATCCTCCCATTCCATTTCAAATATATAGTTCTTGTAAACAGCACATTGTAGAATTTTGGTCTTTGATCAATTCTGCTCTCCACTTTCATTTTATGGGAAAGTTGATCCCATCATATTCACAAATATGATCACTACCTGTTTCTTTCTCTCCATCCTATTCCTGGCTCCTGTTTTTACTTTTATTCCTCCCTTCTCTCTTTCCCTCCTCAAAACAGTTTTGCTTTTGACCACCATCTCCATAAGTCTTCCCTCCTTACTATCAAGCCCCCTCTCTTTTCTTTCCCCTTTCCCCTCCTGCTGCCTGTAGGGTGAGTTAGATTTTTACACCTAATTGAGTATGTTATTTCCTCTTTTAACCAAATCAAATGACAATAAAGTGCAAACAATGCTCACCTCTCTGTGATTTGGTCAGATGATACTTTGGGTAGCCATTGAGCAACTCGACTTTTAAAACCCAGATTTCAGTGCTTCTCTCTCTGGAAACTATGTGTATATGTAATGGTCAGACAGCTAGAAGCCCTATCTGTTGTTCTATTGAGTTGTGTTATTTTTTTTCTGTCTGTATTTTTTGCCTGCTTGTAATTTCTGTTTGTATTTTCTGAAGTTGAGGGTGCTGACTTTTTCCTCTGAACTAAATGAATTATATATTTACTCTGTGTGTGTGTGTGTGTGTGTGTGTGTGTGTGATAATTCTAGAATCTGGCTACAATATTCCTGATGTTTTTGATTTGAGATCTCTTTCAGGTGGTAATTGGTGAATTTTTTAAAGGACTACTTTACCCTCTGTTTCTCAGACCTCAGGGAAATTTTCTTTGAGGATTTCTTGGAAGATATTCTCCTGGCTCTTTTCTTTTTTTCATCATGGCTTTCAGGTAGACCAAAAATTCTTAAATTATCTCTCCTGGATCTATTTTCCAGGTCAGTTATTTTTTCAATGATGTATTTTATGTTTTCTTCAATTTTTTTTCTTTTGATTTTGTTTGACAAATTCTTGAGGCCTCATAGAGTCATTAAGTTTCTACTTGATCAATTCTAATGCTAATTTTTATTTATTTTAAAAATTTATTTTTTTTTTTTAATTTTCAACATTAAATTTTATAATATTTTCAGCTCCAAATTTTCTCCCCAGCTCTATCCTGCCTCTTCACCCCAGGATGTTATACATTCTGATTTCTCCTTCCCACAGTCTCTTCTCCCTTTTATTACCTCCCTTTTTTCCCCCTTCCCCTTTACTTTCTTGTAGGGCAAGGTAGATTTCTACCATTTCCTATATATCTTATTGTCCAATTGCATGTAAAAAATTTTTAACATTTGCTTGTAAAATGTTGAGTTACAATTTCCTTCCCTTCTTCCCTCCACACCTACCCTCATTGAGAAGGAAAGCAAATCAATATAGCTTACACATATGTTCTTATGCAAAACACTTTCATAATAGCCAGGTTGTATAAGACTAACTATATTTCCCTCCATCCTATCTCACCCCCGCCCCCACTTATTCTTTTCCCTCCTTTGATTCTGTCCCTTTTCAAAAGTATTTGCTTCTAATTCCTCCCTCACTCTAGCCTTCCTTCTACAATTCCCCCACCCCTCTTATCCTCTTCCCCCTTGCTTTCCTGTAGAGTAAGATACCCAATTGAGTGTGTATGCTATTCCTCCCTTAAGCCAAATCTGATGAGATTAAGGTTCATTCATTCCCTCTCACCTCTCCCCTCTGTCCCTCCATTGTGAAAACTTTTTTCTTGTTTCTTTCATGTGAAATAATTTACCCCATTCAATTTTTCCCTTTCTTCACCCAATATATTCCTCTCTCACCCCTTAATTTTATTTTTAGATATCATCCGTTCATATTCAACTGACCTGTGCTGTCTGTCTGTCTGTCTATCTATCTATTTATCTGTCTATCTATCTATCTATCTATCTATCTATCTATCTATCTATCTCCTCCAACTATCCTAATACTTAGAGAGGTCTCATTAGTTACAAATATAATCTTTCCTTGTAGGAATGTAAACAGTTCAATTTTAATAAGTCCCTTATGGCTTCTCTTTCCTGTTTACCTTTTCTTTCTTCTCTTGAATCTTGTATTTGAAAGTCAAATTTTCTATTCAACTCTAATATTTTCAGCAACAATGCTTGAAAGTCCTCTATTTTATTGATTGTCCATTTTTCCCCTGAAAGAGTATACTCACTTTTTGCTGGATAGGTGATTTTTGGTTTTATTCCTAGCTCCTCTTACTTTCAGAAAATCATATTCCAAGCCCTTCAATCCCTTAACATAGAAACTGCTGGGTCTTGTGTTATCCTGATTGAACTTCCACAATACTACCATTGTTTCTTTCTGGCTTCTTGCAACATTTTGTCCTTGACCTGAGAACTCTGGTATGTGGCTACAATATTACTAGGAGTTTTCCTTTTGGGATTTCTTTGAAGATGTGATCAGTGGTTTCTTACAATTTCTATTTTTACCTGCTGGTTCTAGAAAATCTGGGCAGTTTTCCTTGATAATTTCTTGAAAGGTGGTATCTATGCTTTTTTTTGACCATGATTTTCAGGTAGTCCAACAATTTCAAAATTATCTTTCCTAGATCTGTTTTCCAGATTAGTGTTTCTTTTTTCCAAAGAGATATTTCACATTATCTTCTATTTTTTTTCATTCTTTTCATTCTGGTTTATAATTTCTTGGTTTCTCATAAAATCATTAACTTCCATTTGCTCCATTTTAATTTTGAAGGAATTATTTTCTTCAGTGAGTTTTTGGACCTCTTTTTCCTTTTGGGCAATTGTGCTTTTTAAGGCATTTTCTTCTCATTGACTTTTTGGAACTCTTTTGCCATTTGAGTTATTCTATTTTTTAAGATGTTATTTTCTTCAGTATTTTTTCCTTGAGTCTCCTTTAGCAAGCTGTTGATTTGTTTTTCATTAATTTCTTGCATCATTCTAATTTCTCTTCCCAATTTCTCCTCTTCTTCCCTTACCAAAATTCTTTTTGAGCTCATCCATTTCCTGATACCCATTTATATTTTTCTTGGGGGTTTTTGATTTAGGATCTTTGACTTTGTTGTCTTCTGGTTTTATGTTTTTATCTTCTTTGTCACCAAAGTAAGATTCTACAGTCTCACTTTTTTTTAGGCTGTTTACTCATCTTCCCAGAAAAGTAGTTGACTTTCTAGCCTTTTTTTAGGGTATGACTCTGTTTACAGTGGGGGTGAGTGTGGGGCTGGGTGTACTGTCCCAGTCTTCAGGGGTTTTGTATCAGCCCTTGGATCCTCCTCTCTTTATGGTCTTCAGGAGCAGCCACTGATGCTACTGCTGCTGCCACCACTGCTGCCACCTCCCTGGGTCTGGGGCCAAACCTCATGCTCCTCCTTCATCTAGGTCCCACAGAGGTGACATTCCACACTGACCTTTCACATTGTTCTCAGAGTCTGTGGGTTGAGAAGTCTGGAAATTGCCACAGCTATTCAGACCCCTGAGGGCTGCTCTAGCCTTGTCTTTACCTGGGTACAGACTGAGTTCTGCTTCTAGTTTGGTGCAATAGACCCTTCCTGTTGGCCTTCTAGGCTGTCTTGTGCAGGAGATGAATTTTGATTTGTCATTTTGAGGGTTTTGTAGCTCTAGAATTTGTTTACAGTCATTTTTTACAAATATTTGTAGGGATTTGAAGGAGAGGTGAATAAAATCTCTGATTTTACTCTGCTGTCTTGTCTCTGCCCCCTCCACTGTTGAATTCTAATTTTTAATGTATTGTTTTCTTCAGTTACCTTTTGCACCTCTTTTTCCATTTGGCAAATTTTACTTTTTAAGGAGTTTTTTTCCTTCAGTGATTTTTTCCCCATTTTGTCAATTGTATTTTCAAAAGAATTGTTTGATTTTCCTTCTACCTCTCTTATTTGACTTTTAAAATCCTTCTTAAGCTATTCCAAGAAGGCTTTTTGATCTTGAGATGAGTTCATATTTCCCTTTGAGGATTCAGATGTGCCAATAAGTGCCAATGCTATCCTCTTCTAAATTTCTATTTGATCTTCCCTTCCCACCATTAGTAAGGATCTATGGTCTTGGCTTTTCTAAATTGATTTTTGCACATTGTGATTGCCTTTTTTCCTGGGTCTTAAAGTGTATCTCTGATTGTGGGGCACACTGAGCTTTGTCCCATGCTTATTATTCTGGGGGCTAGGTGCCTGGTTACTCATCTTGTGTCCTGGGAACTCTGGTTCTGGCAGCTTGAAGTTGCATAATGCTGTAGCTTACCTGGTACTGAACTGGATTGTCTGGTGTTTTCTGAGACTAGGCAAGGTCTTTCTGCATTTCCCAAGGGTTACACTAAAACTCCCAGTGTGAGGTATGAAGGAGGGATGGTCAGGCTGCAGGAGGTTTCTTTGTCCCCAGGAGTTGTTCTAGAGCACAGGAAGGCTCAACTGCTGGTAGATGCCATCTGCAATGCAAGTCTGCTCTGGTATCTGCCCATTCCCCTGGCTGTGTGAAGGTAAAGGGGGTAGTGTTGAGGATGGGAAGTTGGGAGGTTGTTTCCTGGTATTGGTGCTTGCCAGCTCCACCGCCTGGGGCTCACGATCTTCTACTGGTTTGGTGAGGTGGGACTTGCTGCTGGCTTGTCTCCCCTTATGTACTTATTCCCTTCAGCCATAGCAAAATGGCCTCTTCCTGCTAATCTCCTTAGCCTCCTGAACAAAAAAAAAAAAAATGTTACATCCTGTCTTCCTGCTGTCTCTACTATTTCAGGATTTTTCCTGAGGCAGTATTTTCTGGGTTTTTCAAGGTCAGTAAAGGAAAGTGAGAGCATCTTACTGTTTGCTCTGTCATTTTGGCACCTAGAAGGCCCTAGAGCAGAAATTTTTAAACTGATCATTGATTAACTGACTTTTTACTTAAATCACTGGTTCTCAACCTTCCTAATGCCGTGACCTTTTAATACAGTTCCTCATGTTGTGGTGACCATCAACCATAAAATTATTTTTGTTTCTACTTTGTAACTGTAATGTGGCCTCTGTTATGAATCTGTCTGATGTGCAGGATGTATTTTCATTGTTACAAATTGAACATAACCCAGAGGTTGAGAACCACTGACTTAAATGATGTGTGTGTGCAAATGCATGTGTGTGTGTGCGCATGTGAGCATGTGTGCATATGTGCATGTGTGTGTGTGACAGTGAGCAGCCTAGGAGGATTGAAAGCACCTTATAATTTCCTAAATACAGTCCAATCCATTTTATTATTTTTATTCAGCTCTTGCTCCTGTTTCTTATTGGAAAACAATAAGTGTCTAAGATACAGATGCATATTTATATACAAACTGATTCAGTGGGCTGTCCATATAACCACATATTCATCTGGGAAGTATGTGTCTTTTATTCACTTTGATTTTTCAGTGCAGATGGTTAAATCCAAGGTCTTTTGAATAATTATGTATTTCACAGTAGAGGTTTTTATAGAGACCCATGAAACATGAAAATTGCTATAATTAAATTTCAGTTTTTCCTTTCCACATTTCTTTATCCATATCTTTAAGTAAGCATAAAGAGTGCCTGTTTAAATCAAGTAGCACCGCATTGGCTACAACCCATTTATTCCACGTCTTTAAAGATACAACAGATCAAATCACATATTCTCAAAAATAACCACTACATACAGAACAAGATCTGCTATTAGTAGTATCCCTAACACTGATTTCCTAAAGTTATGTTAATTCCCTAGAAACTTAGACTTTTTCTATCCATAAAAAATTGTTGGCAATTTCTGGGCAACAGTTCTCAGAGAGACAACATCAATGGAAGGGATAGTAAGATTATCTAGATATCTAAGGCATTATCTCTAGCATTAAGTTAAAAAAAAATTTTGCTTTTTCTTTGTTTATATTATTGAATAGCTCTTCCATTAATCAACTCCTCTTAAGTTATACCAGTAATATTTATGTCCCAAGATCTGATTTTCTGGATAATTTAACAATCTAAAAAATTAATGGAAGAATAATGA
>CM053589.1:62128610-62147883 GCA_028646515.1 Pseudochirops corinnae | reverse complement strand
AAGCACTTATTATTCCTAGTTACATTGGTAGGCTTTGATGATACAAATAAAACAGTGAGATACAACCTTGCCATCAGGTATCTTAAATTTTACCAGGACATGGGAGGGGGCTAGGAGTAGAATGTAGATATTGGTGCCCAGAGAAAAGAATTTGTTTGTATTTGTATTCCTACTACTTGGGGTGTGTGGATGTTTAAGGAGGATTAGCACCTCTGATATGAAGGCTTGTCAGGCTTTTTCAGGGATCCTCATCCACCTTTGGTGTCCACCTGTCACCCAACTCCCAACTGTGGCACCAAGAAGTGGTAGCATTGCAGCAGCCACACCCAGGTAAACCATCTCAGCAGATGAGCTAAACCAGGTTGAAGAAAACCAACAGATGACAAACCCATCAGTGAGCTGGGGGAGGGGAGGTCTATCCCCAGCATCTAAAGGCTTCCCCATGAAGAACAGGTAAATGAAAACAGTTTGTTCCAACATTCAAGAAAGTGGCTGAAATAAGTGCTTATGAGTTTGGCCAAACATCAGAGATGCCAAGAACATTCACTGCATCCTGAGCCATTGCCAGTAGTCCTGACTTTGGACTTGCCACTAGAATTCAACATCTCTGGAAGAAAGAGTGCAACTGATGACGTTTTTGCAAGTCCAATTCACTTAAATCCAATTCATGGGTGGGTCAAGACATTACCCTGTGATGTCTCTGGTATTCTTTGAAAACAAAGGACAAAACAACAACACCAACAATTCCTGGTGCCTAACACAGTATCTGGCACATAGTAAGCACTTAATAAATGTGTATTTTTATAACTCTAAGGAGGCATGAGGACAGGGAGTGTAGCCATACCACACTAGATTGTCATGGTCTTTGCAGAAGTAATGATGATATTGGTATGATTATTGTTTCCAGTACAAAAGTAAGAGAACAGAGATGTCAGTGCAGAGGTTGGATTGGAGTGGGGGGCAAGGGAGGGAAAGAAGGAGCTTGGTATTAGTCCAGCCACAGGACAGGTAGCAAGATACCCACTAATGCTAGATCCTATATCACAACAGTTGGCTGGATGGGATAAAGCACAGTTTGATGGTGTGGGTCCAGCCAGAATTAGGATATCAATATTATGACTGACTCATTCACTTTCTAATCAGGTTCCAGTCTAAGAGGAGTTCAGGAAAAGATTCAATTAACTTCCCCTGAGTTGGATCAGATTGAGTAGCTTCTCTGGAGGCCCTAGTGAAAGAGGTAATTGATCCTAATGGGAAGAGGTGTGCAGCAGTAAAGCAGATAAGATACCCTTGTCCAAGAGATGATATTTGAACTCAGGTTTTCTTGCTACTTAAGTTCAGCATTTCTTCTACTCTACTATAAAGATAATTACATATCAACAAAAGCAGCAACAAAAACAACATGAGCCAGCATTCATATAGTAGTACAAGGTTCTAAAACTACTTTTCATTTAGCATGATGATCTTATTTGATCATCACAATATCCTCAACTCATATGAATGCCAAGTATCACCATTCTAATTTATAAATAAGAAAATTAGACCTTCAGATAGAATGCTGCAATTGGAGTCTGGAAATCTGGATTAAAATCTTTCATCAGAGAATCCTAAGTCTATGATATTGACAAGTCTCTTCAATTCTCTTCTGTGCTAACTGCCTGAATTTTCTCATCTGTAGAACACAGACAGTGACTAACATCTACCACCTTACTACTTATCCTAACCAGGCTATTTTGAAGGAATTGATTTATGAATCTTAATATACAACCGTGAATTATTATTATTATTATTACAATGGCCTCATGTTGTAAATAAGGAAATCAAAATCTCATAGTCTATTTGAATGCATTTTTCAAAGCTAAAATTTTGTTGCTTTTAATAAATCTTCAATCAAAAGCATCACTGACCATTAATTTCTTTGAATTCCCACAGAAATGTCATGTATGAAATGGAAATATTATTTTGCTATGTACTGACTTCATGAATTCTTGACACAGACTTTTACTTAACTTGATAAAAGATTATCCCTAACAACAGGTGTGTAAGCAAGACCCTGAGCTAAAAGTCTGATAACTTCTTTTTCTTATTACTACCAGTATTGGCTGGTATTTGCTGTTTAAATATCAGATATACAACACCTTTTTCAACGACCCTCCTAATTCACTATCATGAACCGATGGGATATATCTGGGCTCACAAGAAGAATCAGTATAGTATCGAACATGTCCCTAAGGGATTTTGCTTCAAAAGCCACTGCTTTGCCTTCTCTCTCTATTTCAGTATTCTCAGCCATTACATTCCTATCATGTTGTTATCAGATGTTCTACAAGTTGACAGAAATTACTGTGTGCCAAGTGAAGATGAAGTCAGAATAATTACACAGGCTGATTCAACAAAAGGTATGCACAATGATATCATTGTAATCATAGCATTAGCTAATATTATTCTTATTCTCAGTCATTCATTTTTATTTTAAATCTGTTCTGAATCACTATGTTTAATGACGTTCTGCTGTTTAATCATTTCAAGCTTAAAAAGCAGCAGAAATTGTATATAAGAAAGATTGGGTATTTGAAATTAAATTCTTTTTAAGGACAATTTTCCCATTGGGGGTGGGTAGAGGATGAGGGGCAATAACAGGGGAGGGGAAATGAAAGAAATTTTTATTTGAATGTCAGTCCATATTATAATTAGAGACTTTTAAAGAGTAGGCTTTTCTTGCAACACAAACATATGCCCAAATAAATGCAGAATATATCACATTATATACACAGTATAGGTGTACATATATTGATATTTATATATGCTGTATTTATATGGTTTTGTATGTGTATATATATGCATATCTATATCTATATCTATATCTAGGTAGATAGATAGATAGATAGATAGATAGATAGATAGATAGATGGCTCAGTGGGTAAGGTACCAGGGCTGAACTCAGAAGGTTTCATTTTCCTGAGTTCAAATCTAGCCTCAGACAATTACTAGTTGTGTTACTCTGGGCAAGTCACTTAACCCTGTTTGCCTCAGTTTATTCATCTGTAAAATGAGAGGGAGAAGGAAATGGAAAATTATTCTAGTTTCCTTCCAAAGAAAATCCCATATGGGTCACATAGAGATACAACTAAACAACAAGATACATTTTATATAAAAAAGAAAAATTCTCATGTTGATGAAATTACAGCAATTAACAACATGGCAGAATTACAGTAGATTTAACCTACTTGCTAATCTTCAGAAATAGAATCTGCAGAATGATGACCCATTCTCTTCCAGTGTTTTTTGTGTGTCTAGCTGCCATCACCCCTTAATATTCCAACATGTGCCTTCTTCACCTTGCATCTAAGCAAGCCGTTCCTTCCAATTATTTGTTTTCATAGCATCTAGCATTCCAACTTTATTTTCTTAAAATTGTTCGTCCCCCCTCCATAAAAACCAGGAGAATCACCATTTTTTTTTTCACATTTAATATAGAAGCTTAGGCAGAAGAGGAATCTACCCTCTATATCTACCAAGCATCCTAGCCTTTGTTTGCCTGGCAACTAATTTTTAATGCCATTTCCCAAGAGCTGCTTTATATCCCTTATGTTTGACAACAGGAAGAGCTCAATTAATAGTGTTGGCTCTATAGTCAGAGGGTCTGTGTTCAGACCTCACTTTTTGAAAATAATTATTAATATTTCCTCCAACCAGTTATTTAACCTCCCTTGGGATCAGTTTTCCTATGTTAAAATGAGGGTTTTGGCAGAGATAGCTTCTGACTTTCCTTTTAGCCTTATAGGTATGATCCTATAACTTCCATAACAAAGGGAAGTGCCTTTATTCTTTATGACTCATTTGTAATGGAGACATTCAGGTGAAGATGAATATCAATTTTCTTCCATTTTTACTTATAACTTTAACAATGCCATTTCTGGAAATACTTCCGTCTCCTTCTGGCATTTTCCCCTTTAGTAACAAGGAGCTTTTCCTTCTACTAAGGGAAAATAGCTAAGAAAAACCAACAACATGGGTGTCTAACAACATATTGAATGTAATATATGAGCTCCAAGTTTCTTGATCAGAAGGAAAGGAATAATGCTCAGTGCTTTTGGATTTTTATTCCTTGACATAAATATTGTCTCAGTTCCCAAAATGGTATGAACACCGTTCTCTTTGCTTCAGTGCTGAAAAAGAGTTACATCTCTCAAAATAAACTCTGATTTTCTGTGAGATGAAGCCCCAAGTTCATCAACATTCAGGATATATGCCAGATCCACTTTTCATGCTTGCCCTTTCCTCTGGCAATCTTGTTATGAGGGGAGAAAATGACTGCCAAGATTTTGCTTCAATGAGGACAAAGGCTTTAACCCTAATGTGTAGGGCTTTTTGTTAATTGTTTAAAAGGAAATGAATGTCTTAATTCTCAAATATGTATTCTTCTAAATTGATGGAATATCCAAACATTGTATTACTTATATGATAACCAAAGCTGGAAAATGAAGAGCAGACAGCTGTTAAAGACATTTTAGAAAGGAGACCAAGTGGATAGAGTCATAGAACAGCAATTTTGAGGTCATTACTCATAATGTAAGGTGAAGAACTATATTTTTAAATTCATTATGATTCTCTCTCTTCTCCTCCTCAACCCCACTTTCTGATTATTTGAAGACCTATAGACAAAAAAGTATCTCGAAGCTGTAAGGGAATCTCAGAGGAAGAATTTTGCAGCTGAAAATTAGCTTTCAAATCCAGAAACCTAGGTTCAAATCCTTTCCCTGCTATGTGCCTATTGACTTTGGACACATCACTTAACCTCCATGCCTCATGTTCTGACAACATGTGGGAACTGGAATAGATGACTTCCCAGATTCCTTCCCACTCTAGATTTATGATTTAATTTAACCTGTCAAATTATACCTGTCAGTAAAGATCTCTATGATATCCCTTCCAAATATCACTGCTTTCTCTTCACACACACACACACACACACACACACACACACACACACACACACAAACAAAAACACACATGCACATTAGTCCAACACTAATTTCCCTCCCCTCAGCCTCACATACCTGGTGCTTGACCCCACACTTCACATACTGTAACAGTAATTAATATGAATTTGAAGACCCCTTTTTGTATTGGTAAGTAAGCAGGTACTTAGCACCTTGTTTCAAGTTAAGCAAAGGGAGCAAGTACTTAGCAATTAGCAACTGAACAAACCACTGTTGGGGATACAGAAGGTATGAACTCCTGTGTCCTTTTGCTGACATAACAGGAAGGGGTTGGCTGAAACAGTAAGCTAATGCTGTATGTATATAAGAAAACCCCCAGAGAGACACAGTCAAAATTTCTTGGGACAAGAGTCTGGTGGCAGAACAGCTACAGAAAGGAAATGAGAAGAGAGAGACAGTCAGAATTTCCTGAGAACTTGTGGTGGCAGAACTTCTTATGAAAAGAAGCCCAAGAGGCTTAAGAGGAGCCCAGGAGCCAAGGAGGCCATGAGGCCAGGAGCCCAGGAGCCCAGGAGCTGAGGAGGCTGAAAAAGAAAGCATACCTCCCCCCCAGGCCAGAGAGAATGATTTTGATTTTGAAAACCTTAGTGGAGTGACTTTGATTCTGGGAGCCAGCTGAGACTTCTTCTGGGTCTGAAGACCATTCAAACTGCCCAAAGAGTAAGGAAGCATGACCAGGATGCTAACACTTTGTCTGTTTGTGGCGTGGTTGAGCCTTAAATTCCCAGAAATTTCACTATACTGTGTAATTAGAACCTTAAAAGCTGTTCATAGTAGCATTCTTTTGGAAAGCTGCTCATGCATGGCATCACATTATGGTGTAGTTGGCAGGATTGCAAAATATAGTGCCTCTATTTGTTCCAGGATCCATAGCCATTTAAATTGAAATTGTAAGGCCAAGGATTGGGGAGGGATGGAATGTAATGGTAATTAATTTTAATTTGAAGACCACTTTTTATATTGGCAAGTAAGGATGTACTTAGCACCCTGTTTCAAGTTAAGCAAAGGGAGCAGGTACTTAGCACTTAGTAACTGATCAAGCCACTGTTAGGGGAACTGAAGGCATGAAATCCTGTCTCCTGTTACTGATGTAACAGGATTTCTTGGGACAAGAGTCTGGTGGCAGAACAGCTACAGAAAAGAAATGAGAAGAGAGAGACACTCAGAATTTCCTGAGAACTTGTGGTGGCAGAACTTCTTCTGAAGAGGAGCCCAGGAGCCCAGGAGCCCCCATTCCACCACCCCCCACCCCCAGGCTGGATAAGGCTATTTTGATGTTTTTAACGAGTTGGAGAAGACTGAGAAAGTATGACTAGGATGTGAAGACTTTGTCTGTTCATGGCTTGGTTGAGCCTTGAATTCCCAGGAACAGAAATTGTGAAGGATTTGAGATGGACTGGACATTGTGAGCTCCAATATGGAGCAGGAAATGGTCAGAGAAATGGATGAGGACCTGGGAACTGTCTGCCTCTGAATCCATTCAAGTGGTGGATTCAAGTAGGAGCAGGTACCATGGAAGGGGATCCAGGGAATCTGAGAGACCACCCCAAGTCAAACTGAAAGAAGACTTTACTTGGATACTGTATACTTACTGAGGAATTATAAATTTACTAGTGATCTAGGGGTGGAGGGTCTGTGTATTTTCTAATGATTGTACTTAGTGATTAATGATACTTAGTAATTGATTGCTGAATAAGTGACTGATTGAGTGAACTTAGTTGCGCCAAGTGGAAGACTTTGACTATTGTACTTTGAGATGACTGAATGACTGAGTAAGGAGACAAACCTCCTTAAGGATACCAGATGATTGTTCTTTGTTCAAAACTTTGAGGCCACTATGGTGGAAACTATGTGGCCATTTTAATGATAAGCTGTGGTGAATAATATATTGTGATTTTCTGTGATAATCTATAATATTGTGAATGCTGTACCCCGAGTTTCTGCAAATGTTTTGCTTTGATTTGTTATGGAATAGAGTGTTCACTGTACTGTGTAATCAGAATCTTGAAAGGTCTTCGTAGTAGCATTCTTCTGGAAAGTTGCTCTTGCATGGTATTACACATACATAAAATGGCCCTCTATTTGAAGGCTTCTGATAATAGTGAAACCCAATTCCTCTTGAGGTTATTTGTACTACATTTATGGAAATCTTTTTTTATATTGAGGCAAAACCTGTCTCTATGCAGTTCCTACATGTTGCTCCAAGTTCTACCTTATTAGGATCAATGGACTACATCTAATCTCTGAGCCCTCTTCAACATGAAAACCGTTCAAAGAGAGCTATCATCCTTGCTTAGGCCTAGGTTCTCTCTTTCCCAATTCCTTTAAATAATCCTTGCATGCCATTTTCTTAGAGCGCTATTAATTTTATTTACCCTTTGATGGAATAAGTTAATTGGTAAGTGCCTTCCTAGTATGTAACATTAAGAATTGAAAATAATGCTCCTGATGAGTCCAGACTGGGAATGAGTATAATGGTACTGCCACTAAAAACTGAATTGGAATTTCTTGCATTTGAATACACATACATATAGATAAACTTATCTATCTATGTATCTTTCTATTTACCTATAATATTTATCTATGTATCTGTATCTATCTATCTCTCTGTATCTATCTATATCTATCTCTCCTTACCTCTACTCTCCTAGGAATCAAGAAAGGTCAACAGCTTTCTATTCACTAGAACTTTAGGGGACATTTAACTATTTCACAGACATAAGAATATCATGTTTCATCTTCAGTGGGATTATCTGAGACATTCCATTCTTTACCTGCTTCAGTGGGGAGATGAACAAGTAGTGTCTTTCTTGTCTCTTTTCCTTTTCTGTCAAGTAAAAAAATGAAAAGGAATTTATTGTCATTTAACAGATATTTTCCATTAACAAATGACTGTCCTACATCAGGGGAGAGTATTGTCATGTATGATCTTATTTACTCTCATATTTTATTTTCCTAGTTCATTTTCTCTTACATTGCAAAGTGAAGTAAGTTGTTTTATTTTATCAAGGATTTGTCTTTAGTAATACATATTTTCTCATTATAAAGCTGAATATTCTACTTTGTAAAGAAGTAGCAATAATAATTGATTTAAGAAGTAAATGGCACAATCCTGTTTAAAAAGTGTTAAAGTTATTACAACCTTTATACTCTCAAAGACATATGACATCACACTTAAAGAGTTACTTAAAAAACAATTTAATTCAAGTTACACCATTGCTAAAGTTGTTTTCTTTAAGAAAAAAAGTGTTGATTGTATTCACCCATAATCTAATGAATTTTGTATTTGGAAGTTGTGAGAATTATAGTTGATTTTACTTTTTAACAAATATATCAGACATTATATATGTAAATGGATACTTTTCCCTTTAAATATAGTCACAGAAAATGAAAGAGGAATAAATAAATTATATGAACATATAGAATTTGGGCTAGAGGAGGTAAATGGGAATGGATGGAATTGGAGAGTTTGTGGGGAAAAAAATAACAAGAATTAAATCACTACCAGTAAAATTAACTGAAAAGAAAAAAGTACTGACTTAAAAGAGAAAAGGGAGGAAATATATACATAAGAAATGAATAGAGAAAAATGAAAATGTAACAAATGCCATTTTAAATATAAATAGATCAAACTCTCCAACAAAATGTAAGGATATGTTGAAACAGAGGACAAGAAAACCCAATACTTTATTGCAAACAAGAAAAACATTAAAATAAAATAAAATAAAATCACAGGCTCATAGATTTAGAGATATTAGGGACCTCAGACTTCATCTCATCAGCCCTAGTCATTTTATACGTGAGAAGTATGAGGCTCATAGATGTCAATTAAGTAATTTCCTCAAGGTCACATAGGTAGTAAGTGAAGAAACAGGATTTTTAAGCAAGGTCATCTGAATCTAAATATTGTGTTTTGTTTATACTTCTCTGAATAGAAATTAAAAACAATAAAGCATTCTGCACACTATACCCTATCCTTGAAATGTACTTTGGCCTCACATCTGCTTCTTAGAATTGCTAGCTTCCTACAAATTTTAATGTATTGACATTAAACTTTTCCTCAACCCAGATGCTATTGCCTATCATAATATATAATGTATGTATCTATATCTATATCCATATATATATGCATACACATATATACATATATATATGTCTGTGTATGTATCTAATTTATTTCTCTTTTATTTTTGTATTTCCTTATATTGTGTTTGCTGTTTCCCCCATTAAAATGTCAACTTCTTGAGGAATGTTTTTTTTTTAGTGTGTGTTTGTGTTTGACTGTGCCTATCATAGTGCCTTATATTTAGTAATAAATATGTGTTGAATTAATGAATACAGTAGTTTCCTGCTTCAAGTACTCTTGATCAAAGTTATTTCTTATTAAAATTGTCAAGCCGTTTTTGATTTATTGCCCATTGTTTGTCTAGACTGATTAATTCTTTTAAATTCTAAAGTAATTCCTCTAAAGTAATTTTTACCTATCATTCTATAATGACAATGCAATATTTACAATACTTATGGTGACTATAAATATGCTGGTTTTGTTGTGAATCACAAAATGTAACAATCTGTCCACATGGGGGACAGAGCCAAAGCATTTATTGAAATATCAGAAAGCCAAGGCCCAAAACCATAAAGTCAAAATGATTAAAGTAGCCACAAAGTTGGTAAACATAGTTAATGCACTGAACACGCACATTCCCAAGCTTTTAATACAAAACAGGCTCCCTCAGCCAAAAATCCTTGTCTCTTCACTCACTGTAGCTGCTCAGCCTCCACACTGCTTGCTCCCAGCAGTTTCCATTTCCAAAAGTTCTCAGCAAAAGCCCTCAGCAAATGCACTGGCTGGCTCTCTGAAAAAGTTCATGCCACCACTACTACCTGTACCTCCGCTGCCACCACCACTGCTTCCAGTCCCGATGCTGTCTCCAGGCTGGCCCCTACTGGGCTCCAGCTGCTCCCTGCTCCACTCCCTCCTGCTGTGTCAGCAAGTTCATCCCACTGCGGGGCTCACAATCTCCAGGTCCCAATACTTGCTATAATTATGAGCTTGAAACCAAGTGCCAAGAACACACTAGTCTGCCAACACAAAGGACATGTAAGATCTTCAAATCCTCTTACCATTACACATTCTCTCCATGTGGCGCAAACTAATATTAGGTGAGGTATGTATGTTCTTGCTTATCTTGGGAGAATGAATCTATATTCTAATGATGGAGCCAGGACTAAACGCTTTTAGGGAGTTCTTCTATGGGAATTAATTCCCTTTAGAGTTAAGTAATCATTATTTCTAATAAAGTGGTAGTAAATATTAATCCTTTTTTTAGTAGTTATTTTGTTTTATTAAAATTACCGAAAGTAAGTGGAACTGAGATATGAGAGAGGGAGATGATCAAACTGGGGGATACCAAAAACAAGACATTACTATACAGGAATGAGACTAGCTTTCTTGTTTGACTTTTAACCTGGCATCAGAGACAGTTTCCAGTGGAGAAGGGGTGGTGGTGGTTCAAATATTTTTTGAGAAATGGCAATAACCCCAGAAAGAGTATGTCATCTCCTAAGGAAGCTATTGTTAAGATCAACTCATTTCAAATCTTTAATGTGTGTCTTCATGCATGTTTAAAAGAAAAGAAGAACAATTTGTTTGTAGAAGTTTGCATACTGAAGTCTACTTCCTGTACCTAGATTTCATGACTTTTTCTTTGGAAGCAATTTTTACCTGAAAGTTTAACAAAAAAAAGGAGATATTACAGAGAATTGGTTATTACTTTTTTGGTTATAGGGGGATGACTTATGTTTTGGGTAGTAATTTGGACTATGTAGCCTCTTGGTAGTCTTGCATCCCTCAAATTCAATTAATTACATATACAAATTCATCAAGCTAGTTGTTGATTAGCAATAATGTCATTTAATTGGTAAAGAATACTAGGATTTTCCAGATTTTAAAAGTCATCTGTTCTGATTCAATCATTTTACAGATTAGGCAACTGAGCCTCAGAGAAATTAATGATAAGCTTAAATTTGTATAGGTAGTAAAATAACAGAGTTCAAGTTTAAGCCAACCATATATGACTTTCAACTCAACACCCTATCATCTACAATGTAAGAATATCTTGTATGTATTTATAGTTGAATGAATTTTAAAGGATATTTAATCTATCAATCATACCCACCTTATTTTACAGATGAGAAAACTGAGTCATAGAGAGGTTTTTTCATTCCCCGATGTAACACAAATAGTAAGAAAAATAGTTGGGATTCAAATGTGGGTCCACTTACCCCAAACGTTAGATACTCTTCCTTAATTAATGTTACGTTCCAAGTTAGAGTCTCCTTTTAATGTTTGAACCTTCTATCTCATTGGATCCTTACAACAAGTTGATAGATGATTAGAGTGAATATCCATATTTCACAGATAATGAAACAGACACAGAGAGGTTAAATCACTTGTTTAAGGTTCCTACCTTGCTAATGGCAGAGTTGGCATTAGAATACTGTTCTGATGTCCAGTCAAATTCTCTTTCTATGACACCACATCCTTCATGTAGATATAAGATTTGAGTTCCAGGATATTTGGAAGAAAAGAACCAACTGGTTTGTGCTTTTTTTACAGTTAATTTCTTAGCCATAAGTATGTGTGTTCTTTAAATAGCCCTAAACTGAACAGTTCATATTTGATTCAAGGCTTCGTGACTATTGGTGGGAAACTAAGCAGGAAATGAGTCTGTTATTCTGTTGTAATTTTCACCATAATTTTTTATTTTAATTAAAACACTCTTGCAAAGCTGAACTACTTCAGATAAAATGACAATGGTTTCTTCAGTAAAACAGCTTAGCAACTACCACTTTCTGCAGAATTTAAGAGTGGTGGCTTTTGTTCAAAGTGCAGCATCTCTATTAGTTACTTAACTGCTTGTAACAATTCAGCTGCAGAAACAATCTCATCCCTAATGACTGTAACATGAAAACAACTTGTGTTTGCCAGTCCTCATGACTCAGGAATTAATTGTGATGACTGTGTACCCCTCACTGTATTGACACTCTTCCCAAGTGATTTATTGGGTGCTAATTACAAATTTTTGGTAAGTTAATTTCCATTTGAAAGTGTTTGGAATTCCAGCTCAGTGGCATGCTTAATATCTTATTTATTTTGTGACAAAGAATGTGTACCTCCTTCAAAAGTCTTCTCGAGTCCCAATATTTCCCATGGATATTCTCCATATCCTTGACAAAGGCACGTGTGGTAGCCAAAAGAACATAGCTTGGAAGACTGAGGTATCTTGAATTAGTGAAGTATACTTTTTCAAATAGTAAAGATTAAGAGCCTCCTCAACAGGGCATGAGAAGCCCTGCAATATAGAGTTGAAAATTCATTTAAGAAAATCTTGTAAGTAAAATGTGAATAAATGATGTCTTTATCAAGGTGACAGAATTTAGACAACTGTTGTCTTATCCTCCTTTTCTAGTTTTCAGCACGGCAGCTAAGAAGGCAAATGGTTTAGTCCATAGTACATGGTGCTGCACACATCCAAGTGCTCAATAAATATTTGTTAAATTGAATTGTGTATGGTTTTTCCATATTGCTTTCTTCTTTAAAAGGTAAGAAACTTTTTTCACCTATTGTGAGTTAGGGCAGCCTGGTGATACACTGGATAAAGCACAGGGTTTAGAAGGAGGAAGAGCTGAGTTCAAAACCTGCCACACATATTACTAATGATTTCATCCTGGCTGAATTACCATCTCTTTTTCCTTCCCTGCTATGCAAAATGAAGAGTTTGGAATAGATGGTCTCTGAGGTCCTTTCCAGCTCCATATCTATGATCTTTTAAGTCAAAAGTCCATTTAAAGAAACATGTTAGAGAAAGGAGAGACTTTTAGGTAAGCAAAAACTTGAGTCCACTTTCTAAGGTGAAAGGAGCAATGGCTATGTGTAGAACTAATTTAATATGGTATTTTTATATAGCATTCTTATGAGATGCTAAGGCAAAGTAGAAGAGAACCACAAAGACAAGAGGGAAAAAATAAATGAATGCAGAAAAATAAACAAACAGTCCCTAAATTTTATCAAATGATTTAGTCAAAATGCACATAACAATATTCTATTCAATTGGCTTAAGTATTCTTTATTCTAAAGAAGCTAAAGGCAATTAAGTTGGCCCAGCAAATGAGTTCAAATTTAGCTTTTGACATTTATGATCTATGTGATCCTGGATGAGTCTCTTAACCCTTGTTTACCTCAGTTTCCTCAACTCTAAAATGTGCATAATAGTATCTACCTACGAAAGTTTTGAGATTCAAATGAGATTTTTTTTTTTGTAAAACAAACAAAAACCCTCCTAATATGGTTCCTGATATATAGTAGTTACTACATAGTTGTTCTTCCTCATTCCCTTCCTTTATCCAGGATCACCCAACTAGTGAGAATCTAAGGCTAGATTTGAATTCACTTCTTCCTCATTTAAAGTCTAAAATTCTGTCACATTGCCATACTGCCTTTAAATGATCTGTCTGTAATTATCATATAATCTTCAAGTTGATCTTTGGTCAGTTTATATGTCATTTGTGTATGTGACTTAATTCCATGATTCAATTGTCCATTGTCTTATTAGTGTGGATGCTAATAGTAAGATTAAGTCATCCATATCTTCTTGTTCCATGTGATACTAATCCATGTAGATGACTACTTTGATAATTTGATGGAGCAATGATCTCACCAATATAGATACTTCTTCCAATGATGAAGATTGCAACAATTTTATACTTCATTGTTATAGGTTGTTCTTATACACTCTTTCCCTGACAATGTCCATGAATAGATTGAGATATATATGTGCGCGCACACACACACACACACACACACACACAGAGGTGTTCAGGACCAGTATCTCTGGTGTGAGGGTTTGCTGAGCCCTTTTCAGGGTTGCTCATTCACCTGCTATCCACCCAGCACTCAACTCTCACCTTTTACTCCAAGAGGGTGTATATCATGTCCTCTGGAGTGGCTTTCCTTTTTCTTTCTCCATGGAAACTAGTGGCATATGGGAGTCAGGAAAATAGTTCAAATCTAGCCTCAGATACTTAGTAGTTGTCCAAACCGATGTGAATCACTTAACTTCAGCTTCAGTTTCCTTGACTGTAAAATAGTTATTGTAGTAACTGGGATGTTGCAAGGATCAAATGAGATAATATTTCTGAAGTGCTTAGTACAGTGCCTGGCACATAGTAGGTGACATATAAATGTTTATTTCTAGGTGATTGTAATGGCAAGCAAATGAATGCTTAGCTACTTGTTTAAGTTACTTAATCCTTTAGCACCTTGTTTCAATTCAAGTGTTCTTGAGCCTTGCCCTGACTATATCAAGTCTTTGTTAAGAAACAGAACCTGTGACTCCAACAGTGGGAGGGACTTGCCAAAGACAGCAATAGGAATGATGTAAAAGGTGGGCAGAACAGGGAGCAACTAATGACAGATAAAAAGCTGAGCACATTTGGGATTGAACAGAGATGAGAAGGGGAAAATTTGTGGTGTCCACCACTCTGTTTGTCTGTTCTACCTATGTTGGCTAGTGTGATACGTTGTACAGAAGCCCTGGGACCTTACTGGAAGCCCTGAAATAGGATTTTCTTGTTTTCTATTTACAGAAGTCCTGAAGGAGGGTTTCAGAGGTCTTAGAACTATACTGATGATTTGTGTTAAGTTCTCAGACCTTGTTTGTGGGCCTGTGTTGAGTTCTCAGACATTGTTTGTGGGTCTATGTTGATTTCACAGGCAGATAGTGAATTAATGCTGGTGCTGGCAATGTGAATGATTGTTGTTTTGGCTCTTTTAAGCTTTGTCATCCCAGAAACAGAAACTATGAAGGACTTGAGGTGGAATGGACACTTCAGCATGAAACGGGAGCTGGACAAGGAACTGGATGAGTTGATGAAAGCTGCCTGCTTGTGAATCTAGGTGGTGATTGGATAGATTCAGGCAAGAGCTGGACCCATGGAAGAGGAACCATGGAATCTGGGAGCCAGCCTCAAACCAAGATGAAAAGGTCTCTCCTTGGGTACGTGGTGCTGACTGAGAAAATAATGATTTACTGTGGCCTAGGGGTGGGGCAACATTGTACTTTGTAGCCCTTAAGGATGATTGAGTTAAGGATAATTGGTAAATGATCTCCAATCAAGAAGGAAGAAGACTTTTTGACTGAGAGATTAAGATAAACTGACCTAGGGGTGGGAAAAATTTGACCTTTGTACTTTGTGTCCCTTAAGGAGCATTGCTCCTTAAAAATGACTGAGTTAAGGACTTACTGAGTGGTATCTTTTGTTTAAAACTGTGTGGCTACATTAGTGATAAATTGTTATATCACAGTGAATGCTGTACTTTGATTTCTGTGAATGTTTTGCCTCAGTTTACTGCTGAATAAATAAATAATTCACTATACTATGTGATCAGAACCTTAAAGGTATTCATAGCTGTAGTCTTCTGGAGAGCTGCTCATCCCCCAGGAGTTCAAAGATGCCTCCATTGTCTATCTCTATAAAGATAAAAGAAATAGACTGTCAGATAACAATCATGGGGATTCTTTCTCTTAGTCATTGCTGACAAGATTGTTGCCAGAGTCTACTTTGTTAGGCTTATCTTTCACCTGGAAGATGGTCATCTACCTGAGAGACAGTGTGGTTTCAGAAAGGGCCAAGGAAGAGTTGATATGGTGTTCACTGACTGACATCTCCAGGAGACATGTCGGGAGCAGAACAGGAGTCCATATATAACATTTATACATCCGCCAAGGCCTTTGACACTGTTATTCATGAGGGCTTATGGAAAATTTTGTCAAAATGTGGTTGCCTGGAGAAGTTCATCAGTATTGTACAACAATTTCATCATAGCATGCTTGTTCAGATTTTAGACAATGGACAATGGTCTCATGCTTTCCCAGTCACAAATGGAGTGAAATAAAGCTGTGTGGTTGCTCCCATGCTTTTTAGAATTATATTTTCAGTCATGCTGCCAAATGTTTTCACTGAAGATGAGGACAGAATCAAGGTCAGCTGCCACACTGATGCTAAATTCTTCAACTTGAAAAGGCTCAAGCCAATGGGTGGAGTCAAGATGGCAGAGTAAAAGAAGGAACTTACTTCAGCTCTAGTACCTGTAAAAAAAAAATTACTCTAAACAAATTTTATAGCTACAGAACCCATGCATTGATGGAGCCAAATAAATCTACATCTGAAGGCAGTCTATTTTGAAAGGTCTATCACACCAATCTGGGAGCTGAGTCCAGTCTTGTTTGAGTCATGCAGGCCCAGAACTGGGGTGACCTGAGCAGACTTCAGGAGAATGAATAACTGGCAGCTATGGCAGTTTCCAAACTTCTCAATACATAAAAGCCAAAGAGTAAGTAAAAAGTCAGTAGAAACCTCTCTTTGAACAGGGAGATGGAAGAGCATGGTCTGGCCCCTTCCCTGAGGTGGCAGAGGTGGTGGAGGTGCAACACCTGCAACTGCTGCCATGTGGCTATCTCCAGAGCTCCTGACCTGCATATCATAGGTGGAACAAGTGGTCATTCAGAAGGTAATCAATCTTGCTTTGACATGCTTGGATCTAGGTTGCAGTATTGGGTGGTGGTCCTGAGGTGAGGAACACTAGTGTGCCAAAGCTTGTGGTGGCTGTAGAGAGGGCACCCTCATCATAGCTCTGACAACAGCTCTGACAATTGTGAAAATCCCAGCAATTTGGGACACAGCTTTCTCCACTCTGGAAGCAGAGTTCTTACATTGCAAGGAGCTCAAAAGACAAGTAATTGGCTGGCAAGGCGACCAAACAAAGGAAGCACAATTACACAATAGAATCCTTTTTTTGTGGACAAAGAGGATCGAAACATAGAACCAGAAGAAGACAACAAAATCAAAACTCCTTTATCAAAATTTCCAACAAAAATATAAACTACTTGCAGGCCACGGAGGAGCTCAAGAAGGATTTTGAAAATAAAGTTAGAGAAATAAAGGAAAAGGTGGGGAACAAAATGAGAATGATGTAAAAATATCATGAACAGTGAGACAACAACCTGACTAGAGAAAACAACATCTTAAAAATCGACTAACTCAAATGGCAAAAGAAGTCCAAAAAGCCAATGAGGAGAAGAAAGTCTTAAAAAGTTGAACTGGCCAGAAGGAAAAGGAATTTCGAAAACTCACTGAAGAGAATAATTCCTTCAAAATTAGATTGGACTAAATGGAAGCTAATGACTTTATAAGAAAAAATGAACTACAAAAGAGATCCAAACAAATGAAAAAATAGAAAATAATGTGAAATATTTCACTGGAAAAACCACTGACCTGGAAAATAGGTCAAGAAGAGATCATTTAGAAATTATTGTACTACCTGAAAGCTATGATCAAAAAAACAGCCTAGAAATCATCCTCAAAGAAATTCTCCAGGAAAATTGCCTGATATTCTAGAACCAGAGGACAAATTATAAATTGCAAGAATTCCCTAATCATGTCTTGAAAAAAAGAACCCCAATAGAAAACTCCTAGGAATATTATAGCCACATTTCAGAGTTACTAGGTGAAGGAGGAAATATTACTAGCAGTCAGGAAGTAACAATTTGAGTATTGTGGAAACACAATCAAGATAACACAAGATCTAGCAGCTTCTATGTGAAGGGATCAAAGGGCTTGGAATATGATATTATGGATCTTAAAGGAGCTAGGATTAAAACCAAGAATCGCTTACCCAGCAAAACTGAGTATAATATTTCATGAGAAAATATGGTCATTCAATGAAATAGAGAACTATCAAGCATTCTTGATGTTTCCATCAAGATAATAACAGAAATACCAGATGAAATACCAGAGCTGAACAGAAAATTTGACTTTCAAATGCAAGACACATGAGAAGGTAAACAGGAAAAAGAAATCACAGGAAACTTACTAAAGTTGAACTATTTCACATTGCTGCATGGAAAAACCTTAATTGTAACTTATGACACTTTTTCTCACTATGAGAACAGTTGAAAGGAATATATTTATATACATATGTATACATACATATATGTATGTAAATGCATGTATATATGTGTACATACATATAGGAAAGTGTATGTTTATATTAATATGTATGTTTGTGTGTACATGTCTGTACATGTATACATAGACAGAGGGCACAGTATGAGTTGAATATGAAGTGGTGCTATCAAAAAAATAAAACTAAGAGATGAAAGAGGAATATATTGGGAGGAGAAAGGGAGAGATAGAATAAGATAAATTATCTCATAAAAGTGGCAAAAGAAACTGTTACAATGGAGGGGAAGAGAAGGAAGGTGAAAGGGAATGTGTCACCCTTACTCTCACTGAATTTGGCTTAAGAGAGAATAACATTCACTTAATTGGGCATATTAACCTACAGGAAAGTAAGAGGGAAGGAGATAAGAGGGAAGATTATAGAGCAGAGGGCAGATTCAGGGAGAGAATAGTTAGAAGCAAACACTTTTTTTATCAAATTCATTTATTTGTTTACTTTTAGTTTACAAGATTCAGTTGCACAATCATTTGAGTTTCAAATCTTCTCCCCTCCCTATTTCCCTCTCCATGGCAGCATGAAAACAAGTATAGGATCTGCAAATACTTTCACACTGGACATTAGTCTGGTTGTATAGAAGGGTTGTACCCAATGAAGTGAACAATGGAAAAAAAAGCAAGAGAACCAAAAATGAAAAAGAAAGATAGCATGTAGATTGCTTCAGTCTCCATTTAAACTCTGGTCTTTCTAGATCTTTCTCTGAACCTGTCTCCTTCCATCCTGAGACTTGTAGAGTTGTCTTATAACTGTGCATTGCTGAGAAGAATCAAGTTTATCAAATTTGGTGGTCACACATATGATATGCCTGTGATTGGGTACAAAATTTTCCTGTTTCTACTCTTATCACTTAGCATCAGTTTGTATAGGGCTCTCCAGGTGAATATGAAGACCATCTCCTCCTCATTTCTTATAGCACAATAGTATTCCATTACATTTATATACCACAACTTGTTTAGCCCTTCCTCAATTTATGGACATCCCCTTAGTTTCCAGTTATTTGCCACCACAAAGAGAGCTGCAATAGATATTTTTGTACATATGGGTCTTCCTCCCACTTCTATGATCTCTTTGGGATACAACACAGAAGCGGTATGTAACAGCAAGCACCCTAGCATACTTAGGGCGGCTACTAGCACAGGTTCTTAGATCTGCTTTTCTAAAGGAAAGCAACTCAAAATGGGTTAACAAT
>CM053589.1:62087639-62111847 GCA_028646515.1 Pseudochirops corinnae | reverse complement strand
TGCTTCCATTTGCTCCACTCTAATTGTGACAGAATTATTCTCTTCAGAGTGCTTTTGAGATTCTTTCTCCATCTGGCAAAGTCGACTTTTGAAGGCATTCTTCTCCTCCTTGGCTTTTTGGGACTCTTTTGTCATTTGGGTTAATCTATTTTTTAGAGTGTTGATTTCTTCAGTCATATTGCTGACTCTCTTTTCATGATTTTCTTGCAACATTCTTATTTCTCTTCCCAATTTTTCTTCCACTTCTCTCATTTGGTTTTGAAAATCCTTTCTCAGCTCATCTCTAGCTTTAAGGCATTCTTTATGTTTATTGGAGGCCCCTGGTGGGGGCGCTCTAGATGCACTCTCCTCCTCCCTCTCTTTGCCATGATCCTTCCTTTCCCCAGAGAAGGAATCTAGGGTTTGGTTGCTGTTCTTACTTTGCTTCTTATGCTTATTCTTACTCATGTTTGGTCTTTCTGTGATTTTTTTTTTAAATCTCTGTAGGTCTCTGATTCCAGAAGGGAAAGCTCTGTCCCAAATCACTGGGGTCCTCCCAGCTTCCGTAGATCTCAGGAAGGTCCTGGGTCCCTTTCCTATTTACTTCCGGCTCACTGGATAACGAAGACTCCAGGACCAAAAGCCAAGACCACGATCCAGATCCAGGCCGCTCAACAGGAGAGCATGTGCCTCTGAACGATCACTTCTTCCCCCTGCTGTCTGCAGGCCACAGGCACAGAAGGTGCAATGTGGAGGTGGGTGCAAAACCTCTGCCTTTCGCTTTCCCACCCTGGAGGTGTCAGCAGGACACTTTTCTCCCAAGACCTTGCAAGCTCCATTGACCTAGTTCTGAACGCTGCTCACAGCTGCCACTAATCCGAGGCTCTTCCACTCCTCCTGTCCAGCTGACTCCGGGGCTCAGCCAGGGCTTCAGGCCAGGCTGGTTTTGGTTAGCAGTGCTGATATGGTTCCTCGTAGCCGAGCTGAATTTAGTGGAAAGTATATTTGTGTGCATTTTGGAGTTCTAGGATTAGTTTAGAGTAATATTTTATGGGTATTTTGGGGTGGCTATGTGAGAGCTGTGATATGTTGCTGCTGCTACTCCGCCATCTTGGCTCCGCCCCCGAATTTGGTCCTTTTTGAGAACAAAAGACAACCACCACCACCTCCACCAGTTTATTGTTGCTAAAGAGGGGGGAGACTTTCCCTATAAAGTGTTGTGTATGCTATCAGAGAGAGTCAATGTGTCTCTGGTTTTGCTTAGATTTTTTTCCTTACTTTGTTGAAAGGGAAGACTCACTTGAAGGAAAATGGAGGAAACTATGAATATGACTATGATATAAAAGCAATACCTCAAAATGATTTTAAATAAAAATAAAATACAATAACTTTAATGATATTATTAAGTTCATAGTACACAATACATCTGGAGTTCAATAAATCATTTGAGAAATTCTCTGATGATATTTCTATAGAAAAGGCTGACAGACATGTTCTGTCTAAATGATATTATTAAACTGGCTAAGAACTTAGAAAATAAAGAGTGTCAATGAATTTTCACTAAAAGCCTGATGCCAATATGGAAGGAATTCTCTAGTGAAGTACCATAGGGGTATCTACTACGACCGGAAGCATAAATATTTTTTATCAATAACCTAAGTGAAGTTCTAGGGTATACAACTATCGCGTTTACAGATGACAAACCTTGGGGTTGATATTTGATGGAATTAAGATTTTAAAAAATCTAAACAAGATAGACGACTACAAATCTAGTAGCAAAATGAAATTTAGTTAGAGTACATATCAAGTCCTGTACTTGGTTTCTAATGTTCTTTCAAATACAGCATAGGCAAGAGATATCTTGGAAGCAATTCATGTGAGGAAAAAAGTCTCAGGCCTAAGACTACAAGCAGAAACATGAAAGTCAACAAAATTAACATGATTCTATGCAATATTTATAGAAGTATCATGTCTGAAATAAAGTTGATGATTTTTATTTTCCTCTCTTCTCTGCTAAAGAAACTCCTGAAGAAATATTTGTGGAGGAAATGATTGGTGTTTTCAAATATTTAAAGGGCTCCCAAACAGAAGATGGATTATACTTATTTTACTTGGTCTTAGAGTGCTATTTTGGCAAAAGGTATAGGGAGAATAATTTTGGCTTAACAGAACGTAAATTTTGCTGGAAAAAAAAGAAATGCAACAATGGAATAATACTTATTTTTTTAATTATTTCTATGCCTTTTATGGTTTCTAAAAAAGTTTATAAATTTTATCCCATTTTTGCTTACAATAATACTGAGGAATAGAAAGTAATATTATCACTTTAAGATGAAGGAACTGAGGTAGACAAGTTAAGTGACTTGAACAAGGTCACACAGCTAGTAAATCTTTAAGCATGGATTTAAACTCAGGTCTTTCTAACTCTTAGTCAAGCCCTGTATCCAATGGAACACCTAGCATCTTAATGGATTATCTCAGCAGAGACATGAATTTATAACACTTAAAGTCTTAAACTGGTAATTTGAAGTCAATTTTGAAGGATTTTTGGATAATATTCATAATTTAGGTAGATTTCTTTTTTCTAAAGGATATCTGAAGTCCTTCATAATCATAAGAATTCTATATCTATTCTATAACCCTCTATAATCCTCCTATGATTTCTCATAGTTGGCTGGGATTCTAGGCTAGATCTTCCTCCTAATCTAGGTCAGTCCTTTTACACTCAGACATTCTTCTACTTCTGTACCACTCACAACATATATCAGACAAATAAAATATATGCATAGATTATTTTAATAAAAGTGTAATTTTCTTATCTGTTTTTTTCTTTCTTTCTTTCTTCCCTTCCTTCCTTCCTTCTTTCCTTCCTTCCTTCCTTCCTTCCTTCCTTCCTTCCTTCCTTCTCTCTTTCCTTCCTCCCTCCCTCTCTCCTTCCCTCTCCCTCTTCTTCCCTTTCTCCCTCTCTTCCTCTTTCCTTTCTTCTCTCCATCCTTGCTCTTTTACTTTCTTCTTCTCTTTCACTTTCTTCTTATATTTGTATTCACAACTTTCAGCACAGTACTTGGCATATAGTATGTCTCTAATAAACGCTTACCAACTGAATAGGATTCTAAGATGTTTCATTGTTACTAAATATCTTTAAAAGATGACATCGGAAATGAAATCTTCTGATTCCTAACTATGCAGCTGTTGAACAAACAAAGTTAGATTTAGAAGGAACCAACAGCTGATTACAAACAGCAACATGAACTATTTTTCTGTGAGCCCAGTACTTTTAAAGAAACCAACAGCTGATTATGAATAGCAACTATGAAATATTTTGAGCCCCCCCCCCCCCTTTTAATGGGTATCTTGACTCAAATACTTTCAGCTGTGGATACTCCAGTTCTTCTATTTGAATGCATTTTCTTCATATGGAAGAAAAGGACTTCACTTGATATGGCTAAAAATCTAAGCCAAGGACTGGATTACAAATATTTTGCCCCCCAGCATTAATAAAATGAATAACAGCATTTGGGGGGGCAAAGGTTATGATAAAAGAATAATCTTGGAACCAGACAAACTTTTATACATTCTTCTCAACAGAGTATGAGAATTTGATTTTTAGAGGGAAAGAGAATGAATGTTCTTTTTTATTTGATACACGTGAAGAAATCTCATAAGAAAAATGGATGCAATAGTCCTGTGGAAACTATAGTTGAATGCTTTTTTATACTGATTATGTAATAAGATCCAGGAGACTCTTTAACACAAAGAGAAAAAAAAGAACATTAAGCAAAGCAGGTTTCCAAATTACTTTTTGCCCCCTTTGGGAGGGAGGGAAAGGTTTATCTAGCATCGCGCTCCAGGATGTTATAGAGACAGAGTTTGGGAAAAGGTAAACTTAGAAAGTATAAGAAGAATCCACACTGAATATTAAAACAACTCCAAATAACAAAATCTGAGGGAAAACTTATCAAATAGTTGTAGGGTAATGTGGAGGAGTATTTATCTTTCCCTTACAATTTAGTTTGAACCCTGATTAAACACACGCAAACACACATGCATAATCACAGACACACACACACACACATATATACACACACACACACCAGCTAGAGGACAGAATATTGGGCTTGAGTCAGGAAGAACTGACTTCATATTCTACCAAAGGTGTTTGCTAGTTATGTCTCACTTGGCAAATGACATCATCTCTCAGACTCAATTTTATCATCTATGAAATAAGAAGGTAGGACTTAATGTTCTTTTAAGGTTTCTTTGACCTTTAAATCTATGATTCTAAAATCTATGATACTATGATCCTAAGACAATCATAACAAATATGGTATATGTCACATTTACACAGATATTTGTCTTAAACAGAGGAATTAGTATCTCAAAGAATTAACTGGCAAGCATTTTTAAATGCCTGTATATGCCAGGCACTGAACTAAACAATAAAACCCCGAAGATTGAAATAATTCATCCAGATCCTTAAGGAATTCATATTTTAGAGGTTGAAAATGGGTGAGTGCCAAGTTTATTAAAAATAAGGTATTTTTTAGGAGATGCAAGTGAAAAGGATCAGAAGTTCAGAGCATTAGGGAAGGTTTTATATACAAGTTATCACTGGAGCTGACCTTGGAAAGAAATGGGGGATCCCATCATAAAAAGTAGAGATATGGAACAAATGGATTTCAGAGAAAAAACAAGATGTTCAAAGTCAAAGAAATGGGAGTTGGAATGGCATGTGGGAGGAACAGTAGGGATATAGTTTGGTTGAACTGGAGACTATGAAAATCAGAGTAATGTATAAAAAAGCTGAAAAGGATATTGGAGCAAAATTTTAAAGTCCTCTGAGTGTCTAACAGAGGAGTTCATATTTGATCATCAAGGTAATAGAAAACCACTGGGACTTCTTTGAGTGGAGAAGTGACAAGACCAAACCTATGCTTTAGGGAAATCTCTCTGGCTTCTTTCCAGAATGAGCTGCTGAAAGAAAACTTGAGACATAGTAAGCAATTAAAAGGCTATTTTGATAATCCACAAGAAAGGTGATGAGGATCTGGACTACGGTAGTCACTACTGATATGGAAAGTGGAAAGATACGTGTGATAGTGTCAA
Organism: Pseudochirops corinnae; assembly: GCA_028646515.1. Lineage (NCBI taxonomy): Eukaryota > Metazoa > Chordata > Mammalia > Diprotodontia > Pseudocheiridae > Pseudochirops > Pseudochirops corinnae. The sequence continues at coordinate 62,106,762 of CM053589.1, read as the reverse complement.
GATAGAATGGACAAGATTTGTAGATTTTGGATGACTAACATTGAGGGGTTGAGAATTTCTCTTACGTTTGTGAATCTGGGTGACACTAAGGATGAGATTGTCTTTGAAACAGAAATAGTTTGAAAACAGTGGGGTCTGGGGGGAGAAAGATGAATTCTTATTTGTACATGTTGATTTTGCCATCTATAAGATATTTTGCTCAAGCTGCTGACAGTATCACAATGTTTAAAAGAACATAAAAGATGAATTGGTCCAATTCATACCTGATCAAAAATGTCCTTATATCCAAAGACATTTCTATTTAGTTTAGTTTAGTTGTTTGTCAGTTATTTCTGATGCTTCATGACCCCATTTGGAGTTTTCTTGGCAAAGATAGTGGTGAGGTTTGTCATTTCCTTCTCCTCCTTATTTTACAGATGAGGAAAATGGGGCTAACTGAATCAAATGACTTTCACAGGGTCACACAGCTAGTATGTGTTTGGGTCCAGATTTGAACTCAGAAAGATGAGTCTTCTTGACTCCCAGTCCAGCACAATATCCACTGTACCACTGCACTATCACATCCAAAGACACAACATGTGACCAACACAACACTCTTTACAACTTCTTACCATTAGTTCTAGCTCTTCCCTGTGAGGCAAAGGGGACATGAAAAATTTTTTTATTTAAAAAAATAGGTTCAAATACCTGCCCTCCTCCCCAAAAAAAAAGGTGGCTGGATACATTTTCTATCTAAGTCTTTTTATCTCTAGGCTTTTTAGCAGTTGTTATTACTGATCTTTATATAACATGCTCGCAAGTTCCCACACCTTCTGTAAGATACTATTCTGTATTCTCGTGAGTTTGACAATATGCTTGAAAAAAATGCAATGTCCAGATCTGTGCTACAAAAGTGGTTTGACAGGACACAGTTCACATTAACTTTCACATCCTATATTCTGGACACCACCTCTCTTAGGCTATGTTTTGGTGAAGTCTATTGCCAATTTTACTTTCAACATTCTTCTCCAGTGAATTTTTGTCCTAATAGAAAGGAATTCTTCACTGTAACCTTCTATTTATTTATTTTTTAATTTTTATTTTTTAGATGCTTTGCCACACTATTGAGCCCACAGTTATGTACAGTAGCTAATGAAGCAGACAGTAAGAATTCTAGACTTTGAGTCAGGAAAACTTGAGTCCCTATCCTGCCTAGCACACTTTATAGTTATGACCAAGTCACTGAAACTTTCTCAAATTCAGTTTCCTCATCTATAGAAGAAGGATAAAAATCACACATATTTCTGAAGAGATACCCACACATCTCGGTCAGAATCAAATGAGATAACAGTGCTTTTCATGTTATATAAATACTAGCACTACATAAATTCTATATGCTCTATACAAATACTAGCTGTAGATACTAGCTAACAATTATTAAAATGTCAAGATTCTTTTAAAATAATTTCTATTTGTCTTCCCCAATTGAATAGGGGTAGGGCAAAGGGTAGGGTCTGAATTTTTCAGATGGTTCAGTAAAACAAAACAAAGCAAACCCATGAAGTAAATTTTCCACTCAACCCTCCTGAATTTTCTATGTGGTATTAGCTAAAAGACACCGGTTTTGAAATTAGAGGGCCAGTCTAGTTAAAATACTGTCTTGGTGGGACCTGAAGTAAGTAATATAACTTCTCTGAACCTCCATGTTCTTGTCAAGAAAATGAAAAGATGGGGCAATTTGCTATAGGTTGGACTAGGTCTCATTTAACTTTAAATCCTGTGGTTCTATGAATCAAATAATTATTAAACAAATGTCTTTGACTAGAATTGCATAATAATGAGTAAGGCAGAAAGGGTGAGACTTTTTATTCCTTAAATTATCTGATTTAGTACTGACTTCGTTTAGGTTGCTATTGTTCAGCCATTCCATCATGTCCAACTCTTGGTGACTCTGTGAACAATGGTATGCCAGGCCCATTTGTCTTCCAATATCTTGTGACATCTGTCCAAATTCACCTTCACTGCTTCCATGATACTATCTATTCACCTCATCCTCTGCTGCTCCCTTCTCTTTTTGCTTTCAGTCTTTCCCAGCATGTAACATTGATTTCTACAGCATCAGACTTTTGCATAGGTCACAAGACTCATCCACAACTAAGCTTCATTTTGGTTTTGACCCTACTGCTTCACTCTTTCTAGAATTATTTGTAGAGGTCCTCCACATTTCCCCACTAACACATTGGACAACGTCTGGTATGAGGGGTTTACCTCCCTATGTCAGTTCTTCTAACATTTTGATACAGTCCATGGGGATTTCTTCAAAAAGATAGTAGAGTGTTTTGCCATTTTCTTCTCAGTGAATCACCTCTGTCAGAACACTCTACTATGACTTGTCTATCTTATGTAACCCTGTATGACATAGCTCATAGCTTCATTGAGCCACACAAGTCACTCCTCCATATCCAGGCTCTGATATAGGAGGAGCTTTTAGGCATAACATAGCAATAATAAATCTCCTTGATTAGTCAGTAGACTTAAAGAGTATGAAGTTATTTCACTCTTCCACATCAGAATTTTTATAAAAAATATTCTGTGGGTAGTGGTATCAGTTCCTAGTCCCTAGTCTATATGAATGGCCATGATCTAGTGATATCAGGCTCAAAATAGAATCAGATCCATGCAATCTCTAGGGAAAGTATATTAATTTAGAAAACCGTAAATTAACATCATGTATATTTTTTAAAATTTATTTTATTAAAAATTTATCAATTACTTTCAATCTGTTTCCTGTTATACAAATGACTTTGAGTTTGATACCTCTGTGTCTGGGTTTAGGAATTTGGAATACAATAGTAATGTGTCAGAATCCTATCTGCTTCTTAATCATGGATTCCACTTGCATTGGTCACCAGTGAGTACTATGAATAGTGGAATGAAATTAGGGTAAACAAATTCTTAAAATTAATTATTGCACAAGTTGGTAATTTGGATAACTTATGTTGTTGCCAACTTAGAGTCATGACCACTGGAAGATGTTTATTAATGATGTTTAAATGAACAAAAGAACATCAAACAAAAAGATCCAAATAATAGATTAATTTGGAGAGTATTCTCCAATCTGCCCCTTATTGGTCGTCATCCTCTCAGAAACAAATGGCAAGACACATCATCTTAGGTAGACCTTTCTGTTGAATAGATGGTGCATTTCTTTATAATATGTTCCCATGCTGCTTTCATCACAGCCAGGAACCTTTTATTTTGGTTTTATATAAATATTCCAAATGACTCATACTTTTTTTTAAAGAGCCCAATTATAGGGAATAACAGCTGTGCAAGCTGTGAAGTAAGTAAATTAATCTTTTAAGCTTTAGGGAAAAGTTCAGGGTCTTAGACTCAGCATGGAATATATACGGCTCTCTTTTCTACAACATCCATGTGCTGTGTTCATTTCAAGAAATGTTAAAAGTGTGGTTATAGCCCAAATTGATTTTAGGTTCTTTTCCTTTTGGCATTCATATAAAATGATTCCCTTTTTAAAGTGAATATCTTCTATCCTGTGTTTTAGCTTAGGGAACAAAATATAAGGGGCTAATCTTTCATTAGAACTTTGGGGGTAATGAGAGTAGATGAAAAGCAGGCCAGGTTCAGTTCTGCCTCATGCATCATTTAAACAAGTTGCCAAATATAGGGCCCTTTTTGAGCAGTTCCCAACTACTGCTTCACATGCTGGTCTGATATTATAAAGTCTTTCATCCATGAGTGCCAAAGCCCTCCACAGAAATACATACAATTTATACAAAGGTATTACATCACCCACCACTGAATTGTGAACATCTCTGACAAAATTCAGCAACTGAGTTTTTAATGTTGCATGGTGAGAATACTCATGGTAATCCATTTGGAAAGCAAGGAAACTGAACTTTTGAATGAACTTAAATAGTCAGCAGAATGACAGATGCTGCAATTAGAATAATGTTGTTGGATGAATGAGTGAATATATGAATGAGTGAATAAATGAAGGCAAGAAGGAAGGAATAATGGCCAGGGTATGAGTAATGGTTTTCTGATTTAACCTTATATCTATTAATTTGGAAATAAGATTTGAGATTAGACAACAAATGTTTTAAAGAAATATCAGTAGGTGAATCATAACCAGTATTCCCTAATGCTAACATCCTGAGGTGCTTCTACTTTATTTTCTCCTGCTAAATAACAGGAACGATCCTGCCTGGAAATTGATTTCTTCTTTTCTGTCTTTCTTTTTTTTCCTGATCTTATTTGAGTGAGAAGCTTCAGATGCTTTCTATTTCATATAGCATTTTAAGGTGTGCAAAGTGTTTTCCTCACACCATCTCTATGAAGTCAGATGGGTAATACAAATAATGTTATTTTTTTTGTAGAGATAATGGGGCTGAAGTTTTGAGAAGTGGAGCAACCTGCCCAGATTCCCACATTTAATGTCTTAGGCTGGATTCAAACCCAGATCTATAGTCTCCAAATACAATAGAGTTTCTTCTATCAGATTTCCTCCTTAATATTTATTTTGGTCTGTATGGGCTGGGTGTGGGATTTATTTTAGAGGCTTAATAATTGCTCACAGAATATGTCTTTTTAGCTTTTTTTAATATAAAACAGCTTACATTATTTCTACAATAAGGACACAAATGCTTTTTGGAAGCACCATTTTATATGCCAATTTTATGCATTTCTTATACTTAATTGTGTTCTATATTTAGCTCTCTATGTATCTTATTCCTCCCTAACAGATTCTAAATTACCTTAGAACGGGGATAATGTCTTTATCATTTTTAAATCCCCTACCATCACATTTGGTATGGTGTTTTGTATATGCTAAGAGTTCAACAATATTCATTGGTATTTGGAATATTTGTATAAGTTTTCCCTTCATGTCTATCAATATCTTTCAGCCCTTATCAAGAAGAAGTTAGAAATCTGTTGAATTTCTCAGAAAGTGACAGGAATATAGAAGGGATAAGTAGAATTAGGCCAGTTAACTTATGAGCATTTATTAAGTTGCTACTATGTGTCAGGTGTTATTCTAATTACCGAAGATGCAAAGAAAGAGAAAAGACTTATACTGTTCTCAAGGATCACACAATCTACTGGGGAAAGATGATGGTCTAACGATATCTGCAAGATAATTTGGAGATAACAGAATGAAGAGATGGGCATTAAAGCCGTAATGTAAGTGGTCTACCTTCCAGAAAAAGGAAGAATTTTAGCTGGAATTTGAAGAAAGACAGAGGATTGAGAATTTTAGCTGGATCTTGAAGACAGCCAGGGGAATAAGGAGTTAGAGATGAGGAGGGAGAACATTCCAGGAGTCTGGAGATCTGGAGATAGGGTCTTGTTTGAGAAAAAGTAAAGATATCCATGTTGGTGGATGTGTGTGTATGTGATGTGTGTGTGTGTGTGTGTGTGTGTGTGTGTGAGAGAGAGAGAGAGAGAGAGAGAGAGACAGAGACAGAGACAGAGAGACAGAGAGACAGAGAAAGAGAGAGAGACAGAGAGACAGAGACAGAGAGACAGAGAAATAGAGAGAATGAACTGTTACCAATATCACAATCAACATAATTATTTTTGATCACCAAATAAGAACCCACTTCTTTACATAGTGGTTTAAGACTTACACAACACTTTGCTCACACTGGCCTGTGAGTTAGGTAGTGTAGGGAGATGATGAAACAGACTTTGACAGATAGTAGCCTAGACAGTAAGTTTACAAAGCAGTAGTTTCTTCTAAGTCTCATAACTCCAGGTGTAATACTCTATTGTCCTTGTCATTGTATCCCTACAATATTGAGCAGTATCTGTAAGTATTCTGGCCAAAGTAACTAGTAATATAATAATAGATATAGTATTTTTTTTTAATCTGCAATACAGCATTCTGTTCTGGAAAAAAAGTTGGCCATAAAACAAAATTTTATGTTTCCATACAGATTTACACTATAGAATTGGAAATGTGATCCCACAGGGGGGGAAATAAATCTGATCTTTGACTTTGATGTGTTGCTTATATTTCAAATAATAACAATTTCCCCATGTTTCTAAAGGATTTTTTTTTTCCATGTTAGAACTGCAGCTTCTGCAAAGTTTCAGTACATCAGTCAAATCGACTAACAAAAATTTTGTGATTCTTACAGGGGATGTTCATGTGGGCAAGAGAACTTAATGCATTCTGAAATTGCCTTCTTTTTGGAGGCAGAATGAATGAAATGCTTCATGGTTGTCATAGCAATGATATGGGGGAAGGGAGACTCTGAAAGTTATATTATTCAGTTTCTTGAACAATATTTTTGTATTCTGAATATTTTTTTTACCATTTCCCTACTTTTCTTGAATCTTTGTTAATTTTTTCTATAACCAATATCAATTTTATAATATTTGTCTTCCTCACAAGACTGATAAAAGGTCCTTTTTTCTCATTGATCTCAAACTTTTAAAAATCTACTTGGTTCCATTGTTTCATTCTTTCATATTTTTTCTGTATTGTACCTTATTCCACCAAAATGTGAGATTTCATGATTGTTAAAAACCCTTTGTTCTTTTCTACTTTTCCATGTAAGACTCTTGTAATGACTTTCCTAAAATTTTAATTTCTTTTGGTCGCATTTGTTTTCCATTATAGATTATCTCAACACACTTCACTCACTGTGGGCTGGTGGTTCATTGTTTTTTAAAATTATTTTTAAAGTAATATTGTTCGTTGTTTAATACTAGATCAAAAAATGAGGGAATCTGATGTCTTGGTTCAGGAAACAGTCAATTGCCCCGTTCATCATTCCTTTCTTTACTGTTCTAAACCTCAGAGGTCACACAATTAATTTTGAAGAGATGTTGAAATTGCACATAATTGTGGTTTCATTGTCCATCAGTCTTTTCATTTCTTTCTGTCCAGGGACCATTGTGAACTCCCCTTTCATCGTCATCTGCACTGGCCTCAGCCTAAAATGACTGATTATACTGTAGTGATCAGGGTTTTACATTTCTGGAATCTCTAAATTATCTCTTAAAATGGCAGACTCTCACCCCATTTTTTAAACTTTTTTTGCTGATGGGGGAGTCCTCTAAGTGTATCTTATGAATAGTTTAGCATCCTCAGGAGTAAGTCATATTTCTGTAATGCTTCATATGTCATCCATTTCTTTGTCACACACATGGCTCTAATTTTGGTACTTTTTTTGTAGTGGGCTCAACAATTTAGTTTATTTTTCCCTGATTGTATCAATTTATTTTAAGTCTCCTATTTCTATGTTTGCATTTCTATCCCTGTCATTCCCACACCCTTTTGCTTTATAATTTTGTTTTTTTATCAAAAGATTTGATCTGAATCCTCTCTATCCATTTTTTCATCATATGGGTCTCATCTTAATATTTCTTTTTTGTCCCTACAAAGTATTTTCAGTGCCCTATTAACATCAACTTACTCTTTTTTGAAGTAGTCGTGTTTAAAGCAGACTTCCTGGTTTTCACATCAAAGTGTTCCCAGTATAAATTCATAAAAATGTAATGTAGGCCTTGTAACAGACCAAGTCTTTGGTTATTTGAAGTTCTATTACATGTTTCTAATACCTGCAAATCTTTAATTCCAGAGAAGTGGGGAAAGCCTCTTATTTATTTTGTGATTATGCATGTGCAAAGAGAGAAAAATTGGAGAGAGAGAGAGAGAGAGAGAGAGAGAGAGAGAGAGAGAAGGAGGAGGAGGAGGAAGAGGAGGAGAAGAGAAGAAGAGAAGAAGAAGAGGAAGAAGGAGAAGGAGGAGGAGGAGGAGGAGGAGGAAGAAGAAGAAGAAGAAGAAGAAGAAGAAGAAGAAGAAGAAGAAGAAGAAGAAGAAGAAGAAGAAGAAGAAGAAGAAGAAAAGACTACACAGGGGGAGGAGGAGGAAACATGCTGATCATGATCAAAAATACAGCTTGACTTTGTCCTCTAATTACCTTCCTTTTTTTTTTTTCTCTCTTCTTGGCTTCCGTCACCTTTCAGAAGAAAAAGTATAATAGACATTCATTTTATGAAAAGGAATTTTGAAGAGGTTAATGCAGGTAAATATATCATATACTATTTAGGATGAATAATATAAACATAAATATAATAAAAATATATAATCTATAAATAATATAAAGAGGGTGGCTAGGAGGTGCAGTGAATAGAGCACCAGCCCTCAAGACAGGAGGAGCTGAGTTCAAATCTGAGCTCAGACACTTACTAGCCATGTGACCTTGGGCAAGTTAATTAACCCCAATTGCCTTGCGTTTCCCCTTCCAAAAAAAATAATATAAAGAAGGCATGTTACAAAACAATAAAGGATAGGACTAGTGTTCTAAATATATTTTCCAGTCTTGAGTTTTTAATTAACTGATTATAGTAGAGACAAAAGACTTCATCATTTCTCTGTTATACTTTTTTTTCTGGAAAAAAGATAATTCTTGCAATTATAATAATTTTTAAAAAGTGCTTTGATGTTCTAAATACATAAACCATTGTTGTTATTTTTTAGTCATTTATCAGTTGTGTCTGACCCCATTTGCGGTTGTCTTGGCAAAAACACAAGAATGGTTTGCCATTCTCTTCTTCAGCTCCTTTTATGGATGTGGAAACTGAGGCAAAATGGGTTAAGTGACTTTCTCAGGGTCACACAGCTGTAAGAGTCTGAGGAAAGATTTGAACCCATGAAGATGATTTTTCTTGACTCCAGGACCAACACTCTATCTACTGCAATACCTAGCAGATCCTAAAACCTTATGCATATGCAATAATGGAACCAATCATATTGTTCCCTTCTTTTGAGAACATGCATTGTTTCAAGGCACATGAATTAGATAACATGATAGTTAATAACTCAGTAACTAAGTGGATTAACTTTCAGAAAAGATCAAAGTCTTGGCTACTATACTATAAACAAAGGCGGTTTTGACTGATATCAGGACACTAATATAAACCCTTTGGATCTGTTTAGCAATAATTTTATTCCATATTTGAAAAATCAATTTTAATTTTCAGAACAGAAAGCTTGTAACTATTATAATTGGGTTCTCAAATTTTGTTTTCCATTGTACTACTTTCATAAGCAAGGAACAGTCCAAACAGGTAACAGTTTAAATGTACAAGAACTTGCATATGCTGGAATCATGTGCAAAGTGCAAAAACATAAATCCTTTGAGATATAAATTGGCTGAGAGATGTTCAGATTCAGTGATGCAAATTCAAACCTTATGTTTTCTTCCCTCTATGTCTTTTAATCCTACTGTTAACTGATGTAATTTAATGTCACTTTAAAGTTTGCAATCTGTCACTTTCAAGTTTTTTTATAACATAATTTCATGTAATTTGATATCACCTTACAAATACAGTACAGAAGGGATAAGCTCCTCTGCTGTATATAAAGTCATTGACACTTGTGTGATATTAAGCTGTTTCTCCTGGGGAAATGTCTTCATGAGTCGTCAATTTGAATGCTTCCACGAATTATCACAATACATCCAACCCTGCCCATTCTGTGAAACTGTGGATGATGTTTTTTCCAAAAATTTACCACAAACAGTCTACCTTCCCCTAATGTCAAAAGGATACAAGTTCAAGACTGAAGCCACTCATCTATCAACCTTCACCCTCCTGCAAATGATTAGCTCATTAGCCCATAAATTTCCATGATAACATATTTTATTCTTGTTTTTGTTTGAAGGTTTGAAGTTCCTAATTTATTACATTTCGTAGCCTCATCATACATTCATCATCACTCTCTATTGTGTCTCTTGTGATATTTTATGTCAGTTCTTGAGAACCTATTGGTTCCATGTTTTGCAGCCACATAGGAACACTAGAATATTGACATTAAAAAAAAAAAAAAGATGAGATGTTGTTACTGGGAGAAGCTTGAAATATTTATTTTGGGAGGAATAATCATTTTATCAAGTTTGATATTTAAAACACTTTTTCTGAAGGAAAAATAAAAGCACTATTTTATTTTTTTTTTAGCAATGTAAATTTTAAATTAGCTTCCATTTATCTTCTATTCCTACATTTTTGTGCTTCTATTACCTGGCATTTTCTACCCTTCCTCATATTATCTTTCTATTTGGACACATAAAACATATATGTATATATACACATATCAATATGCATGCACATGTGTGTATGTATACAGAGGGAGAGAGAGAGAAAGAGGGAGAGAGAGAGAGAGAGAGAGAGAGAGAGGCAAACTTCATATATTACTTCTCATACCAACTCTAATTTATTCCAGAATTTGTTCTCTATGCCAGGGAAGACACAAAGATTTTACCATAAAAACAAAGTTTGCCTGGTACTGTGCAAATTTTAGTTTTAAAAATTCCTTTCCATGGTTGGTATTAGATCTCCCAGAATAACAATACTTTTCCTTTTTTTCATCCAAATGTTTTTTCATCTTATGATGGAAAAAAGGTGAAAAGATTAAATTCAAGTGCCTTGAGTCATTTTAATTTCTCCCAACCACCCCCAGTCTGGGACAGACTAAACCCAGGTCAAGAGAGTGTTCAGTGTTTTTTTGTTTTTTTTTTTTTTCCTCCCAGTTGTGTCTCACTCTTTGTCACCCCTTTTGGGGTATCCTTGCCAAAGGTCCTGAAGAGGTTTGCTATTTCCTTCTCCAGCTCATTTTACAGGTGAGAAAATTGAGGCAAACAAGGTTAAATGACTTGTCCAGGATCATGCAGCTGGTAAGTGTTGAGGCTGGATTTGACATCAGGTCTTTCTGACTCCTAGGAAGGAGGTGGCACAGTGGATTGCAGGCCTCAGAGTCAGAAAGACTTACCTTCCTGAGTTAAAATTTAGATTCAGACCCTTACAGCTGTGTGACCCTGAGGAAGTCATTTAACCCAGTTTGTCTCAGGTTTCACATCTTAAAATGAACTGTAGAAGGGAATACCAAAACAGTATAGTACCTTTGCCAAGAAAAAAAGTCATGAATAGATGCATACAGCCGAAAATGAATAAACAACAAGAACGTCCTGACTCCTGACCTGGTGCTTCAATACTGTGCAACATAAATGCTCATGGTAGAAAATATGATTAAACTCTGGCTTCTACTTTTTTGTTAATGAATTGTAAATACTATGAAGTCTGACCCTTCTCTTACACTCAGTATGTTGTTCCACAAATAGATAAATATTTATTTTATGGAATTATTACTGTAAAATGATACTGCATGTCTAAGTTGGGATTGTTGTTTTTGTTCATTTATTTCATTGTGTTTGCTTGTGTTTTGCTTCTAACATATTCTCTAGTTATATAAAAATATTGGCTGTAGCTGATGGTGGGAGGGGGTTGTATCAGCAAGCACCCTAGCACACCCAGAATGGCTACTAGCACAGGTTCTTAGATCTGCTTTTCTAAAGGAAAGCAACTCAAAATGGGTTAGAAGTCTTACTTTAATCAATCAAACATATATCATTTACCTAGTCAGGGGGAAAAGTCATCACCCTGATCTTCAGAGAAGACAAACAGTTAAAAGCAAAAGTTACAAGCAGAAAAAGAAACAGATCAGTAGACAGGCTTCCAGCTGTCTGAGCATCACATCCATACCTAGTCTGTTACCAGAGAGGGAAGCATCAACATCTGGGTTTTCAAAGGCAGGGGGCTCAATGGCTTCCCAGAGTCTTGTCTGGACAAATCACCCAACTCTTTCCAAAATGATCCCCAAAGCAAACAACTCCCATCAGGGTATATATAAACTTCTCCTGGATCAGAGAATGTCACAGCCCTCTTGACCCCACTGCCCAATCACAAAGCAATAACGCATGGGCATTCCTAAAGAACAAGTCTCCCACCACAGGCTCCATGTGATCACTTTCAGCCTATTATGGGGCAGAGTATACTTTCAATTCAGAGAAGATTCTCAGACCCATTTAAGCCTATCAAAAGACTTAGGAGCAGGGAAGATCTTCAGATTCCCAAAAAAGGGGTATACATTGGGATCGCTGTTTTGGTGTGTGGGTAGGGGAAAGATGGGGAGAAAATCTGTAAATCAAAATCTCATGGAAATGAATGATGTAAACTAAAAATAAACAAAAGTTAAAAAAATATTGGGTGTGTCTACACATAAAATGGCTGCTATTCTGACTAGACACTTTGGTAAAACTGAAGATACACAATTATCTGAAGCATCAATAAGTTCAATTTACTACTGTAGAAATGGAAGGGACTGATTAATCCAATTTGTCAGAGAAATTTTCAGTATTAATGTTCTCTGTTCTATTAGTTCTATGTCGATATTTCCATGCTTTCTAGCTTGCTTTTTCCTTTTCATAAATGTTTAAAGATCATGTGCAATTTTACTTCTGTTTTCTCCCTCTCCCTCATTCCTTCTTTTTATTTCAAAAGTTCAATTCAAATTTCAGACACTTCTTGGTTTTCCTTCCTTGCTTCTGAACCACATAGAAAAGCCTTCACGTAGTCTTTTCAAAGACATTAGAAAATTCCTTCTAGTTTATAACTGAACCCAAAGGTAGAATTCACAACTATCTATCTCTTTTAATTTGAGAAATAGCCAGATAATCAATGTACATATGTTTGGGGAGCAGAGGGGGTGTTATTGTTGAGTGTACTAAATTTGTTTAACTCTTGATTGATATCAGACTCATGGCTCAGGGGTGAATGGTTCATCCTATAACTGCACCTCCTAGACCTTAAACTATTTCAGAAGAAAAATACTGGGATGGTAATGTTGTTATGGGAGTGAGGTCTTTCTCAAAAATTCACTTTATATTACATAAATATATTTTGAAAACACATACACACAGAACCATTTTCCCATATAGTTTCACTGATGAGCCATATTATATTCTGTCAACTAGTATTATCTTTGTCAGAATACCTCTTAGATGAAGGAGAAGGGAAATGATCTTATGTTAAAGATGATTTATGGAAAAGAAAAAAAAAGCATTATGGCATTTTAGGAATGTGATAAACTACTACCTGAGGTAGCAAGCTATCTGTACAGAAGATCTAAAACTATAGCTTAAGCTATATCTATATACACATGTGAATGTGTATATACATGCATATGAAGAGATGTGTGTGTGTATGTGCATATAATATATACATATGAATAATGTATTTTATATATACATGTCTACTTTTGAAAGGTCGATATAGATATAGAAAGACATATTCATTATTGTTGTTATTCAGTCATTTCAGTCTTGTCTTCATGATCCCATTTGGGGTTATCTTGGCAGAGATACCCTAGTGGTTTATTTCCTTCTGCAGATCATTTTACAGACCAGAAAATAGACAAACAAAATTAAGTGACTCGCGTAGGGTCACATAGTTAGTAAAGAGTCCAAGGCCTCATTTGAACTGAAGTATTCTGATTTCGGATCTAGCACTCTACCCACTGAGTCAACTAGCTGCCCAGATAGATATACAAACACACTCTTGTCACCACTTTTGTGTCTTTATGTGTAGAAATGTATTATGTATAGGAAAATAATTTTTAGATTATTCACTAAATAAATAAATATTATGTTTGACAAGGCATGAAATTATTAGACATTAATAATTTGAGTATATGATATGAATATATGTATATACATACACATACTTAAATTTACTATTGATATGTTTATAAATATGTCATCTCTTGCCTTGGAACTATATGTCTTGACTATAGTACCATACTATTTGATAAACTCAAATGTTCCAATTTCTGGGATAACAACTCATTATTTAACAAAAACTGAAAAATAACATGACAAAAACTAGGCATAGACCCACATCTTACTCTGTATACCAAGATAAGGTAAAAATGGGTACAGGATTTAGACATAAAGTGTTATACTATAAGCAAGTTATGATAGCAAGAAATAATTTACTGTCAAACCTATGGAGAAGGGAAGAATTTGTGACCTAACAAGAGATAGAGAACATTATGAAATACAAAATGGATAATCTTGATTACATTAAATTAAAAATATTTTGCATAAAGTCAATGCAACCAAGATGAGAAGGAAAGCAGAAAGCTGGGAAATAATTTTTACATCCAGTATCTCTGATAAAGGCCTCATTTCTAAAATATAAAGAGAACTGAGTCAAATTTGTAAGAAGACAAGTCATTCCCCAAATGATAAATGGTCAAAGAATATGAACAGGCAATTTTCAAATGAAGAAATTCAAGCTATCTATACTCATGTGAGAAAGGTCTCTAAATCAGTATAGATTAAAGAAATGCAAATTAAAACAACTCTGAGGCATCACCTCACATCTATCAGATTGGATAAAATGACAAAAAAGGTACATGTTGGAGATGTGGAAAAATTTGGATACTGATGTACTGTTGGTGGAGTTGTAAGTGATCCAAACATTCTGGAGAGCAATTCAGAACTACGTCCAAAGGGCATCCAAACTGTGCATAGCCTTTGATCCACAATAGCATTATTAGGTCTGTATCTCAAAAAGATAATGAAAAAACAGAAAAGGATCTACATGTACAAAAAAAAAATATTTATATCAGCTCTTTTGTGGTGGCCAATAATGGGAAATTGAGGGGATGTCCATCTATCAGCAAATAGCCAAACAATTTGTGGTATGTGAATGTAATGGAATATTGTTGTTCAATAAGAAATGATGAGCAGGCAGACTTCAAAAAAATGTGGAAAGACTTACATGAATTGATGCTGAGTGAAGTGAGCAGAACTAGTAAAACATTGTATATAGTAACAGTCAGATGGTGTGATGACCAACTTTGACAAACTTAACTCTTCTCAGCAATGTAAGGATCAAAGACAATTCCAAAACACTCATGATAAAGCATGCTATCCATATCCAGAGAAAGAACTATGGAGTCAGAATGCAGATCAAAGCATACTATTTTCTCTTATTTTCTTCTTTCTGATGTTTTTTTTTTCCTTTGATTCTAATTATATTTTATGACATGACCAATGTGGAAATATGATGAATATGATTTTACATGTATAGCCTATATCTAGCTGCATGCCATTTTGGGGAGCAGGTAGGGGAGGGAGAGGGAGAAAATTCAGAACTCAAAATCTTATAGAAGTTAATGTTGAAAACTAAAAAAATAAAGTTTTAATAAATAAAATGATTATACTTCTGTTGCTATAGGTAAATGTGGTTATATATGTTAAGGCTCATAAAATAGTTGAATTTGAAGGAAACTTTAAGGTCATATATATTTGCAAAGCCACATAGGAGCAGCTTTCCAGAAGAATGCTGCTGTGAACAGCTTTCAAGGTGCTGATTACAATATATAGCAAACTCTTTATTTATTCAATAACAAATCAGAGTAAAACATTCACAGAAAATCAATGTACAGCATTCACAATTTTACAACTTATCAAAGAAAATCAAGGTACAGCATTCACTATGTCACAACTCAATAACTTATTACTAAAATGACCACATAGTTTTCACCAAAGTGCTCACAGAGTTTTGAAAAAAGTACAATCATTTAGTCAATCAGTCACTTAGTAACTCAATCTTTCAAACATAAAGTAGGAAAAGGTCAAAGTCCTCCACCCATGGGGCACACTAAGTTACAAATTAGTCACTATCCAGTCATCACTCACTATTCAATCATCAGTCACTACTCAGTGCCCTCTAAAGGCTTAGTGGAAAATACACAGGCCATCCATTCCCCACTCACAAGTAAATCACAATTTTATCACTACTCAGTATCCACACAGAAGTCTTTTTATCTTGACTCAGAGCAGGCTTTCAGCTTTCATGACTCCTCTTCCATGGTCCCGTCTCCTTCCCAAATCTCACCAAATGCCACCTGAGTTCAAAGACAGACAGCTCCCAGCTCCTTGATCAGCTCTCCATGCAGTTCCTGCTCCACATTGAAGCTCACAGTAACGAATCCATCTCAAATCCATCACAGTCTCTGTTCCTGGGAAGACAAGGCTTAACAAAGCCACAAGAACATTCATTTACATTAACAAAGTCACAACAATTTTTGTACAAAGTATTGGCACCACAGTCATGCTTCCTCAGTCTTCACCAGCTCCAGCTGGCCCTCAGGAATACTCAGCAGCCTCAACAGCTCTGGTTGGCCCTCCAAAATCTTCAGCACCATAAGCTCCACTCTCAAAATCAAAATCATTTTATCAATCCTCCATGTGGCTTGATTCAAGAAATTGTGTCTCAGTTCTCAATTCACATTCCTCTTCTCAGTTCTTCTCAATTCTCAGTTCAGTCTTCAGTCCAGCAGCAGTTGCCCTGCCTCCATGACACTTACCCCAGGAAATTCTGACTTTCCTATTTTGGGTTTTTTCACTAGATAAAGCATTGCTCCTCCCTGTTCAGCTCCTTCCTGTTACATCAGCAACAGGGGTTCATACCTTCTGTTTCTTTAACAGAGGCTTAATTTGAAACTAGGTGCTAAGTGCCTGTCAGCTTAGCAATACAAAGAGATCTTCAAATTTCATTACCATTACATTATTTAACCTTTCAGACCCTTGTAGAGGCAGTTTAGCACCTGCACCAAATAGACCCAGGCATAGCATTGCCCCTCCTGTTCTTCCCCCACTCTAAGCTACTGACTCTGGTTTAAATCTATCTCCTAGATCTAATTTCCCAGGGGAGCAACTTTTATGAAACTGAGATTTGGCAACTTCTTCTTCAAGTACTGCTGTAACAGTAATGAGATTTGAAGTTCCTTTTGTATTGCTAACCTAAGAAGTACTTAGCACCTAGTTCAGATTAAGGCTCTGTTAAAGAAACAGAAGATATGAACTCCTGTCTCCTGTTACTGATATAACAGGAAGGGGCTGAGCAGAGAGGAACAATACTATATATAAGAAAAAAACTCAGAGAGGGAAAGACAGAATTTCTTGGGACAAAGATCTGGAGGCAGAAGCTGATGCTGCTGGAGAAAGAGAAAATTTCTTTCAGCAGCATTTGGAGGCTGGGCTGCTACTGCTGGACTGAGAATTGAGAAGAAAAATGGGAATTGGTACCTGAGACAGATCTTCTTGAAACAAGCTCCATGGAGTCTGAAGAGGAGCCAAGGAGACTGAAGAGGAACCCTCCCAACCCCCACCCCCCAGGCCAGAGAGAATGATTTTGATTTTGAAACCTGGAACCTGTTTGTGGCTTTGATAAGCCTTGACTTCCAGGGAGCAGAGACTGTGGAGGATCTGGGGTGGACTGGATGCTCTAAGTTTCAGTGTGGAACAGAGACTGCGCAGAAAGCTGGACAAGGACCTGGGAGCTGTCTGCCTTTGAACCCAGGTAGTAGTTTGGTGAATCCAGGTAGAATCTGGGACCATGGAAGGGGATCCAGGGAATCCAAGAAACCACCTTGAGTTAAGCTGAAAGATTTTACTTGGATACTGCATACTGACTGACAAATTGTAAATTTACTGGTGACCTAGGGGTGGAGGGTCTGTGTATTTTCTTATGATTGAATAGTGAATAATGAAGGATGACTGTTTGAATAAATGATTGTACTTAGTGATTGATGACTGTATAAGTAATTAATTTGTAACCTAGTATGCCCCATGTGTGGAAAACTTTGACTATTGTACTTTGTGATTGAATTAAGGATTGAGTTCTTAAATGATTGTTCTTTGTTCAAAACTTTGTGACTATTGTAGTGGAAACTATGTGGTCATTTTTTGTGACAAGTTGTTGTGAATGCTGTATTTGGATTATCTATGATAAGTTGTAATATTGTGATTGCTGTACATGATTTCTGTGAATGTTTTGCTCTGCTTTGTTTTGAAATAAATCTAGAGAGTTCACTATACTGTGTAATCAGAACCTTAAAAGCTGTTCACAGTAGCATTCTTCTGGAAAGTTGCTCATGCATGGCATTACAACTGCAGGCCCAGCATCCTCTGCAATCACAGCTACTCAAACCAAAACCTCCCTATTAAAATCTTTGGTAATATCAAGTGATTCAGCATCTGAAATAAGTGAGATTTTATTAATGATATGAAAATAAAGGTTGTCATCTGCCTAGGCACTGTACCCTAAGAAACACTGGGCCTTGCAGTAGTTGGCTTCTATAGATGCTGTTTCTGCCTTATTAAAATGTAAGCTCCTTGAGAACAAGGACAGACTTCCTTTTCTATTTATATCCTCAGAATTTTCAGCAGTGTCTGTGCATGTCACATACAGAATGCTTAATAAATAATTTCCATTCATTCCTTCATTCATTCATTCATTCATCCACTCCAATATTGATTCCAATTCAAGAATCCCTTTTATAGTAAGAGAGTGAATGCATTATATTATGTAATAAAATAGTGTGAAAACTTTGTGGGTTGGCTGACAGCATGTACATGTGTATGTGCTACATTTAAATGTCAAGTTTGAGAAAAGTTTTGAAATAGTAAAAAATAATTACATAAGAAATAGTAATGTAAATTGTATGAAATAAGTAAATTAAAATGAAGATGTTATATGTTAGCTGGCTAAGCTAATGATTTGTTTAAGTGAAGTATATAGCCTTTGTAAAAATTTAAGGGATTGATGAAAATGCTTTGGAAATTTGCAACACTTGAAATTTATTTTGATTTTTTCATTTTTTATTGTGGATTTCTTTATTTCATTGTCAAGGCTAATTGAGTCAATGGTATCGTTTTTTTACAGAAAACTGTAATTTAGATGCCAAATATTATTTAAGATAACCCATTATTTGTTTTTAAAACAGAAATATTTCATAGTTACTAATTGTTCTTCTCTATACAATATTGTCAATATTGTGCCTATTTTGATTTATTCAAATTGCTTCTTATGATATAGAGAACAAGACCTGCAAAAGTGAACTCTCAGGTGCTAGGTTTCTTAGGATAAAGATTTTTATTTCTACAGTTTTGGCTAGGAGTTCACTATAGACTTTCATACTTCAGTTGTCATAGAACAGACTGTGATTGAATTATAATTCAAATTTTATTTTGCTCACTGATCCCAGCCTAGTGCTTGATCCCTGGAGATATTACATAGTATGAAGGCATAATTCACCTTATCATTTTCAAGGACAGAGTCCCACCCCATGTCAACAAGATGGATTCTTAGAGAACTGGAGGATTTGTGTAACTATGGTAAAGTACTGAATTAGAAAAAAAATATATATATATATATATATTTACATATACATATTTACATATATATTTATATTTATATA
>CM053589.1:62067557-62087139 GCA_028646515.1 Pseudochirops corinnae | reverse complement strand
CATTCTTCTCTTCATTGGCTTTTTGAAACTTTTGCCATTTGAGTCAGTCTACTTTTAAGCTTATTTTCTTCAGTATTTTTGGGGTCTCCTTTAGGAAGCTGTTGATTTGCTTTTCATTATTTTCTTGCATCACTCTCATTTCTCTTTCCAATTTTTCCTTTACTTCTCTTACTTGATTTTTAAAATCCTTTTTGAGCTCTTCCATGGCCTGAAACCAATTCATATTTTTCTTGGATTCTTTCAATGCAAGAGTTTTGACTATCTTGTCTTCTTCTGGTTTTATGTTTTTATCTTCTTTTTGACAAAGAATGATTCTATAGTTTGATTTATTTTTTCTCTGCTCATTTTCCCAGTCAATTACTTGCATTTTGCGCTCTTTGCCATGGTAGACCTCTGCTTTCCGAGTGGAGAGTTCTGTGTCCCAAATTTCTGGAGTTTGGCATAGCTGTTGTCAGAGTTACTTCTAGGCCCCTACCTCAGAACTGTGGGGAGGACTCCCTCTCCACAACTGTCACAACCTCTGCCATGCCAGTGCTCTTCTCACGCCAGGACCTCCAGGCAACACTGAGATCCAGATCCAAACAAGGCAAAGCAAGAGAATCCTGCCTCAGTGCCAACAAAGTGATTCCTGCTATTGCCCTCTGATCAGTTGCTTCTGTAGGCCTAGAGCTCCAGAAGCAGCTGCTGTGCGACAACCACTGCTGCAACTGCCACCTCTGCCACCCAAGGATCTGGGGCCAGACCACGCTTTTCTCTCACCCAGGTCCAACAGGTTTTCCTCACTGACCTTTTACTTTGTCTTTGGTCTTTGTGTGTTGAGAAGTCTGGAAACCGCCACAGCTGTCAGTGATTCAGTCAACTGAGGTCTGTTCTGGCTTGATCTGTACTTGTGTAGCCCTTGCAGGACTAGAGATTTGTTTCACTCTGTCATTCTGTAGGTTCTGCAGCTTTAAAATTTGTTCAGACTCATTTTTTTACAGGTATTGGAGGTGATTGGCAGATGAGCTCAGGAAAGTTTCAGCATTTACTCCACCCTCAAGGATAATTCACTAGTTTGTATTATGTTAGGTATTGAGACTTTCCTTAACACATGGTTGGCTCAGAGAATCAAAGATTCAGACTAGTAATGTCACTTCCTCTTTAGGTTTGCATAAGGACCCAGGAGGATGTCAGAGACTCTGATGCTTGGCTGGTAGATGTGGCCAGGAAGCTTTCCACAGATGAATCAAACGGAGGTGTTTTCAACAACAATCCTTGTTTAATATCCTTCTTCTATTAATAAGTACATTTTTAGCTGTTTTGGAACCATTGAGTGTCTCATATAGTTCCATTTTTGTAGTTAAAACAAGAGAAGGTGGCCTGAGTCAAACCCATCCTAGGATACCTCAGTACCTCACAGATATGGCCTGAGTCAAGCCAATTCTAGAATATCTCAGTTCCTCACAGATAACTAGTGGGTCTACTACCTTTTAAGATAAACTAAAATAGTAAAATTGTCTTAAATGTTACATTTATGTTAGTTAAAATTAAATAAAACTTGATAGAGTACAACTCTTAAATACACTGGTTTAGGATCCAATCTAATAACCATCCTTAGATTTTGATTATGTGGAATAATAAGGGGAAAAAAAGTCAGGTGGCTCAGTTGACTGGACAACTGTGTGACCTTGGACAAAGTCACTTAACTTCTGTTTGCCTCAGTTTCCTGATCTCTAAAATGAATACGATAATATCATCTATCTACCAGGGTTATTGTGAGTATGTAATGACATAATATTTTCAAAGCAATTTAACCAGTGCTTGGCACATATTAAGCTCTAGTTATTTTTACTTAGTGAGATATTTGACTTTTGGCATTTTCATACCTGGAGTCATAAAACACATTACATTCCATTTGCATTGATCAATATGTCTGTGTGGAGGGGCTAACATTAATTCCATCCTTAAATATTCCCTTATTTATTTTTAATAATAATTTTTAAGTTAAAAGCAAAGTTTAATTGTGATTACAACCTCTTCTGGAATTACACTTCAAAAAGATATGATTATATCAATGATTTCAATATTATCTGATTTGCATTAGAGGAAGAAAGCAAATGGAAAAAAGGAGGACAGGACAAGAAAGAGGAAGAGAAGGAGGAGGAGGAGGAAGAGAAGGAGGAGGAAGAGGAGAAGTAGGAGAAGAAGAAGAAGAAGAAGAAGAAGAAGAAGAAGAAGAAGAAGAAGAAGAAGAAGAAGAGGAGGAGGAGGAGGAGGAGGAGGAGGAGAAGGAAGAGAAGAAGGAAGAGGAGGAGGAAGATGGAGGAAAGAAAGGAAGAAAAAATACAAGAAAGAAGGAAGAAGAGAAGGAGGAAGGTAGAGGTAAAGAAGGAAGGAGAAAAAAAGAGGAATAATTATCTAGCAATTTAAGTATTACAAAGCTATTACCTTGGTTATCTTACTTGATTCTTCTAACAACTTTGTTGGGTATGTGCTTTTACCATCTGTGTTTTACAGATGAAGAAACAGAGATTGAGAAAGGTCTAATGAGTTGCGTAGTATCACACAGCTAATAAGTGTTTCTACTCAGTCTTGAACTCAAATCTTCTTGATTTCAAGTCCAGTGCTTAATTCACTGAATGCCCTAGCTATCTGCCTGAGTCTAAATGATCCAATAACATGGAACAACAGACAATCTTTTCAAATACCACTTCTGCTATTTGTTCTCTTTGTATTTTACCAGTCCTTTCATCCTTCTGAACCTGTTTCCTCATCTTTAAACTGAAGAGATGTGGATGACAAGACTTTAGAGGTCTATTACAGTTCTCTGCTGCTTCTGAATCAACAGAAATCAAAGTTCGGGCCCTCAGTCTTTATACTCTGGTAGATAACAGTTGTGGTAGGAAAGCTCCATACTCAACAGACTGCCATTCTTCACCCTCATCCACTGCTCAGTCTTACCTCCTGACTTCTTCACTGTCATCTAAAGAGGCTCTTCTCTGCTCCTGTTTCCAATCCTTGTTGCTGCAACGCTAGTAGTTGTCTAAGGAAAGTTTTCTCTGTTTTGTGTGAGACTACCAGGTTGTATGCCTTAGGGGACTGCCACCACATCTTCAGCTCTGTCCTTAATCCCTTTGGCCCTATCCCACTGACAGAAAAAATATAACTTGCCTTTTATCCTTCTCAATAGAAGGGCCCACAACTTTAATCTAACCAAGGGAATATAAATAAATTCCCTTAATCTCTTCTCTGGCCTACATGATCAGACCAACAGGCAGTACCTCCAACTGAGTCCCTGTAATAATGAGGATCAACTTTCTTGGCCTTTAACCTTTGTCCTTTCAACTTTTCTCAGGCCCACAGTAACTGGTACCCAGCTATGCATATTATCCTGGAACATTAATAAGTCTCAAGAAATACATCAAGGACAGGGCAAAACTTCTGACTTTTGCTATAATTTCTATTGTCATAATGAAGACCTTACAAATAAACGAGTATATATAAATATTCATACACACACATATGCACATTCACATGCACACACACATATTTTATGTGTGTAGATAGATAGAAATAAAGATAGAGATCGAGATAGAGATAGAGATGGAGATAGAGATAGGGATACAACTTTAAATATTTTGACTTCCAACATTTATGCTCTCTTAAATTCAGGAAGGTCAGTATCATACTAACCCTGGCAATAGGAGATTAAGAATAGTATAAAGAAAAGAGGGTCATACTCTGAGTCAGGGCATCTCAGCTCTGGCTCTTAGCATAACTGTGAGATCATCAATAAATTACCTATCTCTGAGCCTCAATTTTCTCTTCTGTAAAAGGGGAATACTTTTTCTTCCACCTTCATTTCACAGTTACATTTTGAGGAAATCAATCAACTAACAATCAAGCAGCATTTAATTTTTCACTCTGTGCCATCCAGGGAGTCAGTGACTAAGATTTATCTTCCTAAAATCAAATCTGGTCTCAGACACTTACTAGCTGTGTGACCCTGGGTTAGTCACTTAATCCTGCTTGCTACAGTTTCCTCATCTATAAAATGAACTGGAGAAGGAAATAGCTAAGTAAAAAGATACGCTAGTACTATTACCAAGAAATCCCCAAATGGAGGCACTTAAACAACTGGAAAACAGCAACATATTCCACACTTTGTACTAAGCTCAGGAGAGATAAGGAGAAAGGCAAATTTTTTTTTTTAAAGTTCCCATCCTCAAAGAACTTACATTTTAATGTAGGATATACACAAGATACATGTGAAGTATAAAGAAAGTTACTTTCTAGGGGAATGCTCAAGTGGGAGCTGGAAAGAGCCCCTAAAACACCGAATATCTGACATGATATCTGAGCTGAGCCTCGAGGAAGCCAGGTAATATGAGAGATAGATGAGGACTAGAGAGTTTATCCTGTGTGTCATATGTGATGGACTAGTGTGAATAATGTCTCTGCTCCATAGCATTCAAGGAAGTAAAGTATGAGAAAAGGAGGAAAGCAAAAAAGGGGATAGGTTGTAATGAGCTCTAAATGCTGAACAGAAGACTTTATATTTGATCTTGGTGGTAATAGAGAGTAAATAATATCTGTGGAACAGGGAAAGTTACATAATCTTTTGGAAAATCAATTTGACACCTGGAAAGGGCTTTGCAAATTGTAAAATACTTTATTACAGGAAGCATGGCGTGGTGGATGAAAACCCAGCCTAGTATTCAGAAAGACAGTAGAAAAAGAAAACAAACAAACAAAAAAGCAGTTTGGAGCCATGGGGCCTAACTTTGGAACTCACCCCTGCCACTTGTTGCCTATATGGTACAGTGGATAGAGGACTGTGCCTAGAATCAGGAAGACATGAGACATTGACTCAGAATCCCACCTCAGGGTCATTGTGTAACTCTGGGCAAGTCACTTAATCTCTGGGCCCCTCATTTTCCTCATCGGTAAAATGGAGATAATAATAACACCTACTTCTCAGGGTTATTATGAGGTTCAAAGGAGGTAATATTTGTGAAGTGATTAGCACATAGTAGGAGCTATATAAATCTTAATGCCTTTTGTCCTTTTCCTTCCTTTGCCCTTTCTTATACCCTCTTCTCTGCTTAAGAAGGTACCATGCTCTTTAAGACTCTCTTTATAAAATTAGGAAGTTGAAGAAGGCAGAGTCAAAACAGCAAGATGGCATAAATAAATATAGCAACCTCACCCCCATTCTCATTGCCCTCCCCCACAAAACTGTGTCTAATTGAAAAATCCCAGGGAGGAAAAAAAAAAACATTGAGTCACTTTTTCAGTCCAGTTCAGCATAGAGAGACAGAGAAAGAGGTCTTTAAACACAAGGAATGGGGTCTGACCAGCAACGTGTTATGTAGAGCATTACAAAGTCCAGGGAATATAACCAGGGTCAAGACAACTTTCCATACCAAAATGTGCCACACAATCTCTTGAAGGTACAAGTGAGGTGCCAAATGGTATTCTTTCACCATTTATCCAGTCCTGGATCACACATCTCAGGAGAATTAAAAAGGGGACTTGGCACCAGGAATCACTTCAAGGACAAAATATAATCAATATTATCAGCTTATAGCCTGATTTAAAACCTGAAAAATAATAGAGGCAGCAACCTCAGACCAAAGGGAAGCCTATATTTCTGACACTCAACCTGTAGAGCTTTCTAGTTGGCTCATAAGGGATTAGTCCAAAAGCAGCCTAATGTTCTTCTTACTTGAAGTCATGGGGGCAGAGCCAACATGGTGGAGTAAAAGCAAGAACTTGCTTGAGCTCCCATTAAAACCACCTCCAATACCTATAAAAATGATTAAACAAATTGTAGTGCTACAGAACCCGCACAGTGACAGAGAAAACAAATCTCCCACTGAAGGCAGCCTGGAAGGCCAACAGGAAGGATCTATCTAACCAGGCTAGGAGCAGAGTGCACTCCTGCATGGGCTGCACCAGCCCAGACTGGTGCCACAGACAAGCTGGAGCAAATCTCAGGCGAGTGAAACACTGCCATCTGTAGCAATTTCCAGACTTCACAACCCACAAAAACGAAAGACATAGTAAAAGGTCAGTGGGGGAACTCTGTTAGAACAGGGTGAGAGAAGAGCAATGTCCAGTCCCTGCCTCCAGGGCAGCCTTCTGCAGTTGCTACGTAAGCAGTTGCTTCTGAAGCTCCAGGAACACAAATCCTGGGCAGACCAAGTGATTGACCACAGGGAAATTTTCTGGAATCACCTTTCTGGCACTGAAGCAGGATTCTCGTGCTTTGCCCTGCTTAGATTTGTGTCACAGTATTGGGTGGCCGTCCTGGGATGAGAAGCGCTCTCATGACAAAGCTTGTCGAGGCTGTGGAGAGAAAGTTCTCACAGTTCTGAGGCAGGTGCCTTAGAAGAAGCTCTGACAACAGTTGTAAAAATGCCAGAAATTTTGGAAATAGCCCCCTCACACTAGAACAAGAGTTCCACTGTGGCAAAGAGTTCAAAAGTTAACAAATTAATTGGCAACCATAAAATAGAAACTTTTTTTGGTGAAATAGATGATCAACACACAGAACCAGAAGAAGACAATAAAGTGAAAATTCGTGCATCAAAAGTCTCCAAGAAAATATAAACTATTCACAAACCATGGAGGAGGTCAAGGAGGATTTTGAAAATCAAGTAAGAAAAGTAGGGGAAAAATTGGGAAGAGAAATGACAATGATGCAAGAAAATCATGAAAATTGAGACAATAGCCTGCTTAAGGAGACCCAAAAAATACTGAAGAAAATAGCACCTTAAAAAAATAGACTTATTTGAATGGCAAAAGAAATTCAAAAAGCCAAAAAGAAGAATGCCTTAAAAATCAGAACTGGTCATATGGAAAAGGAAGTCCAAAATCTCACTGAGGAATATAATTCCTTCAAAATTAGAATGAAACAAATGGAACCTAATTAATTTATGAAAAATCACGATATTATTAAAAAGAACCAAAGGAATGAAAAAAATAGAAGTACATGTGTTATATCAAATTGGAAAAACTACTGACCTGGAAAATGGATCCAGGAGAGATAAAATAAAAACTATTGGACTACCTAAAAACCATGATTAAAAAAAGAACCTGGACACCATTTTTCAAGAAATTATCAAGAAAAACTGCCTTGATATTCTGGAACTGGAGGACAAAATAGAAATTGAAAGAATTCACCAATTCCTTCTTGAAAAAAATCCCAAAAGGAAAACTTCTAGGAATATTATAGCCAAATTCCAGAGTTCCCAGGTCAAGGAGAAAATACTGCAAGCAGTCAGAAAGAAACAATTTGAATACTGTGGAAACACAATCAGGATAACACAAAACCTAGCAGCTTCTACATTAAGGGTTTAAAGGGCATTTAATATGATATTCCAGAGGTCAAAGGAGCTAGGATTAAAACCCAGAATCCCCTACCCAGCAAAAGTGAGTACAATGCTTCAGAGAAAAATATGGTCATTCAATGAAATAGAGGATTTTCAAGCATTCTTGATGAAAAAAACCAGAGCTGACCAGAAAATTTAACTTTCAAATACAAGAAGCAAGAGAAGCATGAGAAGATAAACAGAAAAAAGAAATCATAAGGAACTTATTAAATTTGAACTACTTACTTTCATACATGGAAAAATGATAATTGTAACTCATAAGACTTTTCTCAGTATGAGGATAGTTGAAGAAAATATATATGTATATATGTATGTATGTGTATATATATATATATATATTTGTATGCATGTATACATATATATACATATGTATGCATAGGAGGGTGTATGTGTGTATAAATATATATGTGAGTGTGTGCATATGTATGTATGTGTATACATAGACAGAGTGCACATGGTGAGTTGAAAATGAAGGGATGATATCCAAAAAAAATAAAATAAAATGAATTGGTGACTGAGGAATATACTGGGAGAAGGAAAAAGGGAGAGAAAGATTAGGGTAAACTATCTCATATAAAAGAGGAAAGAGAATACTCTTACAATGGTGGGGAAGAACAGGAAGGTGGAAGGAAATGGACCAACTCTACTCTCATTGAATTTGGCTTGAGAAGAGAATAACATACACACTCAATTGGGTTTCTTACCCAACAGGAAAATAAGGGGGAAGAGGATAAGACGGGCAATCATAGAAAGGAGGGAAGAATAGGGGAGATGGTAGTTAGAAGTAAAAATTTTGAAAAGAGATAGGGTCAAAGGAGAAAATTAGAATAAGTGGGGGAGAGATAGGATGGAGGGAATTATAGTTAGTCTTTCACAATATAACTACTATGGAAATGTTTTGTGTAACTACACATGTACAACCTATATTGAATGCTTATCTTCCCAGTAGGGGTGGGTGAGGAGGGTAGAAGGGAAAAAAATCTGGAACTCAAAGTTTTAAAAACAAATGTTTAAAAAAAATTGATTTTTACATGCAACTGAGAAATAAGATATACAGGCACTGGGGTATAGAAATCCATCTTGGATTTCTGAAAAGAAAAATTTGTATCTCAAAATCTTGTGGAAATGAATGTTGAAAACTAAAAATAAAGAAATAGAGGCAGAGTTCACATATAAAGGTTAATACTATAAACAAATCAAGGGAGCAAGGAATAGTTCACATGTCAGATTTATGGAGAATAGAGGGATTTATTGACAAACAAGAGATAGGAGGCATTATGAAATGCAAAATATATTATTTTGATTACATTAAATTGAAAAGTTTTGTACAAGGGCAAAGCATTCAAGATTAGAAAGGAAACAGAAAGCTGGGAGACAATTTTTATATCCAGTGTCTCTGATAAAGGCCTCATCTTTTCTTTTCTTTTCTTTTCTTTTCTTTTCTTTTCTTTTCTTTTCTTTTCTTTTCTTTTCTCTTAATTAATTAATTAATTTTCTTGCTTGCATCATTCATTTCCATGAAATTTTGAGTTACAAATTTTCTCCTCATCTTCCCCCACCCACCACCCCAGAACAGCAATCCCTTGTATAATCCCTCCCCTAATCTGTTCTCTCCTATGTCCTACTCCATTGCCCCTCTGAATTTCCTGTAGGGCAAGATGGATATCCCTATGCCAATGCCTATATATCTTTATTTCCAGTTGCATGTAGATAATAATAATAATGATGATGATGACAATCCATATATACTATTAACATTTGATTATAGAACTTTAAATTCTAGATTCTTTCCCTTCCTCCTTCATCCCCCACCTCCATTGGATAGACAAGCAATTCAATAAAGATGTGTAGACAAAGAACTGTACAAGGACCTGGACAAGGAACTGGGAGCTGTCTGCCTTTGAATCCATGTGACAGTTGGAGCTGGGACTATAGAAGAGGAACTATGGAAGCTGAGAGCCAGCCTACAGTCAAACTGAAAGACTTTACTTGGATGCTGTGTACTGACTGAAAAGATTATGATTTGCTGTGACCTAGGGGTGGAGAACTTTGACTTTTGTACTTTGTGATTGAATTAAGGATTTTGTGATTGACTAAATGATTGTACTTTGTTGAAAAGAATAGTGACCACTTTAGTGAAAACTTTGTGGCCATTTTAGTGATAATTCATCGTGAATACTGTATTTTGATTTTCTGTAAATGTTTTGCTCTGATTGATTACTGAATAGATAAAGTGTTCACTATACTATATAATCAGAACCTTGAAAGCTTTCCAGAACAGCAGTCCTCTGGAAAGCTACTCATGTGTGGCTTTACATGTGTCTAACAGTTAATATAAGTTTGAGCCCTGAAAGATCTGAGGTCTTTGACCAAAGTCCAAATATAATTGCAAGTTTCATGTCTGAAATCATTTGCTACTTTTGGACAATGGCCAATGAAAGCATCACAGCAAAACTTTTCCCCATTGGTATCTGTTCTCCTCTTCTCCTTTGTGAATAGCAACAAAGCTTTATTAACTGCTATTACTGTGTGCCCCTGCTACTTATCTTCTAAACCAGTGGTTCTCAACCTTCCTAATGCTGTGACCCTTTAATACTCGCATGTGGGCATATCTGCATGTGGGCAGACCCACGTAGAGATGGATAGAGAAGCAGTGTATCGGTTCCTAAGACTATCAGAAATATGTGTTTTCCAATGGTCTTAGGTGATCCCGTTCAACCCCCAAAGGGGTCACGACCCACAGATTGAGAACCACTGTAAATCTAACCTATTGTTTTTTATAGGGAAAACTATAGACTTTCAAATAATTTGTGCACACTTCAGATATTGTGAATTAAATGGATTTTCTATCTCTTCCTGCTGTGTTTAATTGGTAGTATACAACAATAAGGCTGATGATTTATGTCTGCTTATTTTAACTCTTGATACTTTGCTGAAATTATTACTTCAATTAATTTTGGTAGACTCTTTAGTGCTCTCTATGTAGACTATTACATCATTTTCAAAAAGTAATGTTTGGGGTAGATAGGTGACGCAGTGAACAGAGCACTGGCTCTACAGTCAGGACCTGAGTTCAAATCTGGCGTCAGACACTTAACACAAAATTAGCCATGTGACCTCAGGCAAGTCACTTAACCCCATTTGCCCAACCTTCCCCACCTCCAAAAAGCAAAAATAAAAAAAAAAAGTTTCTTTCCTCTACATATACATGCATTGCCACAATTTTTTGCTTGTCTTATTATTAAAGTTTATTTATCCATAACTATATAAAATAATAGTGGTGATAAAAAACATTCTTGCTTTTTCTCTTAACTTTTGGAAATTCCTCTAGAATTTCTCCATTATGTATAATGTTGGTCATGAGCTTAGAAATTATTTAAATATTGAACAAAAAAATAGTCATTTTAATGCTTTGCTTTTATATATTTTAACAGAAATGAGTATTGTAGGAATTTTTTTTTAAGTTTTCAATATAATCATTTGAATTTATTTTGCCATTAACAGAATCTATTATACACACACACATATATGTCAATATGTGTCCATGTGTATTTCTTTCTCAGTTTTTTCTCTTCCTGGATTAGGGATCAAGACCATATTTTTATCATCAAAAGAATTTATTGGGATCCCTTCTTTTCATACTTTTGCTAATTATTTATGTATGATTGGAATTTGTTGTTATTCATTCTTTGTTTTCAAAGAGTACCAATGACATTGGGAGTGTGATGTCTTGAACTTGCAAGTTAGTTGGATTTAAGTGAGGCAGGGCTAGACAAAGTCATCAGCCTCCAGTGGCAAGATATAGGTCAGAAAAATTGGCAGGCTCCAAATGCAGTGGGAGATCCTGACCTTTTTAACCTAAGTACATTTCCATGTTTCAGTTTATCTATGGCAACACCCATTCAGTGATTGAAAGTAGCTAAGAATTGAGGCAAAAGATGGACTAGTTTGACTTTACAAAAGAATCAGTCTAGGAGGGGAAGACCTGGTTTACAAGAGCTGAATTTCAAGAAATCATAAATAAAAACCACATGAGACAAAAGAGTTCATTGTCCTAGTTTTTGGTTTTGGTTGTTTTTTGGGGGGAGAAACAACAACAACAAATGATAGAAATAAGTGTATAGGGAACAAGAAAATATCTAGGCCCTGAACTCCAATAAATCTTAGAAAGAATAAGGGAATAAGAGATAGAAAGCATTACATAAGATAAAATGGGAAAATTGTACGGTATAAATTAAAGCAATACCTTTTTGTACAAACAAATCCAATGCAACTAAGATTAGAATGGAAATATTTACCTTATCATATATGGGGTAAACGCCTGGCACAGTAACTACAATATACATAATTCTTATTTAACTTAGTTGATTGTATCTTTTTATCTTCTTGATTGTCTAATACAGCGTACCTTGATTTGCTCAATTATGGGGCATACTTAAAATTTGCTTATAAAAGTGGAAGTTATAAAACACATTAATAACTAGGAGTGAATTAACAACAAATAAAACCCTATTATGGGAATACCACCTCAGAACACTCGATCATATTAAAAAATTGAAGTTAAGAGTAACATTCCCATACTACTTTGTTGACATTTGAACCATTTTAACTGTTTGTTGGTGCTTGTTGAAGTTAGGGGAGATGTTTTTAAAGTTTCATGGTCAGACAAAGTGTTGCTTTAGCCACTCTCTGGATGATATTAAAAGGAATATCAATTTCAAGAAGGAAAAGAAGATAGATTTATTATTTTTCCTCCCTAGATGGAGGAGGTGGAAGATCCAATACATTTTCCTCTCATTTGCCACCCCCTACTTCAGCCATGATCGAAGCCTTCAGATCTTCTAATCACCAATTTTCCTTGGTCCCTTCCTCACCTCCTTATATTGTCTTCCTTGATAGCTAGGCTGTTTGGGGTCAATGATTCTGATGCTCTCCAACCTGAAGGTTATAAATTTCATTAGCTAATCTAGGTAGGGAATAAGAAATGGATAAAAAGGAATTGTAGAGAGGGAAATTCCAAGGCAAATTCCTTTTTCTTCCTCCATCCCCTCAAAGTATACATTCTTCATAGAGTATGAGCCCCTCTCAATTACTATTTACATGAGAAATAATTACTATTTACATTCACTCTTCTTTTCTCCTCTCCTTTCCTCTCCCCACAAGGGGTATCATGACCTTACCTCAGGGTGCTCTGCCCAAAGGAAAGTAAATTTTGGTGGCTGAAACAAGCCTTGGGAATTACTGGCTAAATTCCTTTCTCAAAGACCATGTGTTAGATCCAATTCACTCTCACAGATTGACCAACAATAGCTCACTGCCCAAGCACCACTTAATGGTTATTTTTTGGGCCCTGAAGGCTCAGAGTGAACAGAAGTAAATAGTAATTGTGGCTCTTCTGGACAGTAACCCTGAGGGTCTTCTCCTCCCACTTTGATTTGTTTCTGTTGTTCTTTAAAAGGATTATCCCTTTCTTTACTTCTTAAACAGGCCTAATTGCTAAATGGTTCTTACCTCACTCAAAGTGGGAACTTGGAAAGACCTTAGCTTAAAAAGACCAAGGTCTTCCACTGCATCCTGGGTCATCTCCAGTTGTCCTGATCTGTATTGGACCACTGGAGCAGATGGCTCTGGAAAAGAAAATGAAGCTGGTAACAGCCCTCCTTCACTCAAATCCAATTCAAATGCAAGTCATGGCATCATCTTCCTGACAATAAGGCCCTTTACTAGAATGAAGGACAAACCACTGCTTCTCTTAAAGTTTTATGTTAATATACCTGTACTGTCACATACCAATTTACATACAGCCTTGAATAATTTATTTTCTGCTGCTTTCTATGTATGTGATCATGACCAAGTTACTCAATATTTCTGAGCCTAAGTTTCATTTGTAAAATGATGGGACTGAAATAGATGAGTTATGGGGTCCTTTATACATCTATTATAGTAGAAATACTTTTTTTTTTTCAGAGAAAATATATCACCAAATTAAATCAATGTGTACAATTAATGTCATGCTTTCACATTAAAAATAAACATGGTGCATTTTTTTAATGTAAGAAAAGTTGGTTTTCAAAGAGAATCCATATCTTAATATTCTTATACTATTCTGTAAGTTTTCTGGTTCTATTCTTTTTTAAAATTTACTTTTAGTTTACAACACTCAGTTCCACAATCCCTTGAGTTTCAAATTTTCTCCCCTTCCCTCTCTTCCTTGGTCCCCCATCATGGCAGCATGCAATCATATACAGTTTCTACAAATATCTTCACATTAAACATTAGTCAAATTATAAAGAAGGATTATAAACAATGGAGTAAACAATGAGAAAGAAGGAACAAAAAAAAAACACAAAAGAGAGAGAGCAAGTAGTTTGCTTCATTCTACATTCAGACTCTGTAGTTCTTTCTTTGGACATGAATATCCCTTTCCATCATGAGTCTTTTAGAGTTGTCTTATATCCTTGCATTTCTAAAAAGATCCCAGTCTATCAAAGTTAGTTGTCACAGATATGATATGTCTGTAATTATATACAAACTTCTCCTGGTTCTGCTCTCCTCACTCAGCATTGGTTTATATAAGTCTCTCCAGGTCATTATGAAATCTGTCTGCTTCTCATTTTTTATATCACAATAGTATTCCATTACATTCATATATCACAACTTGTTTAGCCATTCCTCAATTGATGAGCATCCCATTGATTTTTAATTCTTTGCCACCACAAAAAAGGGTTGCTGTAAATATTTTTATTCATATGGGTCCTTTTCCCACTTGTATGATCTCTTTGGGATATAGTCCTGGAAGTGGTATTGCTGAGTCAAAGGTTATACACTTTTTTTATAGCCCTTTGGGCTTAGTTCCAAATTGCTCTCCATAATGGTTGGATCAGTTCACAACTCCACCAACAATGCATTACTATTTCATTTTTCTACATCCTCTGTAGCATTTATCATTTTCCTGTTTAGTCGTTTTAGCCAATCTGACCAGTGTGATGTGATACCTAAGAGTTGTTTTGATCTACATTTCTCTAATCAAAAGTGATTTAGAGCATTTTTCATATGCTTATAAGTATCTTTAATTTCTTCCTCTGAAAACTGTGTCTTCATATCCTTTGATCATTTATCAATTGAGGTCTAGTTCAATTCTGCAGTCCATGAGTAAGTTTTATCTTTTCTAAGACAGACTGTTATTATTTGAATGAATTATTTTCCCAGGTAATAAATGTATGGTCAGTTTTTTCCTCAAAGATAGAATTCTGGAAAATAATGTGCTCTTCTAAATTTAAAGGGGCAATCTCCACTGATTGTTTTTGTCTTTGGCCTGGCTAAATAACACTTTGCTCACTGTTAAAATACTGTAATGCTCTCAAATATGTGTTAATGAAGACATCTGTTTGCTTAGTAAATATTTTAAAATTATCTACTCATATTTTAGATACTGTTTTTGTTCATTTTAAATCATTTTATGTAAATATGTGCCTAAATATATACATATATGATATGTGAATATAAATAGTTTATATATATGTATATATGTGTGTATGTGTGTGTATGTGTGTCTATATGTATACATTATATGATTTAGCTTATAAGACTTGTATCTTAATAAACCATCAGCACCACTCAGAGCAAGCACATAAATAATAAAACATGACATTCTTAAATATTTTAAAGAGAAATTAAATAGCAGTAATGAGTTTACACTTTTGTTCTTATAAGTGCATGTATAATGCTGCACAGAGAACATTGGGATGATATTTCCAACATACGAGTTTGATTTCAAAATTTGTCATTGTATAATTAAGATAAATTTATTTCTCTTTTGTTCTCAGTTTTTAATTTTTGCTTCCCCCCTACTAGACTCTCAAGGTACTCTCCTATAAAGACAGATTCATTTTTCCTGATAATCTGGACTGTAGAGTTGCATTCCATCAGAGATTTCATTCCCAAGGTTAATGTCATGTCACCATAAGCCCTACTTGATATTAGCAAAGACACAATTATCGAATTGTCAGCTTTCTGATGCTCACTGAAAAATTTCCCTTATCTATATTTCCATGGAACAATGTCCTCAGTCTTTTGTCTTCTGTTTCATGGATATTCTTCTAACCCTTGTGTTTGTTATGTTAGTACCTATTAATATTATTCTGGGAGAAGTTATGATGAAATTTTAGACCTGAAAAAGACCTTGGTGATCATCTACCTAGTCTAATTTGATAATTTTGCAGTTGAGGAAATTAAGATTCAGAAAAAAGGAGGTACTTACACGGATCATAGAAGAAATATTGTGCTGCTTCCCTGGTCACAAAGGCAATACATAACTTGAGGTTGTGGCTGAGAAGCCTCTCTAAAGTGGGCTGCAATACTGATAAGGCATTTTAGTAAGGAAGGCACAGCCTGCTATGGTAACATCTGCATTAGGAAAAGTTCAGAAATGAGACATTGCTTCTTTTGACCAATAAAGGCTATTATTTTAATCCACCAAACAACCTGGATTCAAAAGCAGAATGCACACCAGGAATTTAAAAAACTAGGTTAGCAACAGAGGAAAAATGGAATACACAGGGTCAAATAGCAAATGTGAGTGAAAATCAGTGCAGTATTAAAAAAAACTGAATGTGGAATCAGGTTTGAATTAAAAAAGGAGACATTATGAAATTTGATTCTCTCAGTTTAGTGAATGTACTATTTGTCGTTCTTTTGAGGCCTAACACATGGTGCTAACCAAGTTCCTCTGTATTTTTCTGAGGAAGCTCCAGGAATGGACCATCCCCACACATCATATACTATATCCTTCCAGGTAAGGAACTGAGGCCACCAAGTCCTACACTCAAAAAAAAAAAAAAAAGAAGGCAGTAGTTGACACAAGAAAAGAAAAAAAAAAACAAGGTAATCCTAATGCTAGAAAGATGTGTTTGGCATTCTCCACAAAGATTTGTGGAAGAATTGATGTATTTGAGAACACTCTAGGTTATAAGTAAAAATATCCAACATGTACCAGATACAGAATAAAAGCATAAGGTGAGACATTTCTTTCTTTTTTGTAGTTTCATTATTATTTCCATGCTGAGATCATAGATATTAATTATATGCATAATTAGAATTTAAGAGCAATGAAAACACTTCTCCTCATCTACGTTGGAAAATAAAGATATTACTCCTTTAGTATAATACAAATTAAAACATGTCAGCTCAGGCTGTGCCGAGGAACACAAACCAGTTTGAAAACATGTTGAATTAGTCAAACAGTGGTTGCTTTCAAAATACTGGCTATTTTATTATATTCAACCTTTTCTTCATCATGATTTATATTTGAGGACATGACTTTAATTGCATTTTAAATTATACATTTTCACTGGCTACAGTGCTTGAAATTTTATCAAGACTAGAGAATTATAATTTTGAATGGAACGGTCTAAAAAAATAAACATTCCCAAAATATATTTTTTTATTTGAAAAACATGTGTCCCAAAATTCTTAGTTCAGTTTTAAGCTTTGATGGATTATAATTACACTAAGAATATTGGAATATTTTGCTTCTCTGGGCTTGGTATGGACTGGAGCACAGCATCATAGAGAAGCACAATTTTCTCAGAAACAAAATGTATGAACACAAAAAAGACCAAGTAAAATTATTCTGAAAACCTCATTTCTCCCATTATATGCAGTTGACAATGGAGTTATCAATTCTCAAATTATGGGATAATCACTTGGGGGGTATAGAAAGGAGATGTCACCAATGACTATCACCATCACCATTTATATGATTCAAACAACTACTTCAGAAAGACTCTTTCTACAAATTAGAAAACTACTTTATTGGTGATGCCAAACTCTACAGCAATGAAGGATTCAATGACCTTAAATGCCAGGGAGCCGTTAAAAGTAATGGGGTGTGAGTACAAGCCAATGACTGATGAGACAGCAAGGCCTTCTCTAGGGCTTAAGCTATAACATACCCATTAATGTATTAGTATCAGTAGATGAAACATAACGAATACTACATCTCATTTGCATAATGGATGAGACCAGGGAAGCAGTTGCAGATGGCTGATGAGCACCTTGAGCCAAAAGGAAGATTTTTTTTTTGACATATCAAGCATTCACAAATCTGAATTACAAAGATACAACAACAAATAAATCTTTGATAAAATTGATGGCAATGTGGATGCCTAAATGATGCACTCTCAAATGAGATAAAAAAGAAATTAAAATATCCCCAGAGGATATAAATACACTTTACAATAAGATTATCTACATGTAGATTATATACAGATAATGTACAATCCTTATTGCCTAAAACAACTCAGCAATAATTAATTGGCTATGTAAACTTTGGGCAAAATACTCTTTGATTTGCAGTGCTGATTTCTCAGTCAATTATTCTATCCCTGTGCTATGTGAATCTAACCCTTTCAGTTTTTGTTAAGGGGAGAGACAGAAGTACTATTTATTTCAAACTAAAAAATAATATTTTTGCATCAATTTCACATACCTGTTTCTTCTAATAAGCAGAGAGTGGTCTAGAGGAAAGATAATTGTAATGAGACTTAAGAAACTTCAATTTTTGAAGTAGCTAAGTAGTACAACAGAAAACAAAAAAAAAAGCTGAACCTGGAGTAAGGATTCAGGTCAAGACCCAGATTCGGATTTAACTTCAGGCATATACATACTAGCTGTGTGGCACTGGGCAAGCCTTTAAACTCTGTTAACCCCACTATCCTCATATGGAAAATGGGGTAATAATGGCATCAATTTCTTTTGAGGACCAAATGAGATAATATTTTTAAAGAACTTTCAATACATTCAAAGTATTTTTGTCATATCTGTTATTATCAGTCCTACTTCCACACTTACTATGTTACCATAAACTTACTGTTTACTTCCCTGGGTCTCAATTTTACAATCTTAAAAATAAAGATATTAGACTTGATGAATTATCAAACTAGCTTTTAATTAGACAAGGTTCTAGAGGATGAGAAACAAAGACAAATTGACTATTATGGGTCTTTACTTTCTTCTTCTCCTTTATTCTAAGTGTTCCTGAAAATACAAAAGTATAAGCCATTATACCTGCCCTCAAGTATTTTATTGCCTAATTGTGGAGAGATGACATGTCCAATAATGTTATAGTAGCACTCCAGACTGTCACTTAGAGAGTTGGTTTTATAAAGAGTTGAAGTGCATGAGTACAGATGTGACGTAATTGTAATATGAAGTTCTCAGCTACTAGGAATATCTTCTCAAATTGCCTAGGCAAAGTATGAAAATTCCATCATTGGAAATGTACTCCTTTTATTCTTGAAGGCTTAAAGTGGGAGGCCATTCCCTAAACCATTACAACAAATATATTTAGGGAGCATTAGCTCTAAGAGTGACATAAAGGAAAGTACAGCTTAGTAGGAATGAGACAAAGGTGATACTTGCAAGGATGTGGTGAAGCAACTTGAGGGGGGGGGAAGATGAATGAGAAAGTCGAGAAATCAATAAATACAGATTCCAAAATTTTGTCCATAACTAACTATGACTTATCATGTAAGGTATTGTGATTAATAAAAATTGGGGATAGAATAAAATGTTAGATTTATTCTTTTAATTACACAGTAAAGCTTATATCACTTATGGTAAGACTGGTAATTTGTCTCATCATCCTTTACATGGAATAATCTGCAAAATAATGAATTCACAGGAATTGATGGAATTATTAATAGAAACAGTAAAGTTGGAAAATAGAAGATAGCACAAAATAGAGCTTTGGGCATGGGGTGCTATGCATAGATAGTAGACAGTTTTGCTGGAAGAAGAAGCAGCACAGGAAGCCTAGAAGAAATAGTCAGAAACTTAGAAAGAGAATCAGGAATCATAAATCCATAGAGGTGACAGAAAATCCAAGAAGAGAGGTGATCAGTAATCTCAAATACTGAAAAGAGCTCAATTTGGAGGAAATTTGAGAAAAGACCATTATATTTCAAAATTTAAAGATTACTGATGACTTTAGAGAGAGATGTTCCACTGGAGAGAGCAGATGTGGTCAGAAACCAAATTGCAGAGGTTTCAGAAGAGAGTGAAAGGAGGAGAAATAGAGAGATCAAGTGAAGATGGCTTTATCGAGGATTTAACTAAGAAGGTGAGGAGGGATATAGGATAATAGCTACTAGAGAAGTAGGATCTAGTGATTTTTTTTTAACTTGGAAGAGAAAAGGTTAGCATGG
>CM053589.1:62049397-62067057 GCA_028646515.1 Pseudochirops corinnae | reverse complement strand
TCCCCTTCTTCCACATCAACAGGGGAGTTCATGCCGTCTCAACAGTGGGGCAGTTTGCATCTTCCACACTTAGCACTTAGTAGTGCTAAGTATTCTGCTAAACTGATTACTATTACAGACCTCAACTTTGATCTCTCAGAATTAGATAAATCTAACCAAAAAATAAACAAGAAAGAAGTTAAGGAGACAAACAGAATTTTAGAAAAGTTACATATGATAGACCACTGGAGAAAACTGAAAGAGAAAAGAAAGGAATATACATTTTTTTCAGAGCATGGCAACTACACAAAAAATGACCATGTACTAGAACATAAAAGTCTCCGAGCTAAATGCAAAAAAGAAGAAATTTTAAAAGCATCCTTTTCAGATCATAGTGTAATAAAAATTACATTTAACAAAGGGCCATTGAAAGAGATTGAAAATTAATTGGAAACTAAATAATCTAATCCCAAAGAAAGAGTACATCAAAGAACAAGTTTCCAATACAATTAATAACTTCATTAAAAAGAATGACAATAATGAGACAACGTCCCAAACTTTATGGGATGCAGCTAAAGCAGTTCTTATTATATTTCTACATAAGCAAAATGGAGGAAGATATCAATTAATTGGGCATACAGCTAAAATAAAACCTAGGGAAAAACAATTAAAAATTCTAAATTAAACACTAAATTGAAAATTCTGAAAATCAAAGAAAAGATTAATGAAATTAAGAATAAGAAAATTATTGAACTAATAAATAAAACTAAGAGCTGGTTTTATGAAAACAAAGAAACAAAATGATCTAATCTCCCGTTGCCTATCTACAGATCTTTAATAGCCTCTCTTGTCATTTTTGCTATGGTAGTGTTTGTCACCTATACTCCCAGTGCTGTATTTCTTGAGAATGGCAACTTTCTTCTTATACTATGCCAAATAGTTGTTATATATACTATTAACGTGTCTGTCAAAAAATGAGTGAGAATCAATTTCTTCATGCGAGTTATTGCAAATATTCATTTTTGGAAATTACTCTGTTTTAGTATAATTTTTCTGTCAGTTATACTAATGGCATCAAATTTAAGAGGATCTTTCTTTAATTCCAGTCTAAGTTTGCTCATCTCCTTTTCCAAATAATGTGATATTGATGCTAATTTTTGCTATCCCTTTTGCTGTTATATAAGGATTTTTCATTGTAAAGATTTTCAAGGATCTCATTGTCAACTCTTTTGATTTTGGCAATACCTCAGTTCAACCTCTTAGTTTGTCTAACACAGGTTTTAAACAACAAAGATTTATAAAAATTATTTTCCTGAGATATTTAGTGATATATTTTATATTTTAAATATAAATATATTATTAACAGAAATAACTATGATGTCTTTGTATCTGACTGATGAGATCTGCCTCCAGATTTATGATGATGTAATACTGTCATCTGATGACAACATTCATTTTTCAGTTAATTTCATGTATAATAGTGATTAGCCTTGTAGTGTTAGTTATCATCTCCTCAGAAGTATATTTGACATGTGTGATGCTAATTCAGACTTGTACTAACATAGCTTTTCTTCTTGTGATATAAGAAAATAAAGGAGTAACACTTACTTTGTTATCCTCTGTGTTAAGTTGATCATCACAATGGTTTTGCATAAGAACAGGCTCCAAATTAATGTCAAATCACAAATTTGAGTATCTAGAAACAGTCTATCCCATGAGAAGGAATTTATGGAGTGGAGTGTGGGGGAAAAAGATCCTAGCCATGTCCTCACTTTCAATCTCAGACTTCTCCCCTTTCCCACTTGGGTAGAGAAGAATCTTATGAATCTGAGAGGTTGGAAGAAGTAAACTTTCTCATTCACATACTAGAATTATTTTTCAAATAGCAGTAGCTAGTGGTTATGATTATATGATCAACTAAGCATAGACTGGTTATGAAAATTAAAGGCATATTTGTGGCTCTCGAAAAAGTCAAGCAGAAAAATTTCATTCACTTGTTTCAATTGTGTCTGACTCTACGTGACACTGTTTGGGTTTTCGTTGGCAAGGACATTGGAATCATTTCCTATTTCCTTCCCCAGTTCATTTTATAGGAGAGGAACCAAAGCAAAAAGAATTAAGTGACTTGGCCAGGGTCACACAACTAGTAAGTGTCTGAAGCTGGATTTAACTTAGATCTTCCTGACTTCAAGCCTGGTGCTCTATCCACTGTACCTCCTAGCTGCTGTAGCATAAAACAAGAAAAAAATATTTATACCATAATAACTAAGGGCAACATTTTGAGGATGCAAGCAAAAGGACTTCTGGAAATTATGAACTTTGCCACATTTTTTTCCTAAGCATAAGCCTATTTTCCCTTAGACTCTATATGCACTTCTATGGAAGTATGTTATGGAATGTGGGGATATGTTTGGTGTCAAATGTTCTCACTATACTACCTTCTTAAAATGTCTCTTTCCAAAACTCAGTTAGGTGTGGCTGACTACTTGCTTTAGACTGATAATGATGCTGAGAGCATAAAAATGGGGATTCATGAATGATAACATTAGATAGATTGCCCCATATTTCTTCAGAGGGTAATCCTGGAAATGCAACAGCCACTCTCTGGGAACACAGTCTGCTTATAGAAGCTACATTTTGGAGATAATCTCTAGAGTATATAAATCAACATCGCGATGATGACCATCATGGTCACCATCTGTCATCATTGTTATTATAAAGTATAATATTCTCATGTTTTTCCAATTCTGATATTGATTCTTCCAGAAAAAAACCATAGACATTTTTTTCCAACTTGTGTTTAAAGAAATTATCTCTAAGTTATAGGAAACTATGATAAGAGAGATGTACCTTTTAATCAACCCGTGCATTTACCCACTTGATTTATTTCTTATTTATATACCATAAATTGCAATGTGTAGACTTTCTTGTTCCATTGCTTAGATTAGCCAGTCCAATTATTAGAGGGCCCAGTTATTTCCCTCTAAATCTTATGCTTGCAACATGGGAGAATTTCAATAGGTTGTACTTGCAAATAGATACTTAAACACATTTACCTTCTCAATACTTATGAAAATTAATTTGAAAACAAGAGAGTTGATTTTAATCAACCATACAATTATTTACTCATAAAGCAAGGGAGAAGAAAGGAGGGAGAATATTTTCTTAGGTAAGACTAGGGACAAGTAGGATTGGTGTCCCTGAGTTTCATGAACTACTGAGCATAAAAACTGATAATGATGTTGGGAGCATACTGGTGAGATCTTCTGAGCTATAAAATTTGGCAGATCCCCCACTACAGTTCAAGGGTGCTCCTGGAACCTGGAGGGGAAATATAATCATCATCTTCTAGGGATAAAGCCTCCAAGTAAGAGTCAAAGAACTGCATTTGGAGAAAAGCTCTAGAGAGGAATGGTAACATTTGGAGAATTGTGTGCTTTTCTGTGCCTTTCACTTCCCACCGGGTAATTCAATATATGAGAGGCACAAGTGACAAGAGGACATAAGATGAGAGAAAATAAATGCAAAAGCAAAGCAACCACTGAGTTCCTCAGGGTAGTTAGGCATGTGCCATTGACAGAGGTAAAACTCATAAAGGGAGGATAAGAATGTATGGAAGTAAATGCCACTAAGTCAGACAGATGTTAGACTTTTATTTCTTTCCTAAAGTGGGCTGAACAGATAGGGAGTTTTTTGTTTGTTTGTTTCTGTGTTTTTTTCATATCTTGCTTTCCTTTTGAGAAAGTCAAATATAATTTGCAGGGTCACTCATTTTCTTCCGGATTGGACACACAGATTTGCTCAAAGTCTTCACTTTTAAGTATTGTTCCCTCCTTACATCTTCTACTGCCTTTTCTTTCTGTACTTCCATACTCTGGCTTACCTGCTATTATTTTACAGAATAACAACTATAAAGGAAAAAAAAATAAGTGAGCATTACCTCTAGCATGTATGCCAGGTGTGAAGTTCCAGGAAATTCCATTTGTTACCAGCATTTTAGAAAAAAAAAAGAGAGAGAGAGAGAGAGACAAAAGAGAGATAGAGATAGAAGGAAGGAAGGAAAGGAAGGAAGGAAGGAAGAAAGGAAGGAAGGAAGGAAAGAAGGAAGGAAGGAAAAGATAGAAAGACAAAGATAAAATTAGAATTGGCATGAGGAGAGAAAGTTCTGTAACCTGCAGGATAAAAGATTATTGTCAAGATATTATGTGTGTGTGTGTGTGTGTGTGTTTCTGAATTTTTCGGACTTGAATTGAGGCCAATGGATGTCTCTTTAAGGTTCAGAATCCATACAGAGTCCTCTGCCTGTAACTCTCCACCACGCGCCCTTTCTTCCCTCCTCTCTTATCCCTAGAGGCCCTGAATGAAATGTTTCTTTTTCATAGGAAATGACAACTTTACATTAGATAGCTCTTCACATTACAAAGAAAAGCATAGTAACCATCTCCT
Organism: Pseudochirops corinnae; assembly: GCA_028646515.1. Lineage (NCBI taxonomy): Eukaryota > Metazoa > Chordata > Mammalia > Diprotodontia > Pseudocheiridae > Pseudochirops > Pseudochirops corinnae. The sequence goes on along the minus strand of CM053589.1, from coordinate 62,062,632 downwards.
TTTTAACAGCCTCTACAATGTGTTTTTTAAAGACTATTTCATAAAGCAAATACTGAAAGAAGGATAAAAAATAAATATAGATAATCTCATAAATCCTTTCCACATAGAGGGAATAGAGAGAATCTCTATTCAACCTGCTTTCTATTTAAAAAAAAAGACAACTTTTTTTTTGCAATCTCAAACCTAATCTTTTTCAAGAAATTGTTTCATATGACAAAGAAATAATGCTTTTGTGACTCTGTGTGTGTGTGTATGTGTGTGTGTGTTTTATAACAAAGTTGGTCGTTGATTCCTTTTGCCCTGCCTATATTTTCTAGGGCATTTCAAGGTTATCCAGAAACAGGTTTCTCTGTGTTCAGGGGCCAACTGAAGTTACCAAAGAGAAGAATCAAATATATCTTTTTATCTCTGCTGGCCCACAAAGAAATAGAAATATTAGTTGTCTATGAATGAGAAGGGCAGGGCTAGATTAGAATGATATACTTTTCCTTCCTAGGTAGATCAGTCTTACCCAAGACTGGATGTGGAGAGATGGACAGTGATAAAGTTTCTCTTCAGAAGATGTCTATCTAACCAAATGTTGAAAAATACCATCTAGTTGGGAACACAGTAATCTCTGCTGACAAGCCTTTCACATTGTAGTTTGCAGACCCATGAAGACTCATGCTAAATGCTTTGGTTTGCCATAATATTAAGTTGTCTCATCATTAATGCTGAATCTCATCCTAGACAAGCTAGATCTCCTATTAAATTGGTGGGGAGATTATACCTGGTTTTGGCTTCATGGTTAAAAGCCATCAAAATACTCATATTTTGGAGTTCTTTCCAGGCTGATCCCTGGATTCTGATATCACTTAATTTTTATTTAAAAAAGGTTTGGGGTCATATTTCATATAACCCTGAAAAGAATGTTTGTTACTGTAAAACCCTAGAAAGAGTGACATATGCTTAAACTATGGAGAGGTACTCTTAACCTTTTGTGTGACATGGATCTCTTTTTTATATTATATTGAAATATACCCCTATATCTCTCCTTTCTCCTTCTCTCTCTCTCCAACCTCCTCCCCTTCTCCCTGTATGTATACAAATACAGATATGAATAATAAATATAGATGTAAATGTGTGTGTGTATGTATGTATGTATGTATGTATGTATATGTGGGACATGGTGTCAGAAAAGTGTTAGTATGTAATACATTTGCACTAAAACTTTTGGGACACCCTGGTTAGATATTTATATCTATGGCTATCTTTCTGTCTCATCAACATCCAAATCATTCATTTGTTGTGCAATTGTTCAGTCAAGTCCAACTCTTTGTGATCCTGTGGGCCAAAGAACACCAAGGGTGTCCATGGAGTTTTCTTGACAAAGATATTAAAATGGTTTTCCAATTCCTTCTCTAGTGGATTATGGAAAACAGAAATTAAGTGACTTGTCCATGGTCATACAGCTAGTATCTGAGACCTTTTTGAATTCTGGTCTTCTTCAGTCTAGGCCCAATGCTCTATCCACTGAGTCACCTAGCTGCATAATCATATCCACATTTATAGTCATATTATCTATATCTGTAGAATCTCTCTCTCTCTGTCTGTCTCTGTCTCTTTCTCTGTCTCTGACTCTCTCCATATTTCTGTCCACATCTATAGTTATATCATTATTAAAACTGTAACAACACACCCAAGACAGAATGGGTAAGATTAGCAACACATTTGCATTTAGCCATGAATTACATAACAAAAATTTTGTGCTATTTTTATATGGGCTTGGACTTGGAAAAGTTGCATTAAATATGGCTTCATGGCAATAATATAGATTCCATGGCAGTAAAGTGTTATATTCTACTTTTAACACATGTTAGCATGTGAACATCTGACCTTCATGACCTTTTCCAAGCAGCTCTATCCCTTATTGTCCCCAATTTAAAAAAAAAAAATCTTATGTAGGTTTCCATCTGCTTCGTAACTTTCCATAGTAAAAGTTAGTTCCTGGCACTTCTTTGGAGCTCCCAGATGCCTTCTGGCAACTAACTCACTTCTTTAGTCTTCTCATCATACAAAGTGGCGTCAGAGGAGTATTAAAGCAAAACAAATAAAAAGTTCACAAAGAACTTGACCAAAAGAAAATTTGCATTACAGTTCATTACAGTACATTACAATACAATGTTATTTTTTCTTTTTGTGAGAGAAGGTATGGAAAGGTAAATTTCTCTTGCCTAAGGTGTTGGGCCACATTCCTTCCTCCTCCCAAAGGTGCTCATGCATATTTAATGGTAAGAAGACTTTAATATTTAAGTCATTTAATGTGCTCACAAAGAAATATTTCTTGTCCTCCTTTATGGGCCTTTTGAAGATTTAATATTCCCTATGTGCAGAAATTAAGGCTAGTTGAGATGAAGTAGAAACTGGGTAATATCACCAGGATTTTATGTCCTGTGCGCAGTTCTAAAGGTAGATTTTACAGCTCCCCCAATCCAAATCATGCTATTACTTAGCCCACCCAGTGCATGCCTATTGGCTGATTGAGAGAGGGTGGTTTGTCAGGTTGGTTAACTGTCCTCACTCTTCCATTCCCCATAAGTGTGCAGACCCTAAGTAGGAACAAAGTAGTTAAGACATTCATATGTGTTTGATCGTGAGACAAGATGTGATGAAATGGAAAGATTTTATTTCCTGGAAAAGTAAATGATTCAGGGCTAATCCACTTAGGAATGGTACATAACTTATTACAATGCTGTATATGCTTGAAATGCAATTTATTAGGGGGACGCCTTTAAAATGGTCTTTGACTAGTGTGAGCTGAGAAGACTCAACTTTGAAGAATTTAACTTTTGGGACTTGTAGTTTGATAGCACTAATTATAAAGATGAGGGAAACATCAAATATTCTTTGGTAGGGGGAAACAGCACCACCTGCCTCCAGATGGCCAATATTAATTGAAATAGAGCTCCCGTACTAAATAAAGCTGACTTGTGATCACCCTAATGTGGAGAAAGGTGTTGAATAAAATGCTTTTGATTCTATGGACGAGAAATGTAACAGAGCTAAGAGAACACATCTTGGAGACAGCAGCCCTGGATTTGATACTGATCTTTGCTGTGAATAGATAAATGAGCTTAGGCAAGACATTTCACCTTTTGATGCCTTAGATTCGTCATTTGTAAAAAGTAGATAGTAATAACACTTGCATTACCAACCTGGTTTGGTCTCAGTGAAGAAAAAGACTGTGTAAACCTTTATTTCCATGTGAAAGTTAGTTGTTTTAAGACTTTTAACTACCTGTCCTGTCTGTCCATTTGGTTGTCTTTTTGAAAGGGATATAAACAGAAAGAAGTAAGGACAGAAAAGGGAGACAGAAAGAGACAGAGACCATGACTGAGACAGAGAGAGAAACAGATATATGGGAAGAACCTATTAACCTTTCTGTAGCTTGGGAATTAAATGCGAATCCCTAGATTTCAGCTGCACTCAGCTCAATCCTATTTTTAGGTCAGTAATAAAATAACAAGTTATTAATTTTTTTTCTTTTTTCTAAAAAAGGAGGGGGTGACAAAAATCTTTTTTCTATTCATGCTCTCAAATAGACTTTTGAAAGGATGGGCTGTGTAACACAGTTATTATTATGTTGAGATTGCACTCTACAACAGAGCTAAGAAAAGGATTGCCTAAGAATGTATTAGGCAAGATGTTTACCTTAACACAGCCCACATTGTACCAGAGAGTAGAACAGAAAGTACCACTCAGGAGGGGTTGGTTGGCCCTTAATTGTGAACATGGGAAGTAGTGAGCATTTTATAGGAACTTTTGCTAGAAGCTCCTGATACTAGTTACAAAATAGTGACTAAAATAGGTAAGACAAAAAGAGAAGGAGGGTTGATGTTAAAGCTTTTCATTTGCTATACTTTCCATTATTTAATAATTTGGAGACTTGGAGAGGAGAAGAAAGGAGGGGAAAAAGCAGGAGGAGAGAAGAGGGGAGAGGAGAGAATCAGACAGGAGAGAAGAGTAGGAAAGGGAGAGGAAAGGAAGAGAGTAGATGGTATGATAATACTGATGATGTAAGTATTTTCGGTAAAGGAATCATCAGTTATAAGAGTTTATTCAAATCTTGACTTCCAATAATTATTCTTGGAAGCAAAAAATGGCTTTATAAATATTAAAATTTAGTACAATCTCCACATTTCTGGGTGGGCATAGGTTGGTACATTTTTAACAACCAGGGTTCTGGAAAAAAAAAATGTACAGGACTCATTTTTAAGTTTCATCCAATTGTTAATATTTCTTCCATCACTTACCTAAAATCTAGAGAATCAACAAAACAATAAATCAAATTGTGATTTGTAGCTTTTGTTGATTTCCAAGATATGAATGTTTGTACTGAAAAATGAATGATATTTCAAGAGCAATTCCAGCCAGCTCCAACACCCTTATAGTTTAGGCAAAGAGTAGAGCCATAATAAAAACTTGATAAAATATGTAAATTTTTTATTATTTTCTACCACAGCAGTTAGGCAGGCACTGCTAGACTGAACTCAGGTGGTCTAATGACTTTCCCATCCTTGTCCTTGAAAGACAACTACAGAGAACTTAGAGCAGCTTGGGGTTGCCTATTTCCTCAAAGGGGAGCTATGCTTTCTGTACTTCACTTCTACTCTGATCTCAGATTCCTGAGACCCAATTCTATTTTTTCCATTTGCTCTCTACTTTCTTCTCTCCAACTGGACATAAGATTGAATAATGGCACAACTAGATGGCTCAGTGAATAGAGCCATGGACCTGGAGTTAGGAAGCCCTAAGTCCAAATATGGTGTCAGACACTTACTAGCTATGTGACCTTGCCCGAGTCAATTAACTTTTGTATGCCTTCATCCACTGGAGAAAGAAATAGCAAACCACTCCTGCATCTTTCCCAAGAAAACACCATAGAAAATATGGTCCACAGTCATGAAGAATTGGACACAACTGAATAGACTGAAAAATGATACTGAATGATGAGATCTATGGAAACAGGAAAGTGTTAATTCTTTAGTCTAAGGATCATTGCTAATGTGGGAGGAAGGAAAAATGGTGCCCAGAGTAAAAAATATGAATCAAGTATGAAGAAAGGTGCTATATTTCCATATAGGAAAGATAATCCTAAGTAATTAAGGACTATCAGATGATTACACTTGATAGGTTAATATTTGAGCTTTGTTGAGCCATTTGCAACAGAGATATTCACTAGCTATTTAACACTTGGCTACTTTTTCACTGTTTAGAATTTATTTATTTCCAAATGACCTCTTTCTCCTGTGAAGTGTCTCTCTGTGGGCCACTCTTTTCCTTTTAGCCAGTCTGTCACTGCTACTATGGCTACCACAACTGCTTTGGTAGCCAATAGTTGCCCAAAGAATGGAAGATACCAGCTGCTTTTGGAGATCCACAAGGCCCTTTACCGGTGCAATTAAAACATAGAAAGGAGGGGCTCCTTACCCAAATACAGACTTGCTAAAGAGACCATGACCCCAGGGTTTACTGCTATGTTGAAGGAAAGGTATCTCTCCTCAACTCTCAGAAAATTAGAGAATTATCTTTATATTCCAAAGCTAGCAGGGGGATGAGACCAGAAGTACAGATAGTAGAGTTTTAGTATATCTATGACATTCCATCTCGGCAGCCAATTTAAAAAGTCATTTGGGCCAACTGGAAAGAGTTCAAGGATATCTGTACCTGCTCTGTATAGGGGGAGAAAGCAAGAAAGGGTCTTTCATCATACATCTCCAAGGAGGCACTATAATTCATTCCATCATAAGGACTTATTCATTTCATATTAAATAATGTATGAAACATTTACTAAATGCCTACTACATGCATAGTATGGTGCCAAACCTTAGGGGAAATAGGGCATGATCCCAGAACTTATCAAGCTTACAGTATAGAAAAAATAGAAGATTTAATTCAAATCAATAAATATTTATCAAGCTCCTACTGTATGCTAAGAGTTGGAGCCACAAATATAGAAACAGAAGATAACTTCCTCTTGAAAGCCTTACATTTCACCTTGGAGAGGGGGAATTGCAATGTATACATAGGTAATTAAGTGAAAGGCAGTTTGAGGAGGAAGAGAGAATGAACAACTAGGGAAATCAGAAAAAAAAAGACTTTTAATACTAGGTGGCCCTTAAGTTGATCCTTGAAAGAAAGGAGAGATTCTACTATGAGTAAGGAGGGCAATCTAGGTTTTAGGGACAGCTCATGCAAAGGCATAGGGATAAGAACTGGGGTTTTGAGTTTTGGGAACAGCATGCCAAGTAGTTTGGCTGGAATGGAGGAAGAATGAAGGGAAATAATAAATCTGGAAAGATAGGTAGGAGCCAGAATTCAGCTTTAAATGGCACATATACAGAGCAGTTAGCATTTTAATCTATAGGCAATAGGGAACCACTGAAGATTCTCCCCTGCCCCAAAGGAATAACAGGGTTAGTCATGTATCTCAAATATTAATTGGGCAACTCTGGGTATGATATATTAGAAAGAGTAGGAACTAAAAGCAAGGAGATCAATTAACAGATGTTGTTGAGTATCTACCAAAACAAAAGAAAAACCTAAACAAACAAAACATGATCTATAGATTTTAAATAACACAACCTCAGGAAAAAAAAATTAGTCATGAAAACCATAGATGTTTTGTTAAAGAAGAGAGGGGAGGGGAGGCTTAGAAGATGAATCCTATCAAACATGTAAAATACAGTTAATACCTATGCTAAGAAAGGTATTCTTAAAATATGGAGTACTCTACAAAACTTTTTTTGCAAGATAACTGTTGTCCTCATACTTCAACTAGGGAGAAACAAAGCAGAGAATGGTAGACCATCAGAGTAATGAATACTGATGCAAAAATTTTAAATAACATTCTTGCATGGAGACTAGAGTAATATATTCAGACAACAATTTACCATGACTAAATTGAATTCACAGCAGGGATGCGAGTTTGGTTCAACATTAGGAAAACAATTAGAAAAATTTATCATATAGAAAACAAAATAAGAAAACATCATTGTTTAAATAGTTGTAATAAAAGCTTTTGACCACATACAGAACTAATGCAAATCAGGAAATCAACAAAACATAGACATGGGAGGACTCTTGTAGTTTGATCAAAAGCATATATTTAGAACCAAGGGCTAGCATGGTTGCAATAGTGAATTAGATGCTTTCCTAAGTACAAACCATGCTAAAGCAAGGATAATTCTCCTTCCTACAATTATTTGACTTAGACCTAGAAATGCTTTAGCAATGAGAGAAGGGAACAAAATTAAAGGTATAAATTTCAGCAAAGAGGAGACAAAATGATCCCTATTTATGGATAACACAATAGTGTTCTTCAGAAACCCCAGAGAATCAGTGAAGAAACTAATTGAAATGATTAATAGTTTCTACAAGATAGCAAGATACAAAACATTCATAAAAACCTCAGTGATTCTAAACAGTACTAACAAAAACTGGGGAGAAACCATAACATACAAAACTCTATTCTAAATAACCATGAAATGTATAAAATATGTGGGTGTTGACCTACCCCAAGCATACAAATCATATTAATACAGAACAAAAGGAGTTTTTAAGTAATTGGGGAAATATCCCTTGGTCATCCACTTCCAAAATTGATTAATAGACTACAGATTAGTGATAAAACTCTCATATTCTTGAGGGGATAGTCTGTAGAATAGGAAAAAAAATTAATAATATTCATTTATTAGAATCTCAAGGAAAAAAAATTGAAAAAAAAATGTGTCAATCAAGGGACATGGAATTACCCAACCTCCAACTATTTTATAATGCAATAGTTATCACAACTATTTGACACTTGTTTACAAAAAAAATAGAAAAGCAAAGCAGGGATAAAAACTAAGCACATGAGAAACAGAAAAAAAAATTAATAGAGCAGGATTTGATATACTCAAGAACACAAATTAAGAGGGGGAGTTTTTTAGATGAATTTCTGGGGAAACAAAAAGCAGTTTGGTAGAAATTGTGTTTACAACACTTTACACCACATCATGTGAATTTGAACCAGTTCCTTAATTTCTTGATAAATAAAAGAGAAACACCTGGAGGCTGTTAGGGGACCAGGATTTGGACTAAATGGATCAATCAATCAAAAACTATTTATTAAACCACTTAAGTACTTACTGGGTAGTGCAATGGATAGAGTGCTGTTCCTGGAGTCAGGAAGACTCACCTTCCTGAATTCAAATCTGACTTCAGACATTAACTAACCATGGGCAAATAATTAACTCTGTTTTCCTCAGTTTCTTTATCTATAAAATGAGCAGCAGGAGAAAATGGCAAACCATTTCAGTATCTTTGCCAAGAAAATATGTAATGGGGTCATGAAGAGAGTTGGACATGACTGAACAACAAACACTTACTATTGGGAAGGACTTTGCTGAGTTCTGGGGATAAAAAGACAATGGCAAAACTGTTGTACTTAAGCAGCTTACAATCTAATGAAGGCAACCAACAGTACAATAAAAAATTAGCCCATTTCTCCTAAAATAATCAATACACTACTATGTTCTGATGCCTTAACTAGCAGGTGGAAACATATCTCTATTAAATCAAATCAATCAAAAGCATTACAACTAAATTTCCCTATTGAGGCTTTGGATGTACTGGACAGATTGGCTGAGTAAATTCCATGGGTTTTCTGTAACATATTATTGGGCAGGTAGGTGGTACAATGATAAAATGTCAAGCCCAGAGTCAGGAAGATTCGTCCTCCCAGAGTCAATTTCCATCTCAGATACTTACAAGCTCTGTAACCTAAGGAAGTCATTTAACCCTGTTTGCCTCAGTTTTCTCATCTGTAAAATGAATTGGAGCAGGAAATGGCAAAACACCCCAAGATTGTTGTCAAGAAAATTCCAAATGGGGTCATGAAGAATAGGACAGAATTGAAAAAACAAAAACAAAAACTGAACAACAAGCCAAACATAGAATTTTCAATTCCAACCAAGGAATAGAAAGTAGTTTGAAGAGGGCTTGCCCTAGGAGGCAGAAGAAGTGAGGAAAGGGTTCATGGAGAAATGAAGAAGTGATGTTTGAGCTGAGACTGGAAGGATACAAGGGGTTCCAAGAGGAGGAGGGAGTTCATTCAGAGCTTAGAGAACAGCTAAGAAGCTGTCGGAAAGCTCAGAGACAGAGATGGAAAGTATTGTTATGTTTAGAACTCTAAATAGGCCAGGACAGTGCAAGGAGAGGAATAAAATAAAGAGCGGCAGGAAAGGACAAGGTAGTGAAGGAATGGCAGAAGAGAGATCTGAGTAATGGTGGCAAAGAAACTATGTGTAAGTGAGAGTGAGGAAGCTATTAAGGAACATTCAGATCAGGAAGGAGTTAGCAGGAATTTAGTTTCTAAAGGAGTTAGATTTCCTTGTTTATCAGAAGACTGAAATAAAAAATGAGAATTAAAGAGGACTAGGATGAAGGAGAGTTGTTAACAGTACAGTATGTCTGTGTCAGTGAGTTTGTATGTGTCCAGGGAGTGTTAAGGAAGGCACAGAAAAATAAGAGAGCAGAAAAATATGAATTGCAGATGTAGTAGCACTAAGGTGAACCTGGAAGAAAGTAATGTAAGGAAAATAAGGAAAATGAATTTTTGTCTCAGTAAATAGAAATAATATAGATAAGAAGAGGAGGTAGGAGCTTGTCATCTATTAAATGAGACAGAACTGTTAGTTTTTAGATCCTAACCCACCAGGGTCTTGTGATGATGACTGAGTATGGTCTTTGTACAAGAGTGGTGTTTTCCGTGGCTGGTCACGTTCATAGTACTTGGGAGGTAGAATTAGAGATAGTGTTTAGAGACAAGATGGAGTTCAGGGTCAGTAAGTATCTGGTTATTGGTTCCTTGAGCCAAAATGAATTCTAACTCGGGAATCACCCCATACATTTACAAAATGGTGTTGTATTCCCTGAAGACATTCCTCAGTCCTTTCTATGCCCTACTGCCTACTTGACTAATCTCTCCATCCTTCTCATCACCATCTCTGGAGAGCTTTGGACTCTGTGCACTGGGACAGTGAACTCTGATAGGTGCACGTTTAACTTATACTCTAACAGCATATTATTTGCCAGTCATTTCTATACCACATTCCCTCCTTCCCCCATGTGTGTAGGTACATATATGTATGTATACATATATATGTGTGTATATATTTCTGAATGCATGTATATGTATATATGTATATACACACATATATAAATAAATACACACGCATAAATATTCCTTAAGCCACTTTCTTGCTCTCCTTTGCATTGTTTTAAGTTCCTTGGCAGCAAGAAGCATGTAGCTTGCTTCTAATTCTATCTCCAGAACTTAACACACTTGGCATACAGCAAGCATTTAATACATACTTTCTCATTCCTTCATGCATATCCCATATATGTAGCAAATATGTGATTCCTATTTCCTGGGAAAGATTTGTTCAGGATTTCTAATGGACCCCAGTCCCAGAGGAAGGAGCTATCATTCAAATTGAAGAGCTTTACAACCAGGGGCTAGAGAAGGTCAAGGACTAAGAGAAAGTTACCCAATAAGTCAGTGACAAAACAAAGGCCAGGATACCTGCCAACAGCCTCTCAGCCCTGCACAGCATTGCCTATTTCCATGCCACGTTTATCACTACGTAATCATACAAATGAATGTTGCCTGATGTTGGTTTTCACAAATGTTGATAGAAAATAGCTAGTTGTGTTTGAAACTAATACTCATTATTATTATTTTAAAATGCTTGGAAGGGAGGCTGCCTGTCTCTGTGTTTTGTCTGTACAGCACAACCTTGCTGATAACACATGATGTATGTGTAATAGAAAGCAATATGAGAGGGAAACTCTTTCCAACTTTGAATGTCGATGATTCGAGTTGTTTCTAATTTTATCCCAAGTGGCTAACAGTCTAAATTACTTCCAAAAAAATTACCTCAGTGGATTTGCTAATGCATTCCTGTATGTCTGCCCACCTTTCAAACACTCAGTTTACACTTAACATTCCCTTGGTTAATTTCAACTAGCAGATAGGGAGATCGTGTCCTGAGAAGTAGCAAAACTAAACATCACAGTTTAAATAATTAACTGATATGTATGTGGTCTATTTAAGACTATATTCAAACCACTATGCCTGAGGCATTACAGAAATAATTTTCTAATAATTATAATGAACTAACACAGCTTAATGATACATATTAAAACTTATTTACAGTGCAGGCCCAAGTAACATCCATTGTTGTACATTTCTTTATAGTTGATAGTATATCATGTAGATTAGCACCATGCAGTTCTAGTTCTGCCTTCTATACTTACTCTTAAAATTTTTCTTACATCCTTGTCATTTTATTGTTAAACAAATGGGTAGGGGGGCAATTATGTGGCACAATGGGTAGAGCACTGGGAGTCAGGAAGACCTGAATTCAAATCTGGCCTCAAACATTAGTTGTTTGATTCTGGGCAAGTCACTTAACCCTGTTTGCCTCTGTTTCCTTATCTGTAAAAATAAGCTGTAGAAGGAAATGGCAAACCACTATAGCAGTAGTTCTCAACCTTCCTAATGCCACGACCCTTTAATACTCGTATGTGGGCATATCTGCATGTGGGCGGACCTGCCTGGAGACAGAGGAGTGGTGTCTCTGTGACTAAGACCATTGGAAATATGTGTTTTCTGATGGTCTTAGGCGACCCCTGTGAAAGGGTCATTCGACCTCCAAAGGGGTCGCAACCCACAGGTTGAAAACTGCTGCACTATACCATCTTTGTGAAGAATACCCAAAATGGGGTCATGAAGAGTTGGACACGACTGAAAAATGAGTGAAAAAAAGTGGATAAGCCACTTATTACCCCTACCCCCACATACCTCTTTGAGTAGTAAGAAGACTCTTTAAATTTCTGGGTTGATAAGGAACTGAGTTGGGAAGAATCTCATAAGTTATCCAGTTCAACCCATACCTGAAAAGTAACCTCTTCCTTAGCATTCCTAGCAAGCAGTTCTTTCAACCTTTCCTCAATGACTTCAATCAACATGAGGAGGAATCCATAGCCTAGTGCAAAGGAAGCAACACTAGATTTGGAATCAATGGCCCTATAGATTCAATTCCTGTCTTTCCCCTATGGGGACCAGTCACTCAATCTGGCTGAGCTTCAGTTTCTTCACCTGTAAAACCAGATGTTGGACAAGATACACACAAGTGAGGAAGGTGTTAGTATTTATTAGTCTCTATGCTAAGTGTTGGGGATACAACTGGGAACAAAAAGAAAGATATCCCCTGTCCTCAATGAACTTGCATTCTAGTGGAGGAAGACTACACACAAAAGGGAACTGAAAAGAAGGGGAATGTAGGAGGGCCGAGGGTGAACCTGCCCACATGGAGTCATGATGTCCACTCTAGAGGGTCAGAAAAAAAATTGGGAGGGGAATAAAAGGGGGAAAAAGAAAGGTAGGCAGTCCCAGGCCCCTCTCCAAGGAAGGAACTTATCAATGGGAGAAGGTTAGCATGTTGAATAAATTAGATTACTTCTTAAAGTTTCCCTTAAGTCTTTATGATCCCATGAGCCCCTGAGATAATTCATTCTACTTTTTGATATTTCTGTTAGGAAGTATCTTATATCAAATATAACATTTTCAAATTCTCACCATTATTGCTAGTGCTATCTGCTGGGGCTATGCAGAACAAGTTTTCTCTCTGAAAGTTTTTCAGATACTTGAAAAGAGTTATCATATGCCCCTTTATTCTTTCAACTTATATGGTAAGTATTAAAGGCCCTTAATCCTTTCAAGTGTTTTCTTCTGGCTGCTTCCCTTGTCCTTCATATATTAGTTACAAACAAAAAAGCACTTGTAGCTTCCATAGTTCTTGATATTCTTCTACTTGTTTATAGAACCTTGGTCAGTGAGAACCAAAGTAAAAAATGTGAAGAAACAGTTGGTCACAGAAATTCATAGGCAATAAACAGACTCCAAGAATGGTTGACAGCTATGTTTAATAAAAATTTAGATTCCTATTCCACGTAGGTAAACACTACAAAAATTTAAATCATTAAGTTTCCCTCTACAATTAAGTGGGGAATTTTCTTCCAAATCTGGAGTATTTATTTTAAATGAAGTTTAAAGAAAATGTCACCTCTTCCATAAATGAGGGAAGTGTAATGTTGTGGAAAGAGTGTTGGACTTGTGAAGGGGTGTGTGTGTGTGTGTGTGTGTGTGT
>CM053589.1:62028859-62048897 GCA_028646515.1 Pseudochirops corinnae | reverse complement strand
ACATAAAAAGTTTTATATGAAACCATTGACTTCATTATTCACAGTTCATATTACAATGTATGTTAATATTCACAAAGTAATGATAATAAGAATACATTTTTAAAAATTTTGATTACTCCTCTGTCTTCCCGAAGTCTGTAATTTCTTTGGCATTTTATTTCCAATATTTAACATGGACTTAACTTCATTTACCTGTTTAGGAGTTAAACTGTACCACTTTTATGAAGCTAGGGATGAACACTGGTTCCTTTCAGTAAGTAATGTGCTTTGCCCCTTAGCTAAAGGAAATGCCCAGAAAAGAAATTATCATTTCATCCCTTGGTCATTGAGACTGGGTTTGTGTCAAATATGATTGGCAATAGAGCAAAGCAGAATCATATATTTGTTAAGTTATCATAGAAAATGAGGAGAAATAGCTTCTTTTTCTTGATCTTTTGAATGTATATCTTTGGGATTCTTCCAAGTCTCCTTTGGATTTTCAGCCAGAAGGACAAAAATAGTGGGGGAATTCCTGATCCCTTCCAATCCTAGTAATTATTATGACTTACAACTCAAGCAAATTGTAATGTATGAAACACAAAAGTGCATTTTAAATATCAATTATTAATCAGATATTATTAATTACTATGATGACAAAGTTGTTAAATAGGAAATAAAAATTCTCACTATCCTTTATAAAATCAATTATGATACATTTGGTGCCAAAGTATAGGCTTTATATTATATTAAGGGGAGATACATCATATCTTGACAACTGGCTATTTCTACAAAATGACAACATATAAGTGGGGAAAGAACAAATTTCTGTTAGAAGAATGAACCTCATTTCAGTTTCTCTGTTACTACATAAATGATTTGATGATTTTTAAAAAATGAAATCAGCTAACCTGATCAACTAGGGACAGTGATGGGCTGATAAACATATAATAGTTATTTTTTGATTGATTGGTTTTTATTTTTCTGTAAACAAGTTCAGTCTTACGTACTTCAGTATGAGTAATCAAAACCTGAAAAACATGTGCACATTTTTCAAGTGAAAGACACATTTAAAGTGGGCAGGATTCTATTCCCCAAGCATTATGCCACAATCTGCAAGAATTCTGAAGCTAATTAAAAGCTGCAAGATTTTGGTTACGAAGTTCTTCACGAGACTACAATTGAAAACGCTCTATCTTAGTGCCTTAGTCCAAGCATACTGAAAAACTTCCCCAAATTCCAAAAACTTTTAATTAGCATCAGGATTTTCCTTTATCTAATCAAAGCATTGTAAAATTTTACTACTACAGAAAGCACAAGTTAAGATAAAAACCGTAAAATTCAAGTCATTGAAAAACTACTAAACAACAGAAATTATCTGTAGCATTTTTGCAGTGAATGAAGAACTATAAAAATCTGAGAAATAGCATGAGGCATTGTTTACTTTGTCTAAAGTGCTAGAAACACTACTAGACTCCATTTGTTTGCATCACTTTAGGCTATAAGACTGCTGGGAGAAAGTAAAAGTGTCAGCTGGGATAAATATTTTCCTTTGTGCAATTTCTGATTTTCAAAACTGCTCCTGAAATTTCTATGCACTAGCCCTGATGCCTCCTACTCCTCATCTCCATTTGTTAGTGATCTCTCCTTCCTCAAATTATTTTGCATTTACTTCTATGTGTATACGGTATATTGTACCTATAGAATGTCAATTCCTTGAAGGCATGGACACTTTCATTTTTCTGTTTCTTCTACGACCTCAGTGCTTTGAATAAAGCATATGAACTATTTTTTGAATTGGATTATTGATAATTCTTTTATTAAGGAACAATTTTGGAGCTATAAGCTATATTGAGTCAGATGCTCTTTCGTACCCAAAATACTCCCTGGATGGAAACTTAGATTCTTCTGTTAATCTTTTATATTTAATATCTGTGAACTATTGCACAGACAGATAAAACAACTGCTTTCTGAAGTCAAATAGAATATTAGCATGTAAATTCATTCTCCATGGACTCCTCTAAAATTTCCTTAATATAACTCTACTTACAGACAATATGACAGGAATGATATGTACCTCATGTATTTCTACTTGACTTTGAACTTTTGTGCCAGGTCCAGTTTTTAAAGCTTTTTATTCCATGAAGCTTGGATAATAAAAGATATTTGGCATGGCAATAATTATTTAAAAAACTTGATTCTTGCATCTTTGAGGATCAATGACATGTCTAGGAGATTATAGACAATGGTTTAGTCTATCAGCATTATATAACTTTTCTATAGTTTATTTTTCAATTTTTCTGAAATCTTTTAAAGTTTATATTTATGCTATGGGCATTTGTTGTCAGTCAGTTCATATGATAGAGCAATCTGCTAAATCATAATTTGGGAGAAAGTGGGGAGAATAAACATTTATTAAGTGCCTACTATATGCCAGACACTGTATTAAGTGCTTCACAGTTATTATCCCATTTGCTTCTCATAACAACCTTGGGAAGCAGGTGTTATAATTATTCCTATTTTACAGTTGAATAAATTGAGACAAGTAGAGGTTAAGTGATTTGCCCAAGGTCAAACAGCTAGTATGACTGAGACCACATTTGAACTTAGGTCTTTTTGAATCTTGCTCTATCCACTGACCCATTTAGCTGCCACCTGGTGATATCTTACAGGTATTTGGTAGTGAATTTTTACAGCATGTGGTTAGATGTTGCAGAGATTGTATTATTATTATTATTATTATTATTATTATTATTATTAGGAGTAGGAATAAGAGTATTATAATCTATACTGATTATCAAGGCTATGTTCCTTAAGGATAACCAGAATTTTTAGTGTTAATAACCTACTCTCATAAAGCCCTTCATTCTCATAAACAAATGCTCATGATTCAAACATTTTTGAGGTAGATTTCTTGGCACATACTTGACTGAGTTTATGTGGTTATCTCTCATGGTGGGCCTTTAAATTACATTCTTGGATCAGTCATTACATATACTCCATCCTGAAGCAAATCCTCTTTTTTATATTTGACAACACCAATGTGATGTACTTGTTATGAGCTTTGAGAAAGGATGGTACAGCGTACAGTGTGTTGGACTTGGAGTTAAGAAGATGGGTTTTGAATCATTCCTCAAATACGTACTAGCTTTCCGACCTTGTTAAAATCCCCTAACCTCACTGGGCATTAGTTTTCTTTAATATAACTAATATGTGTAAAAAAAGGGGGGGGGGGATTGAACATGATGATCTCTCAGGTCTTTGCCAGCTGTACGTCTCTGATCCTACAAGCCTTTACCATTGTTCAGTGAACCATTATCTGTTTGCTTTAAAAAGTATTTCTGTAGGTTTTTTTTATTTGTCTATCATGTGCTCTAAGAATGCCTATCAGTCCTCTTCCATTTTTTTCTTTTTCTTTCTTTTCTTTTTTTTTTTTTTGCTGAAGAAGTACATATATTTCAAAATTTGCCTTAGTGGGGGAAGGGGTCCTCTGTTTCATTAAGATTATATAGGATTAATTGGTGTACTTTCCAAATCTGGTATATTCCATTTTCTACTGTAGAAAGGAAGCATATAGATTAGCATTGCATATATGTTAATTAATTTACATTTGTTTTTCCCATTTAAATTTGATTTCAGGATGCCTGTGAATATCTTAACATATGCAATAACAATTTTCTTTCAAATATCTTTATGTTCTGTGTGTTCTGCCAAGAACAGATCAAGTTATTTCTAGGTATTGCCTTCATTCTCTAGTTTAATAAAAATCTCTGGATTCAAGCTCAAATACTTTAGTTTCTGTTTTTCCTTTGCACACATTTAGAATTCATAATTTATTGAGTCTAGATGATACTTTGTCATCATTAGAGAAAGATTAAATGAGATGAAAGAGCTCTTTATTTATTTATATTATCATTTACTTACTTGTTCATTCACATTCATTTCTGTGTTAATCAATAAATTAAGCTAGCATTAATTCATCTGTTTTTTATTGTTTGGTGGGGTCACATAGCTAGGAATCATCCATATACATGAAGTGCTTTAAAGATTTTTTTGCTACTACTTGCTATTTACTTTGGAAGTTATATTCAGTTCTTTTTTAGGAGAGATGATAATACATTTAAGCTTAGATAGAATCATACAACTGAAATTCATCTGGACCTGTAGCTTCATTGCTATAAGGACCTCCCCATATGAGGAAACTTTCTAGAAATGGAGGGTAACAAATTTTGCCCTCCCTTTTAAGAGGGTTTTCTTCAGGATGTAGTATTGAGTGACAATCACATAAACTCAGCCAAGTACATTGCAAGAAAGATACATTAAACAAATGGTTGAAGGGGTTTATCATAACAAGTCATTGATACCAGAAATTACTTAAGTTATTCTTAAGGAACTCAGTCTTAGTGATCTGTGTAAATTATTTTTTAGCAACTTACCATCTTCAGAGCACTGAAGATGAAATGAATTGCCCAGGATCATATTATCACTATGTGTCAAAAAAAAGAGAGAAGTTTTCCACTTGGACACCAAATTCTCTGGTGTTTTTGCTGAGTGTGATGTGACCTTAATAGACAAATTCTCTCCAGGGTTTCTTTACTTGTATTACTCAATTCATCTGCACTTATGGTGACAGGTTAGAGTGATTCCACAAAGGGGAGGAAACTTTCAGGACCCTAAGAACAACTGTTATATAGAAGAACTTTATTTCTAATGTTTGCAACTCTATATTTTGAGCTCCTATAATCTGTTCCACACTTAACCAAATAATCTAATATGGCACCATTAACATCCCTCAAGCACCACTTCCTTTAAGTCTGTAATTTATTCCTATTTAATTTAAAGCCACTATATTGGAGTAGGTTCACTTTTCATTTTCAGTATTCCCTCATATTTGTCAACACTTTCCATAGTTTGGAGTTTTATTTAACTTTTTCTTTGTTTTATTTAATTTTCTAATTCTTTTTCTCCTTTTCTTCCTTTATTTCCCCTGGGTAAATTTTAAAAAAATCCAAAATCTCCTTTCTTCTTCCTCCACTCCAACTTCTCTTGCTTGTTTCTCTTTCTTTTGCCCGAGCATTTATTTTTAGAAGGATCTGTTTACCTTATTTTATTAACTAATTGTTTTCCATTTCTATATTTTCTAAAAATTTATTCTTCGATGCATAGTTCTTAAGTTTATTTAGTCTTTCAACATTCCCTGTGTTTGCTATGGAATTAAAGCTTCTAAACACAACATAGTTGAGTTCTCTTTTCTAAATACTTTCTATGCTGTTGCTTTGTAGATGTTGCCTTTCTCCCTTTTTTTCTACTGTTTTTCTTTTAGAAGTATTAATTCCTATGGGAAATAGAGAGGAAAGAAGCATTGCTTAAAGGTAGAAATTTCATTTGTGTTCCCGAGCATGAAGTTCCATTTTTCACCCTGCCCTGTAGATGATGATTTTGTTTTGCCATTTAGCATTCAATCTCTTATCTCAGCCCGTGCCCTCATACCCTTCTGGATATTTTCACCCCCAGTAGGTCTCATATTCTTTCTCTTGAGATAGAAGTTGTCTATGGAAGCATAACACAGAAAAGGTTGCCTACCTAAGCATCTAATGAAATCCCTACATAGTAGATCATTTAAGATCCACATCTCCATTACAAAAGGTGTGTATGTGTGTGTGTGTGTGTGTTTGTGTAATCCCCTCCCACTAAGTTGAGAACTTCACCTTTAATTCCCTGATTCAGTCCCTCCCTTTACCACACCATTAATCTTTTGTAGTCCAACTGCAGCTCCTTACCTTCCCCTGCCACATTTATTTTTTTTTATTGATGGACTTAAACTGTTTCAGGAGAAGGACTTATCCAAGTTAAAAATAAACAAAAGCCCTCAAACCCATTTTTGGCGAGTTGAGGAATGTGAGTTTGGGGATGTTTGCCTAAAGTACACAGAAAATTCCCCTTTTGAAATGGGTGGATGAGAGTATACATATACATACATACGTGTATACATACATGCATATCTATATCTATATCTCTTTTTTCCCCAACAGCAAGGAAGGCAAGTGAAGCAGGCTCTGGGAAGCACTTAGGGCTTGGTCAGGCATCAAAGACACTAAGGTCAACTGATAAATCCCAGGCCATCACTGGTCATCCTGACTGTGCTGCTGGACTACAATGACTGGAAGAACAAATGAGGCTGCCAACTTTGCACAGCTCTGGCTCACATAAATCCAAATCATGCAGAAGACATCACTTTGTGATGTCATTGGCCCTCTTGGAAACTGAAGGATGAATTGCTCCATGTTACCTTGTATTTTTTACCTCTCTTCTCTGCTTTTATACAACATCTCACTGTGTAACTTAGTCCAACTAAATGTATTGTTTCAACTGCTAAACAGGTGTGTGAGTAAGCAAGGCAGATTTTAATAGTATTTCTTTCAAATTCAGTTGCAGGATCCATGGCCATAATAATTTCTTGTTCCAGTTTTAAATCCCAGATGTCTTACTCCTTTGGACTCTGGCACAGGTCATAGTTGTGACACATCAGGTGCTGAGTCACATGGGCTTTTATGTCTTTGTAAAGCCAAGCACAAACAGTTCTCCTGAGAACTACTGCTGTGAATAGTTTTAAAATTCTGATCACATAGTGTAGCGAACTCTCAATTTATTCAGCAAAACATTCACAGAAACCAAAGTTTAACGTTCACAATATCACGTAACAACTTATATCTAAACTGGCCACATAGTTTTAAACAGAAGATATCATTAAGGATACAAAGTACAAAGGTCTACTACTTCTAGGTCACATTGCCTTAATCCCATCAGTCAGAAAGTCTTTTTTTCTTGGAGACTAGCTTCCGATCATCCTTTGCTCAATCATCCTTAAGGGGTACAAAAAGTACAAAGTTCTCCCATCTCTAGGTCACAGTAAATCATGATCTTGTCAGTTAGCAGCACTAAGTACCCAAGGAAAGATCCTTTCATCTTGACTGAGGCTGGCTCCCAAATTCAATGGTTCCTGTTCATGCTCTAGCACTTTTCTGAATGCACCAAACCAGCACCTGGACTCATAGGTAGGCAGCTCTCAGCTTCTGTTCCAGTTTGAAGCTTGTAGTGGCCAGTCCATAAAAGTCTCTGTTCCTGGGAAGAGAAAACTTAACAGAGCCATATTAACAGAGCCAGTTAAGAAAACTTAACAGAGCAATATCTACACATATGAAGCTTATCAGAATCACAATAATATTCACACACATTGCTGTCACTATCATCTCAATTCACTTTCTGCCTGTGAAATAAACACAAGTCAACAGACAGAGTGCATCTGTCTGACAAAGTAACACAATTCAGCAGATGGAATGCTCCTATCTGACAAAATAACACAAACAACAGATACAGCCCGGGCATTTGACAAAGTAACACCAACAACAGACAGAAGGATTCTGTCTGACAAAATATACAAATACAAATCAACGCAGACAGAACAGATAAACACAGTGTCACACACCACAAGTGTTCTTCTCCTTAATTCTGCTCAGTCCCAGTTTGTGCTCCTGTTTTGATATGGTGGTTCTTCTTCCTGTTCCACCCTTTTGGTTGCATCAGCAAGTTCCTCCCACCTTCAAATCACAGGTGGAACTCAAAGGCACCTGAAGAACTGAAGCAAGGTGCTAAATACTTGAAGAACTGAAACAAGGTGCTAAGCATTCCTTTGCTTGCTATTACAGTCAAAACTGTGTATTTTCTAGGAAATTGATATTTGGCCTTGAGGCTCGCTCATGGGAAGGACACTTCACCTGAGACTTTTTTTGATTTCCTGGACTGGACTCTAGGTAGCTATTATTAAGGGCCCACTGTCTATGAATGTGAACCCAGATGCTGGCTCTCTGTTGGTGTATATTCTCTACTCTCAGGGTGATAACCTTTCCCCTGAGCAAGTGGATGATGCTAGTAAAGAGAAAACCCTTAGGGTTGAATGCACAAGGTGGAATGTTGTGTGTATCTTCAATAGCCCCCATCAAGGCTTGGGGGAAAGCTGTGTTTGCCTCAACTGGCCCCCACTGAGGCTTGAAAGGACTTAGGGGAAGGCACAAGTTGTTCCAGTTTCTATCAACTCTATTACAATGAGCTTTTTCAATGGCCCATGCAAGAAGAGTGATTAGGACATGCTCTAGGAGTTGGTGCTTAGCAACCCTTGTGAGAAGACTGGGTAGAATAAAGTCAAATTGTTAAACCCTTTGAAGCTGTATTTCCTGTCTGACCAGATCAAGAGTGAACCTGTACTAGCAGCCATCTAGGGTGCTGAGTGTTATTAGTCTTATATCAAGTTGGATGTTTAGTTCACAGCCTTGCAAACTTACTTCTCCACAGTTATTTCTTCTATTCCTGTAAGTTCACCTTTCATCTTTATTTCCTTATGAACTTTTAGACTATCTCATCACAGTCTCATGGTCATTACTTCTTAATTTTAATAACATACATATCTTTTTTCTTTTAAGTTACTTCTTTCTATTACTAGTCTCTTTATATGGGGCAGTTATTTTATTAATTGGTAATTATATTTGTATTTTTTTTGTTTCTATGGGTTTTTTTCTGTTTGTAAATTAAATAATCTACTCACTTTTGGAAGGAATGTTTCAAATGCTTCCCTTTGGTTGATTGTTCATTTTTTTAAAATTTATAATCAGTCTCATGGTTGCAGGTTATATCATTTTGTTTGTATCTTGAAACCATTTGCTCTTTTGGAACAAATTTTCCAATTACCTGCTGTGGTTCCTGGTGTATGTAGAAAATTATTCTCCAAGCTGCTTGCAGACTTTGCTGTTTGACATTGGAATTGTCAAATTTAACAACTATACATTTGAAATTTAAATAATTTTATGATTTATTTTTTATGCTATAGATCTTTTGTTGATGGTTTTTAATTTTTTTTTTGCTTTAAATAACATTTTATTTACCCCACAATTTGTCAAGGTAAATTTTAGCATTCATTTTTACAAGATATTGAATTCCTAATTTTTCGCTCTATCTCCCTCCCTCCCTCCCTCCCTCCCTCCATTCTTTGGAAAATGGTAGGCAATTTGCTATACTTTATATATACATTATCATGTAAAACATATTTCTATATTCATCCCAGTTGTAGAAGAAGAAGAAAGCAGACCAAATGGGGAAAAAACATGAGAAAGACTAAAGTAAGTGGAAAAAATGCTTGAATCTGCATTCAGAGTCCATCAGTACATTACCTGGAAGTGGATAGCATTTTCCTTAAGGAGTCCTTTGTACTTGTCTTGGATCACTGTGTTGCTGAGAAGAGCTGAGTCATTCACAGTTGATCATCACATGATGTTGCTGATACTGTGTACAATGTTTTCCTGGTTGTGCTCACTTCACTTTGCATCAGTTTGTAAAAGTCTTTCCAGATTTTGCCAAAAGGTGCCTGTTCATAATTTTTTATTACACAATAGTATTCTATTACATCCACATACAATAGCTACTTCAGCCGTCTTCCAACTGATGGACATCCCCTCCATTTCCAGTATTTTGTCACCACAAAAAGGGATAGTATAAATTTAACACATATAGGTTCATTTCTCTGTTGTTATGATCTCTTTGGGTTATAGACATAGTAGTAGTATTATAGTGTTAGTATTACTGGATCAAAGGGTATGTATAGTTGGCTGCCCTTTAGACATAGTTCCAAATTGTTCTTCAGAATGGTTGGATCAATTCTCAATTCCACTAGCAGTGTATTTTTGTCCCAATTTTCTCACATCCTGTCCAATAGTTATCATTTTCCTTTTTTTTTTGTCATATTAGCCAATCAAATTGGTGTGATGTCACACTTCAGTGTTGTTTTTATTTACATTTTTCTAATCAAAAGTGATTTAAAATACTTCTTCATATATCTATAGGTAATTTTTATTTTTTCATCTGAAATCCACATGTATGTGTCCTTTGACCATTTATTAATTGGGGAATGGTTTATGTACTCATGAATTTGACTCGGTTCTCCAGATATTTGAGAAATGAGGCATTCATTATAGGCACTATCTGCTTTTCTTCTCAACTTGGTGGCACTGCTTTTGTGTGTACAAAGGCTTTTCAATTCAATGTGAGCAAAGTTATCTATTCTACATTTCATAATGCTCTCTGTCTCTTGATTCTCCATAAATTCTTCCCTACCCATAGAATTGACAGGTAGGCTATTCCTTGCTCTTCTAATTTGATTACTTCATTGTCTATGGTATCTTTTAGCAAGATGCAGTGTCCTTCCTTATCTCTTAATAATGTGGTTTTTGTTTTAATGTTGTCTGAGATCAGGATTGCTACCATTGCCTTTTTTCTTCAGCTGAAGCATTTGATTACTACCTGTGTATTTCCCTCCATCCTGTTCTTGCTCCTGTTTGTCCTCTCTGTCCTTTCACTTCCCTCACCAGAGTTTTGCTTCTTTCTACTCCTTCCCTATCTGCCCTCCCTTCTATAATTCTCCAACCCACTCCACTTTAATTAATCTCTTCCCCTCCTATTTCTCTATTGGCTAAAATGAATTTCTACCTTCAAATTTGTTATTATTCCCTATTTTATTCCCTTTTTGAGTCAGTACCGATGGGAGTAAGCTTAAAAAAATGCCCATCACCACCTCCCCCCACAAACTTACTTTCCACTATCATAGGTCTTTCTTGCCTCTTCATGTGAGATAATTTATCCATTCTATATCTCCCTTCCCTCTGCATCCATTGTACTCTCTCATCCTTTTTTTTTAATACTTCCCTCAAATCCACCTTATACCCATATTCTCCATCTATCTGTCTATCTGTCTATCTATCTATCTATCTATCTATCTATCTATCTATCTATCTATCATCTATCTGTCTGTCTGTCAGTCTATCTATCTATCTCTCTATCACTTCTATCTGTGCTGTTAGTTATACAATTTTTAAGAGTTCCAAATATAATCTTCTGATGTAGGGATGTAAACAGTTTACTTCTCTTGTATCCCTTGTACTATCTTTTCCCCTTTTTACCTGTTTAGGGCTTCTCTTAGGTCTTGATGCTGCATATCAAATTTTTGGTTTAGATCTGGTTTCTTCCTTGTGAAGGTTTAAAGTCTTCTTTTTCATTGAATGGACATTTTTTCTTTTGATACATTATATTTAATTTTGATGGCAAAGTGATTCTTGGTTGTAGTCCTAGCTCATTTGCCCTCTGGAATATCATGTTCAGTGAACTCTGATACTTTACTGTTGTGGATTTCAAGTCCTGTGTGATCCCGATTGTGACTTCCTAATATTTGAATTGATTAGTTCTGTAGTATTTTTTCCATGACCTGATATGAAATTTGGCTATAACATTTCCTGGAGTTTTTATTTTTGGGATTTCTTTCTTGACATGATTGGTAGATTCTTTCAGTGTCTATTTTGCCCTCTGGTTCCAGGACATCAGGGAAGTTTTTCTTGATAATTTCTTGATAGATGCTGTCCAGGTCACCTTTTTGATTATGACTTTCAGGTAGTATACTAATTCTCATATTGTCTCTCCTGGATCTTTTTTCCAGGTCATTTGTTTTTCCATGAGGTATTTCATATTTTCTTCCATTTTTCATTCTTTTGAATTTGTTTGATTGATTCATGTTGCCTTATGGAGTCATTAGTTTCTTCTTGCTCAAACCTCACTTTTAAGGTGTTGTTTTCCTCAATTAACTTTTGTACTTTCTTTTCTATTTGATCCATTGCTTTTTTAAATTAGTATTTTTTTTTCCAATTACAGGTAAGGTTTTCAACATTATAAGATTATAAGTTACAAATATTTTTTTTTCTGACTCCCTCCTTCCTCTGTCCCTTCTTCCAAATGGCAAGCCTCTTGATATACATTGAACATGTAAAATAATATTAAACATATTTCCACATCATCTATGTTGTGAAAGAATAATGAGAACAGAAGGGGAAAACAAGGAGAAAGGGGAAAAAAAGGTGAAAAATAGTATGTTGGTATGACCTGTACCAGATTGCCCTTCTCACTCAGCCTAGTTCAACAGCCCTTTCCTTTCAACCTTCCAGGTTGTCTTGGATTGGGAATATGTTTTAGTCTGTTTTTTTGTTGGTTTTGCTGCTCTAGAATTTGTTCAGGGTCATTTTTTATAGGTAAGTGAACAAGTTTGGGGGACAGCTCCAGCAAATTCCTGCTTTTAACTCTTCCATCCTTAACTCCACCCCCTATATCTAACTTTTCTAAATTTTTATTCACCTCCTTAACTTCTTGCATGTTTATTTTGTTGTTAGATTTATCTACTTCTGAGAGTGGGAGGTTGAGATACCCCACTGTTATAGTTTTACTCTCTATTTCTTCTTGTAACTAATCTACCTTCTCCTCTAAGAATATAGATGCTATACCACTTGGTGTATATATGTTTAGAATTGATATTACTTCATTTTCTATGGTACTGTTTAGCAAGATGTAGTTTCCTTCCTTATCTGTTTTATTTACATCTATTTCTGCTTCTGCTTCTTCTGTGATCAAGGATTGCTCCCCTTCTTTTTTTTTCCTTCACCTGCAGCATAATAGATTGTGCCCCATCCTTTTACCTTTATTTTGTGTGTATCTCTCTGTTTCAAATGTGTGAGCTGTAAGCAAAAATTTGTAGGATTCTAGTTTTTAATCCACTCATGTTTATGGGAGAATCTTTCCCATTTATATTCACATTTATGAGTACTAAATGTAACCCTCCCTCCTATTATCCTCTGCTTATATTTCTTTCTCTCCTTTCTTCCCCTCTCTCATCACCAGTGTTTTGCTTCTTACCACCACCTCCTTCAATCTGTCCTCCTTTGTATCAATCTCTCTCCATTTTCTTTCCCCTTTCCTCTACTCCTTCTACCCTCCATATTCACCATCTCCCTATTCTTTACCCTCTCTCCTTCAACTTCTCTATAGCATAAGATAATTTTCTGTATCCAACTAAGTATGTATGCTATTCCCTCTTTGAGCTAAATCTGATTAGAGTAAGGTTCAAACAATGCTCACCCCTTCCCTTTTTTCCCCTTAACTGTAAAAGTTTTTTTTTTCCTTTTCATGTGATATAATTTATCCTATTTTTCCCTTTCTGTTGGAATCTACTCACCTTGGATTCCCTGCTGGCCCGCCTTCCTCACTCACTCTCCTCGGGGTCTTCAGACATCTCTGGATTCCTTTCTTGAACAGAATGCCCCATACTCACAGAGGTTTGAAAATGCAGCTTTATTGTTACATCTTCTCTTTCCTTCTTTCTCTCTCTTCTCTCACCCCTTACTTACCTCTTACTCTCTCCCTCCCCTTGCTCCCCCTTTATTTCCCCCTGGGCAGACTAAGTCACGTGCCTCAGCAATAGGGGCCAGAAGAAAGGGGGAGCTATCCCATTGGATCATACATGATCAACGCTGTCAGTCCAAAGTTCATATTCTGGTAAAGCAAACAGCCTTATCAGGGCTCTGGCTCCTAGCACCTTGGAATGCAACAGACCACCCAGAGGGCAGCAGGAGGGAACAATGGGGGTTGGGGGCCCAACACCTTTCCTCTTCTCTCAATAAAATCTTTTTTCACCCCTTAATTTTTTCTTATATTATCACATCAAAATCAACTTATACTCACACCCTCTGTCTATGTATACCCCTTATAAATGGCCTAATAAAAAAACAGTTCTCAAGAGTTACAAGTATTATCTTCCCCTACGGGTGTGTAAATAGGTTAACTTTATTGAGTAACTAATTTTGTTTTGTTTTTCTTTCTTTTTTTTACATTTTTATGCTTCTCTTGGGTCTTCTATTGAAGATTGGACATTCTGTTCAGCTCTGGTCCTCTCTTGAGGAATGATTGAAAGTCCCCCATTTCATTGAATGCCCATCTTTTCCCCTGAAAGACTAGGCACATAAAAGGGCACACTAGGGCTGGCCCTCCTCTTCTTCCTCCTCCTTCCTCTTTGGCTCCCCTTCTCTGGTCACATTGCTGCTTCCTCTGCTACCAGTTCAAGATCCGTGTCAAACCCTCTTCAACATGGAAAATTACCATAAGCCAAACCAACAGAAACTGCAGTCACTGAAGAACATGGTGAACAGCCTGTACATCAACTCCATCCAAGCTACCACCACAGCTGACTCAGGCCACTCCAAATCATGCTGCAGTGCAGGAGAGATCATGACAGTTTTTTTTTCTTCCAAAACCCAGTATCCCAGGGATCCTAGCAATGACTATTTCATGCTTTCCAAGGGTCATTCGACTCCCATCCTCTATGCGATATGGCCTGAGACTGACTTCCTACCAGTGGCTGAGCTGTTGAACTTGAGGAAGATTACTTCCATTCTGGATGGCCATCCAGTCCCTAAACAAGTCTTTACAGATGTGGCTACTGGCTCCCTGGGTCAAGGGCTTAGAGTGGCATGTGGAATGACCTACACAGCCAGCTACCATGTCTATTGCTTGCTGGGCATTGGGGAGGTGTCTGAAGGTTTCATGTGGGAGTCCATGGCCTTCTTAGGATTCTACAAGTTGGACAACCTGTTTGCCATCTTTCACTTCAACTGGCTGGACCAGAGTGACCCTGCCCCCATGCAGCACTACGAGAAAGTGTACCAGAATTGATGTGAATCCTTTGGGTGAAATGCCATTATTGTGGAGGAACACAGTGTAGAACTAGGCAAGGTCTTTGATCAGGGCAAGAATAAGCTACTGGCTGTCATTTCAGAGATATATAAGGGCAGAGGAATCTCAGGTGTGGAAGATAAGGAACCTTGGCATGGGAAGCCCCTTCCCAAAAACATGGCAGAACAGATCGTCTAGGAAATATGTAGCTAAATCCAAAGCAAGAAGATTCTAGTTACTCTCCCCAAAGAGGATGCCACCACTGAAAACATCACCAATATCTGGATGCCATCTCCTACAAACTGCAAACTTGTAGAGAAGTTAGCCACCCACAAAGTCTATGGAAGGACCAGTGACTAGGTGATTGCCCTGAATGGAGACACCAAGAATTCCACCTTTTCAGAAATTTTTAAAAAGAAGTATGCCAATTGCTTTATTGAGTGTTTCATTGCAGAACAGAACATGGTGAGCATTGCTGTGGGATGTGCCACATGGGACAGGACTGTGCCTTTCTGCAACATTTTTGCCACCCTCTTCAGCAAGGCCTTCAAGCAGATCCATGTGGCAGCAATTTCTGAGAGCAACATCAACCTGGGTGGCTCAGATTGCGAGGTGTCCATTGGTGAAGATGTTTCTTCTCATATGGACCTTGAAGATCTTGTCATGTTCTGGAGCATTCTAAATGGCACAGTCTATTACCCAAGTGATGCTGTAGTTACTGAGAAAGTGGTTGAGTTAGCTGCCAACATGAAGGGCATCTATTTCATAAAGATCAGACTACAATGCAGTCATTTACAACAATGAAAAATTCCAGATTGGCCAGGCTAAGGTGGTCCTGAAGAGCAAGGATGACTAGGTGATTGTGACTGGAGCTGGAGTGACCCTCCATGAAGTCTTGGCAGCTGCAGAGCAGCTGAAGAATGAAAAGATCAACATTCAGCTGCTTGAGCCCTTTACAATTAAGCCCCTGGATAAGAAACTTGTCCTTGACAGTGCCTGAGCAACCCATGGCTGTATTGTGACTTTCCTGGAATACCATTAGCATGACAGGGGCATAGGAGAGCATGTGACTGCTGCCATAGTGGATGAACCTGGCATTGCTATCACTTGCTTGGCAGTCTCTAAAGTCCCAAGAAGTGGGAAGACAGTGGAGCTGCTGAAGCATCAACAAGGATGCCATTATTCAGGCTGTCAAAGTGGCCTTGTTTTAGGCCTTGTCCCAGATACCTGCTGGCCATTCCAGACCAAAACAAGGAGAAGGGAAGAGAAAGAGAAATATTCTTGTAACTTTAGATACATTAAGTAACTTTTGTTTCTACTGAGAATCAATTAAAAATAAAATTAATTGTTTTTAAAAAAGACTATGCTGAATTATGCTGTGTAGTTAAGTTTTGGTTGTAAAACAAGCTCCTTTGCCTTCCAGAATGTCATATTCCACATCCCTTGATCTCTAATACAGAAGTTGGTAAATCCTGTGTAATTGTGTCTGTGGTTCAACATTATTTAAATAGTTTCTTTCTTACTGCTTGCAGTATTTTCTTCTTGACCTGACAATTACGTAATTTGGCTATAAATCCAAGTATGGTATAGGTTACCATAGGTGTTGTGATCAGTGTATTTTTTCAATGACTATTTTACCCACTGGTTCTCAGACTTCAGGGCAGTTTTCTTGATAATTTCTTGAAAGATGCTGTCCAGGCTCTTTCTTTTTTCTTTTTCCCTTGACCATGACTTTCTGGAAGTCCAATAATTCTTAAATTATCTCTCCTAAGTCTATTTTCCAAGTTACTTGTTTTTCCAATGATGTATTTTACCTTTTGTTCTATTTTTTCATTCTTTTGATTTTATTTGATTAAATCTTGATGTTCCCCAGAGTCTTCAGCTTCTATTTCCCCAATTCTAATTTTTAAAGAATTATTTTCTTCAATTAACTTTGCTCTTCCTTTTCCATTTGGCCGGTTGAACTTTTTAAAGCAGTTTTCTAAGCCATTGACTTTTTCGTGATTCTTTTGTATCCCTCTCATTTCTTTTCCCGTTTTTTTTTTTCTTCTACCTCTCTTATATGAATGTTAAGCTCCTTTTGGATCTCTTCCATGAGTTCTTTCTAGGCTTGAGGCCACTTCCCATTTTTGTTTAGGGTTTTGCCCATAGGTGTTTTGACATTTTTGTCCTCTGCTATATTTGTGTCTTGGTCTTCCCTATCACCATAATAACTTTCTATGGTCAGATCTGTTTTGTTGTCTTTTTAATGAGCTTTTCTCACATCACTTTTTTTTTTTTAAACTTTTTCCTTTCTTTTAAATTTGAATTCTACTCCCAGGTTGGAAGGGGCTCTTTTTCAGGTTTCTTATGTAAATGTCTGCAGGCCTTGGCTGTTTACTTGGTATTGTGCTAATGTTGCCCTTAGATCCACAGGGGACCCTTGTGTCTGGTGCTGTATTTAGGTTGGGAGGTGGCTGCCACTGCTGGAGTCAGTAGGGGTCTGACAGCCTCCTTGGTGCCAACCTGGGGTTCAAGTGGTGGTGTCCACAGTGTCTGAGGCTAGGTGGGTTTTTGTTTTGTTTTGTTTTGTTTTCTGCATTTCCCCATGGCTACACTGAAGGAAATGGATATCTGGCCCCTGGAGGACACCTGTTTGCCCTGGGCTGTGCTGAAATGAGTGTAGGTCTAGGACTGCAGGACTCCTGTCTGCCTGAGATCACTTTGAAGGTTGTGGTGGTTCTTGGAGCTGCAGACTTCTAGTTCCCCTGGCTACGCTAAGGCACATGGGGTATCTGGTGTTAGCAATTGTCTGCTCCACCATACTTGGCTCAGGATCTCCCACTGGCCTTTTGAGGTGGGGCTTGCCATTGGCCTTCTGGGATGCCTCTTGTTCTGGAATGGGCTTCCCTTTTTATCCAAGTGAGATGGACCTATCTGCAAATTCTCCACGTCTCTCTGGCTAAAGGACCCCTTCACTCCACCTTTCCACTGGATCTACTCTTCCAGCATTTGTTCTAGGGTGCTATTTTATGATTGTTTGGTGCTACATATAAGAGAGCTACAGTGATTTACTTTTTACTCTGCCATCTTGGCTCTTAGAAGTTGCCTGTCTTTATTATCTACATCCAGAAATTCTAGGTAGTTTCCTTATATCATTTCTTGAATTGTGCTACTTGTGCTTTTGACTTTTCATACTGTTCTGGGAGGCCTATGATACTTAAGTTGTCTTTATTCAGTCTTCCTTTGGTATCAATATTTTTTGTTTGCATAGCAATCGTACTTTTACCATTATTGCTTTTTTGTATCTCTTCTTCATTGCTGTCTATCATATAAGCATATTTTTCATCAGTTGTTCTCCCTTTTACTTCTCTGCAGAGCCTTGCCTCTATAGAGGCAAGTTCTTCTATTTCAATAATTAATTTTGTTTACAGGCCATAAATATTGCTAAATGATCAGCTTTAATTCCTCCAGATTCTGAAGAAATCAGATTCTGATTTCTCTCTTTAACCATTTGTGATAATTGTACTTTAATTGCTCTTAGAAGTACATAAGATTCTCTTTTTTTTTTTGAGATATTGATTTATTTCATTTGTCTTGCAATAAGTGTGTGTGTGTGTGTGCATGCGTGCGTGTGTGTGCGTGTGTGTGTGCGTGTGTGTGTGTGATTTATTTATTTATTTATTTTTAGTTTGTGACATTCATTTTACCAGATATAGAGTTCCAAATTTTCGCCCCCTCCTTCCCTTTCTCCCTTCCCAACACATCATGAGATCTCATATAGACTCTACATACACATTCACATTAAACATATTGTCATATTCATGTTTGCAATATATATTTAAAGACAATTTTTCTCTTTTAGATGTCTTGGTAGCTATCTTTCCTTATGATTTTAGTATGCCCCCTTTTGATTTATCTTCCTGCGCTCTAGGTTTTAAACTGAATTATATTCCTTATGATTTATTTGCTGATTTTAGTCCGTTTTCCTCCCTCCCTTTTATTGTCCTATTGCTAACTTTCATCATCGTTCCCTATTTGATGGTAGGTTCAATTCCAGTGGATATTCTTCTACCTTTTTTCTACCTTTAATTTCATGACCCTTCAGCTCTCTCCCAGGCCATCACCTCTACACTCTTACCTCTTTTCTTCATCTTTACTACTTGGTAAACCAGTTAAACTACACACTTCCCTCTTCTCTTGAGTCCCTTCATCCATTACCATATTGTCATAGATGCCTGTCTAAACCTTAGCATTGAATAATTCCTGCTGGCCACAAAATCTACTCTTTCAGACGTGCTACTGATCACAGTTAAGAAAATCACATAACCATTTTGATTTGATCTATGGAAAAAAAAATAAACATTATGCTACATAGCCTTTAGCCCTCATTGCCATTAGGCAATCCTTCTATACCTCCTTTATCAATTCACTATCCCACTCTCCCCAAAGGTCCTTTTGAAATTTTTGTTCCTTCCTTAAATTTTCCATACATCCTCCTCCCTGATCCCTGAAAACTCTGACAGATGATAACCTTGCTCATACTTTTATAGAAAATATTCAGACCACTTATCACAAAATTTTTCTTCTCTTCTCTTCCTTATCTCATATAACTCAGATGTCTTCTACCATTATATCCTCCTTCACCCTGCTCACATGAAGTGGTGGTCTTACTCCCCACCAATGCCCATCCCTTCCTCTGCATTAACAATTCCATTCTATCCCATCTCCTCAAACATATTACACCTTTCTATCATCCCCATTGTGCAACAGTTTCTCCTTCTCTATTGATTCTTTACCTATTGCAAGTGTATGTGTGTGTGTGTGTGTGTGTGTTGTGTGTGCGTAAGTCATTTTCTCCTCCATTCTTGAAAAGAACCCACTTTATTTGATCATTCCATCCTTATTAATTATAGTCCTATATCTCCTTTGCCCTTTGTGACCAAATAACCAAAAATTTCTCTACAATTGATTTCTGTTGTAATCTGGCTTCTAACCTCATCATTCCACTCAAACAACTTTCTCAAAAATTACCAACGATTTCTTAATTGCCACATCCAATGGACTTTTCTTAGCCCTCATTCTCTTCACTTTGGAGAATTTGCTTCTCACTAGCATCAGTTTCTGCCGCAAGTGACTTGAGGAGGGAAAGGACTGGTCTCATATTTCAGCTGAAATAAAAAAAGAAAGAAAAGCAGGGATAGCAATCATATTCTTAGACAAAGCAAAAGCAAAAATATATTTAAAAGAGATAAGCAAGGATGTAACTTCTTGCTGAAAACTATATTAGAGAATGACTAAACATATATGCATCAAATAATACAGCAT
Organism: Pseudochirops corinnae; assembly: GCA_028646515.1. Taxonomy (NCBI): domain Eukaryota; kingdom Metazoa; phylum Chordata; class Mammalia; order Diprotodontia; family Pseudocheiridae; genus Pseudochirops; species Pseudochirops corinnae. The sequence goes on along the minus strand of CM053589.1, from coordinate 62,029,025 downwards.
CCAAAGTCTTAAAGGAAACATTAAATGAGTTCTAGGAGGAAACAGAGAGTAAAACTGTTCTAGTGGGGGACCTTGTAATGCCATGCACTAGCAGATTCCCAAAGGAATGCTACTGTGAACAGCTTTTAGAGTTGAGATTACAAAATATAGTGAACATTCTGTTTAT
>CM053589.1:61999786-62021438 GCA_028646515.1 Pseudochirops corinnae | reverse complement strand
CTTTCATGTCTGGTTTTGCTTTTTTTTTTTTCTTTTCCCAGTGATCACTCATTGGTTACAGCCCTTCTATATGACCAAACTATTGTACAATGTGAAAGTATTTGCAGATCCTATACATGATTGCATGCCACCATGGGGGGCAGGGGGGAAGGGAGGGGAGAAAATCTGAAACTCAAGTGATTGTGGAACTGAATCTTGTAAATTAAAAGTAAATGAGTAAATAAAAAAAAATTAAAAAAAAAAAGAAAAGTGGGTACCCTCTGATATGGAATAGGTGAACACATTGTGGTATGCCAATATAATTGGGTATTATAAATGTAACAAGGTTGCTACCCACATGAAGTGACTTGTGAAGGTCTCAGCAGTTAATAAGAGATATATCTAGTCTCTTCTCTCCCTACACTTCTCCAAGGAAGACTTAATTCCTTCCAGGCAGGCAAATAAGAATTTGGGTCAGAGTGCCAATGATGTTTTCCTCTCTTCAGGAGAAGGGGTACCAAGCTAGAATTATATCTATCTGGTACCTTAAATATTATAATCTAGGGGATGTAGTTCTCAGGTACAGGCTAAATTTCTGATCATTATTTCTTAATGTGGAAAAGAAGACAAGTTAAGCCATGATTATTGAGCATTATTATTCATAATTGATGGGGGTTGGTCTATATAATAGAAATTAACTCGGGAATAAATTTTGAGAAACCAAATGCCAGAATGAACAGATACACACACACACACCAAAGCCTAGAAACTGAAAAAAGGCTAAATAGTTTTCTTTCTTTTCCTTCCTTCCATCCTTCCTTCCTTCCTTCCTTCCTTCCTTCCTTCCTTCCTTCCTTCCTTCCTTCCTTCCTTCCTTCCTTTCTTTTTTTCCTACAGGGCATAGTCCTCCACTTGACACATTCCGCAGCTGAAGTTGCTGCTTCCAGTCACCCCACTGACTCTAGCTTGGCTCCAATTTCCTCTTGCCCCACCCCTCTCTGCTATGTCAGCAAGTTCAAGGGGCATGGAAGATGTTCAAATTCCATAACCATTACACTTCCTTCCTTCCCCCTTCCTTTTTTAAAAAATCTTTTTTGCTTTCTCTCTTTCATTTAATGAGTTTCCCACTAGAATCTCCCTTGGGTTGCTAAAGTGCTAAATATTGGCCTTCTGGTTTTTCTTCTTTAAAGTCAAGGGGAAAACAGTCTTATTAGTTTATTTTTATCCTCTCCATCCTATTTTTTTCTTTCTGTAACAAATACTCATAATACAATAAAATCCAGCTTATCTTTATCTGTAGACTAAACCCATCAGTTGGTTGGTTGGTTGCTCAAAGAGGAACAAAATGACATCACTACGTCAAGTCAAATTTCAGTGTGTCTGACTGTGACTGATAAGACCAATCTGAGCTCAGAATGTTCTAGCACAGATTGGACATAAACAGTTCATGTGAACATATGGGGTACATTCTTTAAATTTGTGCATCTTGCTTTTTTTTTGAGCTATTTCAAATCTGTTTTGCTGATACAGCACATCACCTTCTCTGATGTGGGCATGTCATGCTGAATGGTCTTGTGCCAGTGTTTCCCATGTCACAAAACAATTCCAAAGTTCTTAATGGAGACATTGAGAGTGTTCTTATATTTCTTCTTCTGACTGTCATGTGAATGCTTGCCCTGTGTGAGTTCTCCATAAAATTGTATTTTTGGCAAGCATATATTTTGCATTTGAACAACCTGGCCAGCTCATTGGAGCTGAGTGTTCTGAAGTAGCTGGGCAATTTGTTTTGAGAAAGTACCTCAGTGACTGGTACCTTATCCTGCCAGGTGATCTTCCCAACCTTCCTGAGACAATTCAAATGGAAGTGATTCAGTTTTCTGGAGTGGACCTAATATACTGTCCAGGTTTCACAGACATACAACCATGAGCTCAGCAAATGGCTCAGTTACCAAATAAAAAAAAAATTTTAAAAATTATTTGTATTCAAAATGTAATTGAAAATGGTTCACCATGTAGCAATGATAAAAATGGGGTGGTGGTGGTGGTGAATAGGTATAGAGGGAGGAGTCCCTTCGTGGTCACCAAAATGAAGAAGTGTAGGGGGAGGAATCCCATCTGGGTGGCCTAAATGAAGAGGTATGGAAGGGCTGAGTATTTGAGGGATCTCATATGAATCCCTAGAGGGTTCTTGTCTGGAAAGAATTTCACAGGACTCAAGCTATCTTTTGGCAGAGTCAAAAAAGTATATTGTTACACTGACTTTGCAGAGGGCAGAAGAGAGGGGGGGAACCTGCAAGCTTACAGGGTTCTAAGACAGAGTTATAAAGGGTATAAATTCCATAGGATATAGCCACACCTTAAGGAAAAGCTGTTGAGGCAAATGGTATAGTTATTTTGATGTGCCAGCTTCCATTACATGCAATGGGTTCTCACAACTGACAATCATCCACAAAATGGTGTGCTATAAGACGGAATAAAACAGTTTCTTTGGATGTGAGGGAGAGAGTGGATTCAATTTATTTTTATTGTTACAATAATAACTTCATCTTATTTATTTTGATTTAGTTTTATATCACATTCATTTCCAATTATCTTCCTCCATAGCAAACTATCTCTCATACATAAGAAAGATTTGAGAAGAAATTTTTAAAAAGTCAGTCCTGCCAAACAAATAAATAGATCAACTGTGTCTGACAGTATATACAACATTCCACAACTGTAATCCTTTATTACTACAAAGTTCCATTCATCATTTCTTCTCCAGAGTGAAGCTCATCATAAAATTATGGAGCACTCAGTTTGGTTATATTTTTTTATTCATTTATTTAGCCATTCACCAAATGACAGATATCGATTTTATTTTCCTTTCTTTGACACCAAAAAAAAATGTTCCTAAGGATATGTCAATATTTGTTGAATCTTTCTCTGTCTTTGACTTCACTATAATTTATGTCTAGCCATGTGATCTCAGGGTCAAACAGATATGAACATTGAAGTCACTTGCTTAACATAATTCTAAATTTATTCCAGAATTATTAAACCAATTCATAGCTATAATGACAGTGTAAGAGTACTTCTGTTTTTTCATAGGCCCTTCAACATTGATTATTTTCATTTTTGTCCCTTGCTAATTTACTATATGTAAAGTATAATCTCAGAGGTTTTTTATTTGTATTTTTCTTATTTTCAAAGATATGATGCAACCTTGCACATTGTTCTTACTAATTTACGATTATGCTTTCAAGAACTGAGTGGTCATAATCAATGTTGAAATCCATTACTTAAAAGCTTTTACTTTTATGTATTTGTTTTACTTCCTCACATAGCTTACATATCAGACTAATACCACCTTTTGGCTTTTATATGGACTTAAAATTTTATTGGTTTAGAGGATTTCTGATGAAGAAGCTTTATCACCAATGATGAACTGAATCTTCTCTGCAACTAAGAGCTGTAAAGAGTTTTCTGGGACCACTGAAAGGTAAAGTCACTTGCTAGGGTGACATAGTCTTTATGTGTCTGCTATAAAACTTAAACCCAGGTTTTTCCAAGTCCAGAGTGAGCTCTCTATCTACTGTGTAAGGAACATTTATTAATTCAAATGATATGAATTTCTATTGTGTCTCAGATATTTATTGCAAAAAAAAAATCCTAAATGAAATTTGTTCATTCATTCTACCATGATGTTATGAATATTTAGTTTAGACCCAGGAAGTTCTTTGAGATCCTAGGGAAAAACATGTTATGGCAAGTATTTTGCATATAGGGATGTTAGAAATCATCAAGTTCAACTTCCTTAGTTTAATGAAAAAGAGGCTGAAGCACAAGCAGGTTAAATCACTTGTCAATAGTCACATTGTGAGTAATGAACAGGGTTCAAATCCTGAACCTCCATCATCAAATTCAGTGCTCTTCCTAATATACTAGAATGCCTCCTTTCAAATGTATGCTCAAGGATAGACCTATTTCTTTGTGACTTTTGATTTAATCTAGTGACCAGAAAATAGAAATAACATGGACACAAAATATGGTTTCATCAAAAATAATTTTCTGTCTTCTAGAGTCAGGCTTTCATATGTAATAATGATAAAGAATAATCATTAAGGAATTTAGTTAAGATGGGAAGAAACAAGGAAGAAAGGAAGGAAGGAAGGAAGGAAAGTAGGAAGGTAGGAAGGAAAGAAGAGAAGGAGGAAGGAAGGGAAGGAGGGATGAAAGAAAGGAAAGAGGAAGAGGGAAGGAAGGGAGGGAGGAAGGCAGGAAGGAAGGGAGGAAGAAAGGAAAAATTCATTTTAAAGTACTTTATATACTCCCTATTGCCTTCAGGATTATGTATAAAAATCTTCTGTTTGGCTTTTAAAAGCTTTCATAAACCGGACCTTTCCTACCTTTCCAATCTCCTTAGACTTTCTCTTCTCCACATCCTCTGTAATTTAATGACACTGGCCTCTTTGCTTCATCTCCAGACTCTAGGCATTTTCATTGACTGTCTCCCAAGGATGGAATTCTCTCCCTCTTCACTTTTCTCCTGAAGCTTTCCTGGCTTCCTTCAGGGCCCAGATAAAATTCTACCTTCTAAAAAAAACTTTTTCAGATTTCCTTTAATGCTAATGCTTTCTCTCTGTTTATTATTTCCAATTTATTCTGTATGTATTTTGTGTCCACGGCCATTTGCCTGTTGTCTCCCTCATTAGCCTGTGAGCTACCTGAGAACAGGGAGTATTTTTTTTGCATTTCTTTGAATCCCCACTGTTTGACACAGTGCCTGGCACATAGTAGGTGCTTGATAGGTATTTTTGACTTGACTTGACAAAACATTCTTAGAACATATGGGAATATAAAACAGAAAAAAAAAAGCGACATTCCCTGCTCTTAAGGAGCTCCCAGTCTAATAGAGACAACGCATAAAGGAGGTTTCAGAGACAAGTTGGATAATTAGTATAACACCAACATGAATAATATTCTACAATACGTAGGACTTCTCTGCTGGGTAGTACAGATTCTCTTTGCTGATAGCGTTTATGTTTATCTATGAGGTTATTAATACCAGCCCTTGAGTCAAAGTGAATATAAGCCACAATGTCAGCACCCAAGTCTATTTTTTTCCATTACTCAGTGCTAAGAATAGTACCTTTCTACCAAAAATCATATATAAAGATTATTGTCTACTGTGTATGAGGAAATATACACATGCAATTGTATTGCGACATAAATCAAGAGGTCACTGGATGATGAGAAAAGCTGGGTGTTAGAGAAAAAGGGACCTGAACTTCAAAGACCACCAGAGATTGATGGCAGGAGACATCTGCAATCAAAAATCACTTTCCATCTCCAGTGTGACTGACATCAGAAAGGAATTTCATTTGGTTTGGAAGAGATTACCCTACACCTTAGTTAGATTTTCAGTTTTTGAGTTGAAAGAGTTTCCTCCAACTATCTAGTTGTTTTTTTTTCCTTTTTTCACATAATGTGGTGATACTTTGAGTGATCTTTTCCTCTTGAAGAAAAGGAAGTAAACCTCAGATGAGCTAGGCTGAGCATACCTAACAGAGTAGATGACTGCACTTCAAGACACCAATTAATTAACCACTATATTATGTTTCAATGAATGAGGATGATCATTGAATGTTCCATTGTCATGGTCTTATTATCAATTGGCCCTTCTGAAGAATCATTACTGCTTGAGAAAGATAAAATTCAATTTATTGAAAGACAAGGCCATTAAACCCTGGATATGTGCTGTATTCTGTGCCTCAGATTTCATAGCTGAAAATGAATTTCTTATGGGGAATAATGGAAGATAATGAAGATAGAAACAATTACCAAAAGTAGGGTCTAGTGATTATCAGCACATCAATATTTGCATATTAGGCCCCAAGGAATTATTTGGAAGACATCTGTTTTATTAGCAAGGTTTTATGAGCCATAAAGGATTTTATTCTTCATTATTCATTGTTTTCTAGAAATTCACATGAAATGAAATCTGTTACTTTTTTTTTTAGTCACCTGCCTCATGGCAGAAACAGGTGTGTCTTGCAGGTATTCTTTAGAATGCAAATAATCACAGGTCAATGAAAACTCCAAAGAAAGCCAACTTGCACCTGAGAAATCAACATAAATATAACCAAGTTATTACAGAGTAATAATTAGTCATGGACAACCTTGCCATATCCTGGGGCGAAAATAGTTAGAAGCTTATTTGCTTAGCTATCCTTGACAATATCATAATTATTATTTGGCATCTTGTTACCTTCTAATTATGCAGAATTGAGGGTGGGTTGGGTGCATAATGAAGTACACTTCACCTAGTAGGCTCCCTCCAGAAAAATTAGTCTCAAAAAAGATGTGGGTGTCATGCAACTAAATTAAGGAGGTAACTATCTGGTGCCAATAGAAAAGGCAGGAAGGTAAAAACAAACAAACAAACAAACAAACAAACAAACCAAAAAACCTATTTATTAAGCACCTGTTTGGGGCCAGGCCACTATCCTAAGCCTTAATTGCCTATGGAATAGCAAGCACTGTGTTAAGTGCAGGGTCCAGAAAGAAAGAAAAAAGAAATCTATCCAAAAGGAACTCAGAGTCTAGTGAAGGAGACATAATGCAAACAAATGTGTACAGACAAGCCATATCCAGGATAAATTGGAGGTAATTAACAGAGGGAGGGCATTAGAACTAAAGGACATCAGAACATTCCCCCATAGAATGGAAGACTTTATCTGGGACTTGAAAGAAGCGAAGAGGAGGAACTGTGGAGGGAGAGGCTTCCAGGCATGGGGGATAATTTGATTAGAAATTTATCTCTTCCTTAAAAGGGCTTCTTTCTACTCCACTAGTACACTTCATTTAAATTGATGATATCTTCATCTTCACAAATTCACTGAAGAATATGGAAAAGCCATGAATTACAAACTTTGCTAAATTTTGATGAATGTTTCTGTTGGAGTGGAGAAAGTAGGTGGATGGGGAAAGGAAGACTAGACTTCTCTTCTATTCCTTATAAAATAATACAGTTTTAAAAAGTGAAACCTTTTTAAAAGAAGTTTTAACATGGCTGTTCAGCCAACCAGCTTTTCAGAAATATTTCAGGTGTCCTTAACTAGGACCTGGACACCTTTCTTTCTAGGGGGATGGATATCCTGGAATAGTTGGAGATGTGGAAAGGGTTTTATGTTAACTTTTTACAGCTAAATGGTGATTTTTCTATAGAAGCTCCTTAATTCACATGATATGAAAAGTATGAATGATTTACACATTCTTTAAATACACTTGGAAAAGGCAAAAGTCCTCAACAACAGAGGCTATCAAATAATAGATTGCATTGCAAAAAATGTTATCTTAATTCTAAGGGGAAAAAATGAAGTATCTGCAAATAGATGTTAACGTAAAGGAAGAAAATGAACTAACTTCATGTGATCTGAATGGGCCAGATGTATTGGTGAGGGTATAAGGAGGCATAAGCTTTTGCTTCAGCTCCTCCATTTGTCTTTCCTCTGGGATCCATGTTCAGGGGAAAACCAACCAACCAACCGAGCAACCAACCAAAAATATCTTCTTTTTGTCTTCAGTGGGCAGAGAAATGCTCAAATATTTCTATCTCTTCATTGGTAGATAGAGTAGAAAACAAAAATAATAACCTTTCTCTGTCTCTCTGTCTCTGTCTCTCATGTACCACACACACACACAGACACACACACACACAAACACACACACAAACACACACACAGAGCCTTTATAAGGTCAATTTCATTCTTAGTATTTGCATTCCCTGCATCTCTGAACACTTAGCACAGAGTCTGACTAATTATAGTACCAGGAAATTATTAAGTACTAGTGGAAAACTAATTACTCTCGGCAAGGTATACCCAGAACACCCCAGGTGAAGTATATGATAGCTCTTTAAATATTTGAAAAAAGGAGAGACATCTTGTTTAAGTCTCCAACTGAATAAAACTGATTGGTGACAGAAAGAAGTGATTTCATTGGCCAAGAACACCAACAACATCTACTGACAGCTAGTGGTGCAGTGGATAGAGCACTGGGTCTAGGTTCAGGAATATCTGAGTCCAAATACTAGCTGTGTGACCTGGGACAAGTCAGTTAACCTCTGTTTGATTCAATTTTGTTATCTGTAAAATGGGAATAATAATAGCACATATCTCTTAAGGTTGTTGTGAGGATTAAATGAGTTAATATTTTAGATCATTTAGCATAGATCCTGGCACAAAGAAGGCATTATATAAATGCTGTTATTATCATTGTTTTGAAGAATAAGAAAAATATCACAACAAAAAAAGTTGTCTAAATGAATGGCAGCAACTAATGTCCCATATATGCCTACTTTGTCATCTCTACCAGAATTTCTATTATCTGCGTATTCATCGAGGATACTAAGGCAAAGAAATCTATGACGGACTTTAAATGCTTGCAGGTGGCTATGATGTCCCCTTAAAGTTTTTTTTTTCTTCATTTGCTAATAAATACCTCTTCTATCAGCTTGTCATAGTACCTCCATAAACAGAGATAATTCCATTTCAGTAACCACTCTTAGATACATACAAGCTATGTGACTTTGGGCAAGTCACAATCTTATTTGCCTCAGTTACCTCACCTATAAATGAACTGGAGAAGGAAATCGCAAACTATTCCAATATCTTTGCCAAGAAAATTCCACATATGGTAAACATAGAGTCGGACATGACTGAAATGACTGAACAACAATGGAAGCATTTTAATCAAGACAGAGTACTAGAAGACTATAAGTAACTTCCCTTGATCTGGATACTATGCCTCTTTTATTTTTATTTTTTTTGTCTTTTTTTTTGGAGGGGAGAAAGCAGGGAAATATGGGTTAGGTGACTTGCCCACAGTCACACAGCTAGTAAATGTTAAGTGTCTGAGGTCAAATTGGAACTCAGGTCTTCCTGACTTCAGGGCCAGTGCTTTATTCACTGCACCACCTAAATGCCCCTACTATACCTCTTTTAAAGGACAAGGATTTGTTTGGCTTTCTTATCATGTTGGACTCATGTATGTTGAACTTGTAGTCCTCCAAAAAAGCATGAGGTCAAATAAACTGTTGTCTAACTTTATCTCCTCTGTCCTCTCTTATTTTTTAAAAAAACGTAGTGCCTAGGGATGGCTAGGTGATGCAGTGAATAGAGCACCCGCCTTGAAGATGGGAGAACCTGAGTTTAAATCCTGCCTCAGACAGTTAACACATACTAGCTTTGTGACCTTGAGCAAGTCACTTAATCCCAATTTCCCTCCAAAAAGCAAAAAGTAAAAATAAAAATATAGTGCCAGGCTTTATATTTATCTCAATTAATTTCATCTTATTGGATTTAGTCTATTATCTCAACTTGATGATGTCTTTTTTTTTGGTGCCACTTGTGTCACTTAATGCATTAATTCATCTTTCCATGCTTTATGTTGTATGTAAAATTGATAAGCATGCCATTTACTTCTTCATTTAAGTCATTGATAACAATATTGTGCAGAATTAAGGTTCTATTGCTCTTACTCTTCCATGAATTTGTTTTTCACTTCTCCATCTGAAAATGAAATGAGTTACAGGTGGAATACTGGTGTGAGGTGGTTGCTGGTTTTGTGTGGAAGGTTATCTTGACAATTTTAATAATAAGAAAAAGTAGATGATGGGATGCACGTTTACATTCAATAAAGTGAATGTAACAATATGCTGTTACATGAATGCTTTAGTGAGATCTCCAAGTCAGCAGAAGTATAAAGTATATTGTCATAATACGGGGGAAAAAATTATATTAGTATTTGGAATTAATACTTTATTTTGACAGATCATTGAAGACTTTTATTTTTCTTTCTTTATCTGAGATTTTCTGGAGCTGCAGAAGTACAGAAGGGCTAAACCATAGGAAATACAAACCAATAGACTAACAATTACATGAATAGACTGTTTCAGAACTTTTCAGGAGATTGGCCTCAATTTGGAAGCAATAGTTCAATTGCTCTAGTTCTTATTTTGGCTAGGTTTATTCTGTTATTCTTATGGCCTAACTGCCACTGTGATTTCAAATAGAAGGGAACCATGTGTTCTTCAGTGTCATCAAGGTTATTATTACTCTTACTTATAGAAACTCAACTCTTTAATGCCAATTCATTTAAAAATAACAGTGTCGAAAACAAAATTTACTCCACTGTGTGAGACTAGATGGCAAGAAGCCTAACTGAAGGAAGGACTGAAATTAAAATGAATATATTTTCTACATAAATATATTTGTCATGCAACTATTATATGAACGGCATGGTACTAGCTTCTGGGATTACAAAGGAATTTCGTGCTCTGGAATATTACATACAACTGGGATGATATAACCTATCCATTATGGGTGGTGGAGAGAAGGATTCATATGTATGATTCCTTTTATGTTTAGAACTCTGAGTTCCATACAGATGTGCAACTCACCTCAAACTTAAAGGCTTAGAAATTTTATGATCATAGAAAGTTTAAATGACTTGATACAGCAGAATGTATTAAAGCAAAGACTGAAACCCACCTGGGTCTTCTTGACTTCAGGGCCAATATACCCTAGGCTACATTGCACATATGGTATTCTTTCTGGGTTGATGAGCTCCTACGTTTTTGGTTTGTTATGTTTTTGTTTGTTTGTTTGTTTTTTGTTTGGGTTTTTTGTTTGTTTGTTTTTGAGCAGGGAGGTGAAACAGTTGGGGTTAAGTGACTTGTCCAAGGTCACATAGCTAGTAAGCATCAAGTGTCTGAGGCTGAATTTGAAAGTCCTCCTGACTCTAGGGACAGTGCTCTATTCACTGTGCCACCTACCTACCCCTTGATGAGCTAATATGAAAAAAAAAAAGACAATAAAGGCCTTCTTCCTGTCCCTCAGAATTTATTTGGATTAAAATAGAGCTTTTGAAATCAAAATCTAGGACATTGTCCTAGAAAGGAATCTAAAAATCTTAATCTAAAAGTCTAGGCTCAGAGAGACCCATTGCCTGAACAATTCAACTCTACTCTGCTGAATATTATATGAACCTTAATTAAGGACTGAGCAGAAATTTCTGGGGAATCAATGTGTGTCATTTCTGGATAATTGATACACTACTATTAGGAATTTAACAAACATTAACTCCATACTTTTTAATGTTTGGAAGAGAGCTATGTATACCTATTGATTTGAGTTTTGGAGTTGAGGAGAATAAAGAACATTGGGAGATTCATAACCAGTATAGCTCACTTAAACAGACCAAAATAGTCTTGTCATCTAACCATGGATTCTGCACAGAAAATATCTGACCAAACAAGTATCTGTACAATGCTGGAGTCCATTTTCAGGATCTTCATACAAAGGTTAGGGTTTTGCTAAATATTGGTATTCAGGAAATACAAAATAGCATATTGATGACAAGCCAGGATATATCAAATCATGAAAAGACAAGACAGCTTTCTAGTATATTAAACAACCTCAGAGAGTAGATAGGGTCCTATAAGATGATGGGTTGGTAGAAATGACAGATAAAGAGACTCTGAGAAGAAAAGCCTGCTCATCTAGTAAAGAGAGATTGAAAGAGCTAGGTAATAGTTCAGATGAAGATGAAATTGGGTTTTGGTACTCACCAGAGACTCAGCCAAGTATCTCTTTGCAAAAGAGGAATGTCTTAATAAAGATAATGTGGAAGGATCAAACCCTGAGGCAGCCTTTCTCAAACATAATAGCCCAAATATAGAAGACATTCACAGAAGTCTATGCCATTGAACATGAACATTTGAAAGCTCATTATTGAGAATAAAGGAGTTTGATAGCCAATGTAAAATGCAGTGTTGTTTGTCAGGGAGCAGATTTACCTATGATACAAATCAGAAAAAAAAATGGAGTAGTGTTTACTCATATAGCCAAATGAAATTAATTGAGGGAGTATTTGTGTGCTTTGTATTTAGATGAAATGGATTTAATGTGTTTCACTGTACATTTAATTATCCCAATTAAACTATGTTTTCTCATGGTGAATGCAGTTCTGATTTGTATACTGGTACACAGTATTTAGTATTCACTATTGATATGTACTCCTCTGATAAAATTATTTCTTTATGTTCACAAGCTATGTTATTACATATAACCTATACAGTTGATTATTGTATGTGACTCTATCATGTATGAATGATTGCATATTATTAATATAATGTGTGATTTATAATGTAACTTGAACTGAAACTATGTTAACTATGTGAGCTATGTGAAATGCTAATGTGCTGTTTTTGAAGCCCACAGACACACTTATTTCTCCCAAGTGATTTATAGGGACAGTAGATTTTTTATTGTGGGGAGTATGTAAGGCTATGCTCCTTTCAAACTTTGGCAAATGAGCAGGATGTAAGGACAAGGAGAAACAATAAAATATTAAGGTCAACGCTTTTCATATTTTAGTGAATCATTTTGTACCTTGTAAGGAATGTGAGGCTTTCAATAACTCATTTGCACCTAAAAATCCAGGAAAACAGTTGCTCATCCAGAAGAGGCAATATACTACCCCCTTGACACAGATTGCTTCTATGTTATTTCTTGATTAATTCATTTGCATAGACTACCAGGAAATAAATAGTTTTAAAAGTAAAGATTTTTAAACTCCCATTGTTGCTTATTGTGCAAATGGCTAGTGTTTAACAATCAAAAGGCAAAGAGCTCCTTTCCTTGAAAAATCCATGATCTAATGGAAACAACTATATACAAAATATAAGTTAGGGTGAGATATATCTCTAATTTGACTCATCAGTGCACCAGGAAGAAATGTTACAAGGACTTCTCTATTTGTCTAACTTTTTCCTGGTTGGTGGCAAGCCTCGGAAACAAGGCTTTTTTTAAATTTTAAAAAATTTTAAATTTTTTTAGAATCAAGGATTTTTGAGAACAGAATTTAGAAGATTTCTGCTAGTTTTATGGCAAGGACCTCTGCTCTTCCTGCAAAAGCATAAAAGTACCTCAGTCGGGGTGCCTAGGTGGGCCAATGAATAGAGCACTGGCCCTGGAGTAAGGAGGACTTGAGTTCAAATCTGACCTCAGATACTTGACACACTTACTAGCTGTGCGACTTTGGGCAAGTCACTTAACCCCAATTGCCCTCAAAAAAAAAAGTACCTCAGTTCAGGATTGTAGCTAAGCCTGAGGCAGAGCTTGCAGCGGAGGTGGTAGAGACTATAGCCAACCAGTGAGAAGTAAATCCAAGGAGCACAGTGAAGCAACTCATTCAGCAGCAATGTTGAGTACTATACAAGGTAAGCCAGCCTAGTAGCTGAGCAAACTTCCCAACAGTAGCAATGTGATAGGCTAAAAGATAAGTGGTAGGCCAAAAGGAAAACTAGAAAGACCACACTGTCTATAAAACTGTGGTGTGAGTTGCCTTGGCCTCATGTCCCTGACATACTTTTGTCTCAATACCAGTGCATGTGTCCATTTCTATGTGTATGTCCACTCATCACACTGACACTGTATTTGTTGGAATATGTATCCTGGATTTATATGTAAAAATGCCGTATTAAAAAAAAAGATTTTCCTAAGAACTGATTGTCTCTCCTGGATGATTGTTAATGGGAAACGCATCAGTGGGGACTCATTAATTATAATGTTAGAATTATAGTGGTTGCCACCACCCTCATTCTCAGGAACAGAAAGATGTATTAAATAGGCTGCATGTAGGACTTGAACACTGTAGAGGACCACAAGCCAGTGGGACTTTGACCCTAATGGCTGAATAAGCCCTCTCAGCAAAAGAGACTGCTACTAGGCCCTGATTGCTTCACCACCCTCCAGGAATGATCACAGACATGAGCATTAGTTCCTCATATGTATGGTTTTGTAACACCATGCACAAGCAGCTTCCCAAAAGAATGCAATTGTGAACAGCTTTTAAAGTTCTGATTACACAGTATAGTGAACACTGCATTTATTCTATAACAAATCAAAACAAACATTCACAACAAATCACAATATAATATTCACAGCATTACATATTATCACAGAAAATCACAATATAGTGTTCACAACAGCTCAACATTAAAATGGCCACATAGTTTTTGCCAAAGTGGTCCCACAGTATTTAGAACAAAGAACAAAAGAACAATCATCTGGCATCCCTAAGGAGGTTTGGCTCCTTACTTAATCATTCAATCATTTCACAAAACAAGTCAGTCTTCCACTCACAGGGCAATCATAGATTAACTCAATCAGTCACTTATCTAGCAATCAGTCACTAAGTATCATTAATCACTAAATACAATCATTAGAAAATTACACAAACCCTCCACCCCCGGTGTCTAGTAAACTTTAATTTCATCTTGAATTCAATATCCAAGGAGAGGTTTTCCTTCATCTTGACTTGGGGTGGTCTCTCAGATTCCCTGGATCCCCTTCCATAGTCCCAGTTCCTACCTGAATCCCCCAAATAGTCACATGGATTCAGAAGCAGACAGCTCTGAGGTTCTTGTCCAGTCCTCCAGGCAGTTCCTGCTACACACTGAACTTCACAGGGTCCAGCACATCTCAAAACCTTCACAACTTCTGTTGCTGAGAACCCAAGGATCAACCAAGCCACAAACAAAGAAAGTCTTATCCTGGTCATGCTTCTTCAGTCCTCCTGCAATCTGGCTGGCCCTAGGACTCAGAAGAAATCTCAGCCTTCCAGATTGCCTTCTGGGCAGCAACTTCAGCCTTCACCAGATTCTGGTCTTATGAAAATGACAACTCAATTCTCAGTCCAGCATGTAGCAGCCCAGCTTCCAGATGCTGGGAAAATTCTTCTTACTCTACCAGGAGCCTGCCAGGAGAAAAATACTTGATTCTGACTGTCTCTCTCTTACACTCTTCTTATACACACACACACACACACACACACACACACACACACACATTGGCTTCCTTTTTCAGCCAAATTCTTTCTGTTATTTCAGAACAGGAGACAGAGTTCACATCCTCTGCCTCTTAGCCACAAAGGTTTTATTAGTTACTAAGGGCTAAGTACCTGCTTACTTGACATAACACAAAGGAGTCTTCAAATTTAAATTAATTACCATTACAGGTATGCACTCCTGATCTGGGAACAAGGACGCAGTAAGTGTTCTTAGGGGAAATATCATAATGTTTCAATGTAGTACTAACTAGAAACCTTGGGATAACTCCATCCTACTCTAGGGAAGTTTGGAACATCCTACTCAGCACTTTTACCCTGATAACCAGGATAGAGAACATGGCAGTCACTATGAGGCAGGTGAGAACTAGGGCACCAGGGTCATCCTCAAAGAGTGGCTTATGAGGACTATGCAGTTTTTCACTATATATACTGGACTCTCACATGAATTAAGTTGACTTTGTTTTCCACGATTCTTGAAGCATATCTCTTTTATGATATTTCAGCTGCTGGGTAAGGAGCTCTTTTCAAGTAGCCCTTCTCAGCTCTGCTGCTGGTCAGCAGGGTGCTCAACACTTTTTTGAACTCTGCCAGGGAACAGCAGGGTTCCCCTGAACTTGGCTTCCCATAGAACACAACTCAAAAGAGAGTTCCTATTAGTTCATATTGCATAGAAAATTAAATTTAAGGTAATTTGAGGACATAAAGAGCACAAATAGCTGGGAAGATAGGGAAGACTTCAAAGAGGATGTGAAAAGTTTTTCTTTTTTTTGGAAGGGTTTCTTTAAAAGTCTTCCATAACTTTTATTTCATTTCTTAAATATGCATATGATTCTCTCTCATTATGAGAGATTACTGTGACTTAAAATCTATTTCAATAATCAAAGAGCAATTTCAGCAAATTCAGAGCCCTGTGTCTTAACAATAAAAAGTCAACTGACTTTGAAGTCTTATAATTTCTAAGTGATTTTTATGACTTTTTATCAAAAACTGAAATGAACGAATTCACACAATTATGACTGATCTTACATTGCTTTTCTGCCATATCCTTGGCTTCACAGAGCATATTCAGCACAGCTTCCTACAGCCCATTTGACAGAAAATGAAGCTTAAAAATGAGAGAGAGAGAGAGAAAGAGACACAGAGAGACAGAGAGAGAGACAGAGAGACAGAGAGACAGAGACAGAGACAGAGACAAAGAGAGAGAGACACAGAGAGAGAGAGAGAGAGAGAGGCATTTTGCTCAATAAGACATATGATTATCAATGGCAGTTGACTCTCGGGGTACAGTGAACAGATTATTGGAAATTATTGAATGATATAAGAACCAACCACTACTGATACCTTTAAATTAGTTGATTAATAAATATTGCATGTGTTTTTGAACTTTTTCAGTCAATTGTGCTGATTTTTTTCTCTTGAAAATTTGCTTTTTTATGTTTAATATTTATCGTATTTTTTATATGGGATGCCTCTCTGGGAGGGGGAGGTTTGTTGGGGATAACTTTGATTATTTAAGAAATGGAAGATATCAAAAAAAACTTATTTAAAAATAAAAAAAAACTTGTTAGCTAGCCTTACTATCTTCATCTCTCAAAGTAGAAAGTTGGATTGCTGTTGTAGTAAGTCATTTATGAATTGTGTATGACTCTTTATGACCCCATTTGGAGTTTTCTTGGAAAAAGATACTAAAGTGGTTTGCCACTTCCTTTTCCAGCTCATTTTACAGATGCAGAATTTGAAGCAAACAGGGTTAAGTGACTTGCCCAGGCTCACACAGCTTATAAGTGTCAAGGCTGTGTTTGAGCTTTGGTCCTTCTGACTCCCAGGCCTGTGCTCTATCCCCTGTACCATCTACCTTCTACCTTCTGGGTTTTCTGATTATTCCTTGAATTTTCCTGGAAAGATTTCTTTTCTCTTGACTCCCTGGGGATATTTGCCAAATAATTGGATCTCCACAGGTTTCTTTCTCTCTAAGAAAAAACCATCTAACCTAGAGTGGATTGAAAAAAAAAAATCTTGAGGTGAATCTACTAACTATAAGAGTGCATACTCCTTCATGAGTGAGCCTCTTCCCTGTTTCATTTATACATCCCTCTGTTGCTTAATAAGCTTTGTTTCCCTTTGTTTCTAAAGGGGGTATCAAAAAATTTATAGCTAGAAAGAACTTAGAACTTGATCTGGTCAAGTCCTCCTCTGTTTTACAAATGAGGAAAATGAGATTCAAGGCTTCCTTCCATAACCACAACTCTGATAATATGTTGTTCACTCTGTTAGTCACATTCAACTCTTCATGATCCCATTTCAGATTTTTTTTTTTTATAAATGAGGAAACTGAGTCATGCAGGGTTAAGTGACTTGTCCAGGGCCACAAAGTTAGTAAATGTCTGAGGCCAGATTTTAGTCCAAAGAAAGACTTTACCATGATGTTATTCTTATTCTTCAAAAATAAAGCACAAACCATAACACATAAACTCACAAAAAGGGTCTTTATGACTTCAGGCCTTTCACTCTCTCCACTGTACCACCTAACTACCATGCCTATACATAATACATATGTAATAAATATTTGTGGGCTAATTAGTTGGCCAGAGGAGTTATATAACATAATCAAAAGAAACATAAGTATTAAGTAAACATATACAATGAAAATCTAGGCTCTCTCACTCCAAATTCAAAGTTCTTTGACTTTATTTAATGTGTATTCAACTAGAACCTATCTCTTCTAATTCCTATTCCAGTACTTCAGCCATAGAGATTTACACAGTGCTTAAAGGTTTACAGAATTAATTTAATTACCTCATTTCACTTTGTCAAGTATCTTAAACTAGGATTTTAAGTAGTAGAATGCTATTTGGAAGTTATTTTAATAGACAAAAAAAATATACAATTTTTTGTAAAGAGGTGGGTTTTTTTTTTTGTTCTGTTTATTGGTATTGTTGTTTTAAAAAGCCAAAATAATTCATTACATAATGATCACTAAAACATTAGTGATGAAATTCTCTCGCATTTAGGTAGGTTTGCCCTTGACGAGATGACTCAATGTAGTGTTGATAACTTACTGGAAGTCTTTTTCAACATGTTAGAATTTGTCAGAATTTATATAGTTTGAGACACTGGGTTGCCTCCCCATTATAATGCAGGCATCAGAAAAGGACTATCCTTTTTGTAAAATCCCTAAATAAAATTGGCATTTCTATAACAGTTTATACATTGTAAAACACTTTACATATGTTATCCCATTGGATACTCACAATATCCCTGTGATGTAGATGCTTTTTTTGTCCCAATTTTATGGATGAGGAAACTGAGACTTACAGAGAGTAAGTGAATTTGCCAGAGGTCACATGTCTAATAAGTGTCAGAAGCAATATTTCCTGACTGCAATCCCCCACTATTTATTGCACTCTCTAGCTACCTAGAGCATCCTAGTGGCCAAATTACTAATGAGAAGTCTCTCTCAAACTTAGGTACATAGGCCTTGGATAGCAGACACAAGTTACTTCTGAAATTGTTGTGAATGCTTGTATATATACATATGTGTGTATATAATGCATGAATGTAAATGTGACACAGATGTACACAACACAACTTTTGCAAAAATTTTAATATTTTAAGAACCTATAATTTTTCTAGAGGAGTATTCTCTCCACCGATCCATATTACGCCCTCTCTATAACTTAGTAACTACTCTCTAAGTATTTATGTGGTAGAAATTTCATTACGCAGGTTAACCTTTTGGTTTATAGTTTATTAGTATAAGTGTTTGTTTTTAATTGAATGTGCAACTTTTTTTCCCCATGAAAATCAAATCACAAGGTATTACACATAATTTGGTTACCCCAGTGTCTTAATATTTAGATCTCATGCTACTTGATATTTTAAAATAGTATAGGTTCTGCCTCCATTCCTGTTATTACAATGACCAAAGTTGCATCTAGGATAAAAGATGTGTTTGTTTGCTTTCTGGACCTTGTATATCTCCGTAGGAATTTAAAAAAAATGTTATAATTATTTGATAGACTATATAATTCCTAACAATCAAATACATTAAAACAATATAAAATTTTTAAAAAATAAAGTAAGCAGGTGCACCTTATGAATAATAGAGCAAATTCAGGTGTGTTCTGTGACGGTCTCTATGGTGATAGTGGATTTCAAGAGGAAACCCTGGTAGCAGTTAGTTATCACTGTCAAGTTGGCTAATAGTGGCATGGTGACATCGATCCACATGGACAACTTCATTCATGTCTACAGTCAAGATCCTAATCACTTTGCTGATTCTTCTATTGTCTAACAGGTAGTGAATGACAGCCGTTTAAAAATGCTGCCTTCCAAAGTAAACGATGTGAAGCTAGAGTGAGTACTGAATGAGCAAGCCCAATATACAATGTTCTCAGCATTCAATAATTCAATCCAACAGACTTACAGTGCTCTTGTTATAGGCAAGGCAGTCAATGATATGCACTAAGGGTGATTCAAAGAGAAATCACACCTATACCTCATATGTCTAACAGGCTTTACAGTTAACTATAAAAAAATACTTTCTTTACAATAATCATATGATGTAGGTAGTATGATTATTATTGTCACTATTTTATGAATGAGGCAATTGAGACTCATGAACCTCAAGCCTTTTTCCCAAGCTCCTGTGGCTGGCACCTCAGCTCCTTGAAGGTGGGGACTCTTTTTGGTTTTATCTATATATACTGAATGTCTTGCCCACATTTTGGAAGGAGATGGTGGGGATCAGGTCTCATTTGATTGATTTCATTGATATAGTGAAACAATACCAATGTCCAACATTCAAGTGGGAACTGACTCTTCAACATATAATCTTATATAGTTAATTATTTGGGACACTGAGAGATTAAGTGGTTTTCCCAGAGTCACAAAGTCAGAGTTTGTCAGAAGCAAGACTTTTAAACTCATGATTTCCTGACTCAAGAGAATGGACATTTATCATTATACCATATTACTTCTAAACTTGATTATAATTGGTACTAAATAAACAGATTTTGTTTCATAGATGCCGTCCACTATAGATGAAAAAGTGTTTGTGCCTGGCACCTACTTGGTCACATCCTAGAAGTAAAGGTGAAAATTGTATAATGAGGTTAATCTCAATGTTTGGGGAAAAAAAATGGTGACTCTCATATTACTGATGGGGTGTAGAATGGGAAAACAAAATTAAAACAGGGTCATTCATTGAATGAGTCAGCAATGTTTATGTTTCCCTTTTTTTATACCTCAGGTTTCCATTTGTGATAGAAAAAAATCATTTGATTGGATTGGTTTAGTGAAAGTAAAAGGTGGGATTTGAACCCAGGTTTTCTCAGGTCTAATAATCTCAACAACCACCAAAAATCCTGCCTTAAAGGGCCTAACAATCTAGTAATCTCTCAGATAAGCCATTTGATTTCTGGTTATTGAATCTTTGACATTCCCCTTTCCCTAAGAATGAAAAATATTGAATTAAGCATTTATAGACCTAATTGAGAATTGCAAAGAATTGCAAAGCAAATGATTAAGGATATGGGATGCCCAGGAGTCATCCTTCCTGGTTGAACCTTGCTCTTCTCTTTAGTTTTGTCCATATAATCACTTTGTTTCCTTTGGTCTCAAAGATAGAAACAGCCACATACATATTCGAATCACCTTATGTACTCTGACAAATGGAACCTACCTATTAGGTACCACCAGATGGTCAAGTCATTGTCAACAGAAGTTTGCTCCTATAGATTCCCCAAGGTTCATGCCTGAAACTTGCTTGGCTACAACTACAGCTGTCCCAGGAATTTAAGACAGAAGTGAATGCCCAATCTTATTGCTTGAAAGAATAGACATTATTTAGGAGCTATAGATAGAAAACAAAATAATCATAGTTGTTCATTGGATGAACTGCTAATTCTTATAGGTTTCTTTATCAGTGACATCAGGGTACTATTTTATGATGGTGAAAATTTGCACATCTTGTGCTTTTGGGTTGCATTTCTTTTGAGTTATATCCATTTTGCTTTGCTCATAGAGTGCAGCACCTTCTTTGATGAGGGCACACCATGCTGAGCAGTCCTGTGCCGGTGTCTCCCATTTCAGATGATCAATTCCAAAGTCCTTAAGACAGACCTTGAGAGTGTCCTTGTGTCACTTCTTCTGACCACTATGTAAACACTTGCGCTGTGTGAATTTCCCATAAAATAGTGTTGTTGTTTTTTTTGGCAAGTGTACATTTTGCATTCAAACAACATACCAAGCCCATCAGAGTTGCCCTCTCTGAAGCAGACTTTAAATGCTTGGCAATTTAGTTTGAGAAAGGACAGTTTCCTGGCATGATGCTGGTAGACTGTCCAGGTTTCACAGGCATACAACAATGAGGTCAGCACAACGGCTCTGTAGATCTTCAGTTTGGTAGTAAGTCTATGTCATATGTCATAGTAGTCTCTCCTTCAAAATTAAGACTTTTTTTTTCCCCTGCAGTTCTTTTAATCCAGGTTTTAGGGTATAATTCCATCTTTAATCTAGCTTTTAGAATTTTCTACATTTGCAATGATTCTTCACTTTTCCAAATCAAAAAGTCATAAATTTCTTTCTTTCTTTTTTTTTTCTTTTTAACTGACAATATACAGAAGCCACTGCAGGTCATAGAATAGTAGAAAGAACAGTGAATTTGGTTCCAGAGGACCCTAGGATAAGATGCTAGTTCTCCTAAGTACTACCTATATAACCTTGGATAAGTCACTTAGCATCTTTATTTCTGTTTCCTCAGGTGTAAAATGAG
>CM053589.1:61969658-61990491 GCA_028646515.1 Pseudochirops corinnae | reverse complement strand
AGTTCCTGGGGAGACAATGCTCAACAAAGTCATAGCCGGTATCCTCATCAAGCCACTCTCTGCCTGTAGAATAGTCCCAGAACCCCTGAAAACATCAGCAAGGCCTTCTTCCAGGATTTCTGTGCAGGTATCCCAAGAAAATACTACTTCAGGGCTTCTGATACAACAGCCAGGTTCCAGGACCTCTACAGCAGCAGCACTGTCCTTCACCATCAGGTGAATCTGGCAAAACAATATCAAAACAGACAGCAAAATACCAGCATCACAGCCATGCCTCCTCAGTCCTTGGCAGTTCCGGATGGCAGTTCTCAAAAGTGCTGGGCAGTTCCAATGTCTTTCAGCAGTCTTTCTCTCAGCAACTCAGGCTCTATGATACTGGACACCGCTTTCCCAAAAGTCCTTCTGGCCTTTAGGCTTGGGCCTCTCTCCTAATTCACAGCTTCTCCCAGTTCAGCCCTCTCTCTTCACGTCAACAAGTCCAATCCCACAAGTGGGATTTACAAGCTCTGGGTTTCAACACAACCCAAAAACCAAGCCAATACAGGGGCATCTCCAAATTCCATTACCATTACAGTAGAAACTCTACAAAATAATATCCTTCACATTGCAGAAATTTAGCACCTACCTAGATATATGTCATCACATTACTACAATTTGAATTTGTCCTTCAAAAATTAACAGGTGACTAATTTTCCTACAAACTTCAAAATATCCTTGAGAATTCATAAAATAAACTCTCTTGCTACTGGAGGATAAGTTACAAACTTTTCTGTATAATAAATTATTAATCCTATTATATTTACTCATATATTCTATATATGACTATACTAAACATTCATAACTTCCAAAATAATGGAATGAAAAACTTTTATCATTGAGATATAGCAAAATAAAAACTGTAGGGGGAAAAAGAAGACATGTGTAATCTTACCTAGTACCAGAGTTGTCCTGAAGATTCTTTTAATGAACCTGAACTGCAAAGATTCATTTAATTTTAAAATTCAATCATTAAAATGATTTGATCAATAATTCATCAAACATTAAAGAATTACCCCTGGATCCCTCAGTCCCAATGGGCAACTATTTGTTGCTTCTTTGTTACTTTCTCTTTTTTCTTTTCTTTCTTTCTTTCATTTTTCCTTCCTTCCTTTCTTTATTTTTCTTTCTTTCTTTCTTTTTTTCTCTCTTTCTCTTTCTTTCTTTCTTTGTTTTTTTCCTTCTTTGTTTCTTTCTTTCTTTCTTTCATCCTTCCTTCCTTCCTTCCTTCCTTCCTTTCTTCTTTCTTTTCTTTTTTTCCTACAGGACATAGTCCTCCACTTAACACATTCCATCCTTTGGGTATCCCCACACACCTATAGCTCTCCTTTACATATTATCTTCCACCATTAAACTCCAAGCTTCTTTATAAGGGCAGGGATGTCTCTGCTTGCCCATTATTTGTTTCCCTGCACTGACAAAAATCACAGATGCTCCTGGTATTCCCATATACTTGGAATGGAAATTTGAAGCTCACAGACCTTACACTTGTCATGTGTGTGTGTGTGTGTGTGTGTTCAGCAAAATTAAAAAAACCAAATAGGGCCCAAATGTTGAGGAGCAGACCTGAAATGCGGTCATAAAATCTTGGATACAACTGAAAAATGACTGAACAATTATGTTCCAAGCACTGTACTAAGCTCTTTATAAATATTATTTCATTTGATCCTTGTCACAATCCTTATTTACAGTTGGGGAAACTGAGGGAAACAGAGTTTTGTGTTTTTTTAAGGGACTTTGTCAGAGGCCTATAGATAGTAAATATATGACATTGCATTTGAATTCAGCTTTTCCTGTGTCAAGGCCCAATGTTCTCTCCATTGTGCCACCTAACTGCTTAATATTGGAACTCAGGATTCTTGATTGTCAGTCCTGTATTCCTCCTATTATATAACTCAGTTTCCTGTCTGAAGTTTTATTATTTATCCACGTTCTTGTGATATGAAACAAAGTATGATATAGCAGATAGAAAGCTTGGCTTGGAATGAATAAGAGCTGACTTCAAATCTTCCACTGACGCTTAGTAGCTGTGTGGCATTGGGCCAATTGTTTAACTGCTATGTGTCTCAGGTTTCTCCTAAAGTTGTTGTTTTTGTTGTTTAGTCAGTTAGTCATGTCGAACTCTTCACAACCCTATTTTTAGAATTTTCTTAACAAAGGAATTGGTGTGGTTTGCTATCTCCTTCTCCAGCTCATTTTTACAGATGAGGCAGCTAAGGCAGACGGGGTTCAGTGACTCACCCAGGATCACACAGCTAGTAAGTGTTTGAGGTCTGATTTTAACTCAGTTATACCTGACTCTGAGGTTCAACCCTTTATACACTTCACTACCTAACTACCTGACTCCCTAAGTACATATGTCATAAGTCATAGATGGGTTATGATATATATTATCCTAAACTGGGATGCTTAAAGGACTTATGGGGAAATATGAAAATTGATGCAATACAATAATACCTGTGAAGTAATATTTTGCTTCCCCTCAAAATGTTCAACTACACATGAATTGGAAGATGAACCTCTACATCATAGATAGAAAATTTCAGGCTGAGGAGTCTATTCAATCATTCCTACTTGAAAAGTGATTTCATTATTGGTTGCTACTTCAAGGAAATGAATCATATGTGGTTTAATGCACTTACTAATGAGCTAAACTAATTTTCTCACTATTGATCTTTGGAGAGTTTTGCTAACACTGGTCTTCTCATGGTTAAGAATCATAGAATTTGAGAGTTAGAAGGTAAGGCAGAGTGAACTCTGGTCCAACCCATATCTAAAGAAGATTCTTCTCTACCACATGCCTCAAAATGATTACCCCAATCTTTTCTTGAAGATCTTTCCCTTCTGAGGCAGTCCATTCTAATCTTATATAACTTTAATTATTAGTATGCCTTTCTTTCTGTGACACTGATTCCTGCTCTTCAGCAACTTCCATGCATGATTCAAGTCCTGCCACCCAGAACCAACCAGCTAAATAGAGGTTCCACTTCAAATACTCCCTTCTTCAAGTATTTGACAGTATTTATCATGCCACCTCTAAATTTTTTCATCACAAATTTAATTACTTCCTATTCCTTCCAGTTCATATGACATGATCTCAAGTAACTTCCTAAAAAGCTTATTTAGAAAAAAAAAAAGTTTATTGAGAAATAAAAATAATTATCTAGCTATGTTTTGGGCAGAATGTAGTGGAAATACCTAATTTTAGGTATGATGCCACAGAGTGTATTACTTTTTTTCCCCTGACTTCCATATCTTATTGTTGACTTATAATGAGGCAGTATTGGTGTAGTGGAAAGACTACGTGACCTTGAGCAAATCATTTATCATCCCTGCGTGTCAGCTGCCTTATCAATCAAATGAGAGTCTTCTTCTCTCAACTTTAAGATCCTATGAATATTTTGTTGTCTACTAACCCCCTCAACTTTTTGTTCTTATGAACATTGCTATATTTCCCATTTTACACTTCTGGAATTATTTTTTTTAATGCAAATGATGTTACATTTTTCCACATTTCACTTCATGTTTTAGATTCAACCTCACATTCTAGCCTATTGATAAAATTCTGCAAGCTTCTTTTTATTTATTTATTTTTTTTATTCAGGTATTAGTCTCTATAGCATAATCATTTAGTACCAAAGTGAAAACTTGCTTATGCCTCTTTCCCCGCCACAAAATATTTAAATTAAACCATCTTATACATATACCTTGTTTGACAGTTATCCAAGATTCTGTCTGACAGGTCCTCTGACTCTCTTCTGAAAGGACAAAGAAATGTTATTTCTCCTCCAAAAGATTTTTTTTCCCATAGTTCAAAGTTCAACTTCCATTTAGTGTTCTTCTCATTTACATTCTTGTAGTCATCCCTAATTCTTTTCCAACCTTCCTCTACCCATTTTGTGGGATTCTCTGAGACTTCAAAAGTATGAGTTTTTTCTAAGATAGCACCAAACTGAAAATTTAGTATACATAGAATAGCCTATTTTTATTTTTGAATTTCTTCAGGTAGATATTTTGACTCAAACATAGGTTGGAGAACTTGGAGTCAAGGTCATGAGACTTATTTCTTCCTGCATGGAGCCATATACTCGAGGAGCATGAGACTGGTTTCCTTCATTCCCTCCTTCCTTCCTTCTTTCCTTCCTTCCTTCCTTCCTTGCTTCCTTCTTTCCTTCACACTTAATTTCTAATTCTCTTTCCATTCTCTCATTTAGTTATATTCCCAGGGTTACCTATGTCGATTGACATGTATCAAATCATGTGTACACATATACATATATATGGGACAATGGGAAGGAGACAATGGATCAGGAAAGATTGAAAAATATGGATAGAAGAAGGAATGATTGAAGGAGAACAATTTCCTAGAAGACATGAAGGAATGAGTGAAGGACACAAGTTGGGGGGGTGGTATTGTCAAGAGAATGTCACCAAACAAAAGAGAATAAGAGGTAATTATCTGTAGACGAGAGTTTAGGAGAAAAGAGCATGTTCAGGTTGAAATGATAAATTTAATATTAATCAAACAAACTAGCCCTATATTAGTATACACAACATGATACATCTCAATCAACATAGGTAACCCTGGGAATATAACTATAAATATAACTACATATATAACTATATATACATATATATATTTATGTATGTATATTTATTTTTATATGTGTATATACACATATAACATGTGTGAACTAAACATATACATATATACAAAGATAGATAGATAGATTTGTCTATGGTTATTTGTGTACTATACATGTTGCTTCTGCTGACAAAATATATGCTCCTTGAGTCCAGGGATAATCTTTGTATCCCTAGTATTATCATAGTGACTGGAATTCAGTAGGCAATTAATACATGCCTATTGATTTAAATTGAGATGGAATTATCTAATTAGCACATGGTTCACTCAAATGGTAGTTTGATGACCTTTTCTTTAAAAACAATGGAATTAGCTCAAAACTTTTAACTGAATTGATTCAGTGCAAAGATAATTGGATTCCAAGGCAATGAGCCAGGCTTCAAATCCCAATGTCTACAACTTCTTAGAGCTTAGAGATGTCAATCAATCTTCTCTGTGTCTATTTCTCTATCTGTACAATGATGGGAGCTAGCCCATTTCACTTGTAAATTTCTGTCATTCTATGATCATGAATTCCTGTTAGTTGGAGTAATGATAGCAGTTGTCACTGTCATAGTATTATAAGTCCTAAATTCATAGGTAATGTTGTATATAACAATAAAATATGATTTTGAATTTTCCTGGTAATATTCATTGATGCAAATTTCTACAAATATTTGGGGATTTAAAAGACATTTGAGGTAGTTTAATCTAATGCAAATGTTTAAGAGAGAAGATAAAAGGTTATTATTCCAGAATAAATTCCCTTTACAATCACTTCTAACAAATACAATGGAGAATAGGGAGAAGTATTTTTTTTTCCAAAAAGCCTTCCTTCGTCTACAAAAGAATAATCAATAAGCATTGTACTAGGCCAAAAATGGATTGCACAGCTGTCTGCTGTTTTAGTTACAGTGGTCTATCAAAGAGTAAGAAGCAAAGTTGTGTCAATTTGCCATATCTTTAATTTTATTATCACAGTTGTATGTAAGAGCTGTGTCTTGGAACTGATAGATTTAAAAGAATAAAATTAAATCTCCCTATTAATAGGATGGAATGGGTAGGGGTTCCTTCATGATTTTAATCTAATTATTAGATGAGGAATAAAAGGTTTCATGAATTAGACTTCACACCATCCAGTTAATGGTCTGTTTTCTCTCTAGATACTAATATAGATAGAATTGGATTTCTTATGGAAATTAGCAATTTTCTGCAGCATTTTCATTTGAATCCTGAAGGGAAAACATATTATTTCTTTAATGAGTTAAAAAAGTTTAAGAAAAGTCTGCCTACTTGAAATTTGTTTTTGCCTATTTTCTTATTTTTATGTTGTGGCCAAAAAAAAAAAAAAATGAATGATCATACTTTTAGCAAGTCTTAAAGTTGGGTAATGGGAAAACAAATATGGGTACTTTAGCAAAATGACAAAGAAAAAGATATTTTTCTCCCCAAAGAAAGGAATTAGTGTTGAATTATTTAAATTTATCACAAGAGACTTTTAGAAGAAACTTTGCAGGACATTTAAATAAACTAATCTAAGTTATCATCATATTGTTGTAGAGCAGCAGTTCTCAACCTGTGGGTTATGTTCAATTTGTAACAATGAAAATACATCCTGTATGTCAGATAGATTCATAACAGTAGCAAAATCACAGTTGTGAAGTAGCAATGAAAATAATTTTATGGTTGGGGGTCACCACAGCATGAGGAACTGTATTAAAGCATCGCAGCATTAGGAAGGTTGAGAATCACTGCTAGAGCCTACTAAAGAAAAGATATGAAGGAAAAAAGAACCTATTGCTGTTCTTCCTTCCTTCTCCAATGACTTCCCTGTGCAAAATAAATGCAAATCCCAATCCATGTTGACGAGACTCCCTAGATGTAGTTGTTGATTAGACATATTCCCTAAATCATTTCCTGTGTTAAAATATACTTTGGGAGGAGTAATGAGATAAGGAAACTACTGCTAAAGAAATTTTTTTTCTACAAGCTTAGCAATATGGTACATTTGAAATACAGCTGTGGTGCTTAATTCATAGTTTGAAAAACAGTAAATTTTGGTCTTATGAGCAGTGAATACTCAGGAATGTGGTTGTTTACTCCAAGGAAGCAAACATCATTTTCTCCACAGAGGCTGCCACTGGAGGAAAGGGACGTAGGGAAGTTATCAAGAAAGTAATCTTTTTCATTTATTACTCTTTCCCCTCTTTCTCTTCCTCCCTCCCTCAAAAAAATAACTTTTTTTGTATGGAGAGAACTGTGTTCCCCAAAGTCACAGTACACCCTTTCAAAAAATAAAAAGATGACTTTATTTAAAACCTCATTGCCCTTCCTTCCTCCTTCCTCATGGTCAGTTAATCAATGTCCTTCACACCATTACCAGCTGAGAGATTCAACTCAAAGGTTTCCTTGCACTATGTGGGGCAGAATTAAGTTCTTGAGTTGGAATGAGCTCTTAGACTAATTTAGCCCTTTTAATTCACTATGGATGATTTGTGGTCTCCTAATTTTGAATTCACCATATTTTCCTAGATGTAGTGTTACTACAAATTATGTCTATGTTTACATGTTGAATTTTAGCACTTTCTTTTTAAAATAGGCATTAATTCTAAAATTCATATTCCAGTGTGAATGAGACAGGCTGAATCTCTGTCAAATCCTCACACTTATATGAAAGTTTTAAAATGTATGCAAGAGTAAGAAAATTGAAAGTTCTCTCTAGTTCATGGGAAACTGATGAGTGACAGTGATTTGACAAAAATACATTTTAGGACTTTTGTCTTTCTCTAACTCTTGTCCTAGAAAGCTTAGAATCAGAAGATTTAGAGCTGGAAGAAACCCTAGTACAACTAGTCACAGAACCTCAGATTCAAAAGTTTTCTAAGAAACTATTAATTCAAATTCATACCTGAATAAGAATCCCATCTACAATAAACTAGATGAGTATTGTAGTCATTAGACTTCACCCTAAAATTTCTTCCTGAGCGCTAGTCTATTCCACTTGTGATTAGTTGAACCTTTGGGCTGGAAGACCTGAGTTTGGATCCTTTCCTCAGGATTCAAAGCTTACTAGTGTTGTGACCCTTGGGAAAGTCACTTAACTTCCCCCAGACTTAATTTCCTCAACTGTAAAGAGAAAATAATAGTGTGTGTGTGTGGGGGGGGGGGGGTTACCTGGAATAAGCATTTATTAAATGTCTACTATGTGGCAGGCATTATGTCAGGAGTGGGGAACCAGTTGAATGGAAAGCTTTTAAAGTTGAGATTCTCCAAAAAGGCAGTGTTAGAATGCAAATCGTAACTTTTGTTTAGAGTGGGCTAGAAGCAGACCGGTCTCATTTAATTACTGGAATGCAGACCGGGACTTTTGTTTGGGAATAGAAAATGCCATGGGAGTTGCTTCTTTACGTAAGATTGTGAGCCCCTACCCTTTGCTCAAGCAGAAGCAGAGGATAGTGGGACAGCAGGATGAATCTTTCTTTGTTTAAATTCACACAGAAACGAAATTCCGCCCCTCCTCCAATGAGAAGCCAGGGACACTTTTTGACTTTCCCTGCGAAGAGTCTGTACCCTCGCTCTCACCCAATAGAAGTTAAGTATGACCGAAAGAATGTACTTTTATGACTTTTTTATGACTCTCAGGTTTCTAAAAGAGGGCTCCTGGAGGGGTTTTTTCTCTCTTTTTCTTTGGACATGAGGTGGAGAGGGGTTCCTCCCCGCCCCAGCGTATTTTTAAAAGAATAAATATTCCTGTTCTACCCGAAGCTCTCTTCTACATTCCTTTGATTTGGGTAAGCGAGGTTTTCTGACCCACACACAGTGGCCTCAAGGCAACATGTGGTCCTCTAGGTCCTCAAGTGTTACCCTTGACTGAATCCAAACTTCACAGAACAAAGTCCCTTAATAAAAGGATTTGTGTGGTAAAACTTGGACTCAGTCAAAAGGCGGCACCCAAGAACCTAGAAGGCTATATGTGGCCTTGAGGCCACAGGGTCCCCATTACACTATACTTTTAAAAAATATTATCTCATTTAATCCTCACAATAACCTTCTAAGGTAGGTGCTATATGATAATACCTCAGGAGGTATTGGGAAGATCCATCAAAATTGCAAACCTTGAAGACATATGTTCATATATTATGTATGTATGTTAGCAATTATTACATCAAACCTACATATTAACTATTATTACCTCAGAGTTGAATACCCTCATTATCTTCATTTCGATTGTTATTATTTCTGCTCTCTGAAGTTAGATCTTTTGCTAAAGAAAATTTCATGAGAAAACAAAGAAGAGAGATGATGATTGAATATACAATTGACAGATTTGATTACATAAAATTTAAAAGTTTTGAACAATATTCATCAACCTCTCATGAATAAAACAGGCACTATGCTAAGCACAAACAAATCTAATGAATATAATACTTAAGGGGAAAATTTTAACGGGGAAAATTATTTGAAGTCACATTTCCAAGATGTATAAGGAATTGAACTAAATTTGCAAGCAAAAGAGACATTCTCCAGTTAATAAATGGTCTAAGGGTGTGATTAGATAGACAATTCTCCAAATAAGAAACCCAAGATTATCTATAGTCAAAACAATGATCCAATTCATGACTAATTAGAGAAATTATAAAACAAAATAATTCTGAGATTCTACCATCTTCCATCACAGTGGCCAAGATGATAAAAAAGAAGAAAAATGACAAATGTAGGAGTGGGTGCTAGAAAATAGGCATGTAGATGTGCTGTTACCAGTAGAGAACTATGACTAGGTACAATCATTTTGAAAAGCATTTAAAATTATATCAAAAAAAAAAAGATTAAATATGTGCCCTTTGACTCTAATATATCATTATTAGACCTATGCTCAAAAAAAGAGTCCAGGAGTTGAAGCATGGTTGAATAAATTGTATTATATGATTATGATAGAGTACTATTGTTCCATTTTTAAAAATGAAGAAGTAGATGTTTTCAAAAGACATGGGAAGACATATGACCTGAAGCAGAGTGAACAGACCCAAGGGTTACAATTTGTACAATGCCAACGGCAATGTAAAAATAAATAATTTCAAAAGCTAATAGAACTATGATCTATATGATGAACATTCATAATTTTAAACACCTGATAATGAAGTATGCTATCTATTACAAGATACGATGAATTTAAGGTATAGAATAAGACATACATTTTTTATACAGCTATTACTGGAATTTGTTTTGTTTGATTATATATACTTGTTAGTAAGTAATTATCTTCTGTTTCTTTTTTTTTCTTCCAATGGGGTTGAGAATAGTAGAGAGAGAAAATTAATTTCTGATCATTTTTTTAATAAAGGGGGCAATGCTGGTGTTAAATGTCACGCACACTCTCAGAAGATTAATGTATTTTTTTTACATTTACTGCTTTTATTTTGTTATACAAGGCTTCTCATAAAGAAGTAATCCATAAATATAAATAATATAAAACCAAATCACATCAATAAAACTGAAAATGAAAAATCTAACCATAAAATGAGTTAATGCAGAAAATAAACAAATTGAATACAAGATAGTTTTGGGTAGGAGGAAACAAGTAAGAGGGGAAACTAAGGAAGGCTTCATGTGGAACCACGGAGTGAAATTCAAGCAGAAAAGGAAGTCACTAAAACATACATAAAAATCCCTGGGGGCCATGTATTGATTTGCAAATATAATGTTGCTCTTGTTTTATTGTAGTTTTATTTGTCTTGTTAAATATTTCCAAATTACATTTTAATGTACTTCAGATTGTACTAGGAAGTGGTAGGCTGGGTGTTTGACACCTCAGATGCAGAAGATAGGGCTTGAGCTATTTTAAAGAAAACTAGAATTTTTTTTTAATGGATGAGGAAACAGAAACTCAGAGGTTATTTAACTTTTTTGCTATCACACAACTAGAGTCTGAGACAGGATTTGAACGCAGTTTTCCCACTATGCTGACTCTTAGATACAAGTAGGAATATTTATTTATTTTCTCTAATATACATTATTTGTTCTGATAATTTTCCTGGGGGAGAATAATAGAATCTTAGTTGGAAGGTGATCTGCCCAATACATAGTTCTCCCTCTAAAATTGTCTAGCTTGAACACTTGGGTAACTCACTACTGCCCTGGAAAACCCATTCACTTACTGAAAAACTCCACCTGGAGAAGTTTGTATTTTGATACATGTTGGAGTAGTTTCTCTCTGAGATCCCTTCCAATACTCTGATTCTCCATTTAACTTTAGAAAGCTACTCCCCTACATTCAGACAAAATTCTTTCTCTCTGGTTTCCACTGCTTAGAGAAGTAAACAGAATGGACTCAAGTGTGAGTTTTTAAGAACAGATTTTAATCCCTCAAAATATCACAAAATAGCAGAAAGATGAGGTTTTTCCCCCCTCTAATATTAAAAAAATGAAGATTCTTTGATACTTTTCCCTTCCATATGACTTATTCCATCGATATATGCTTCCCCCTGAAAATCCCTTCACTCACCTTCTGTGCAAAAATAAATGAAATATTTATCTGACAATGAGCAGCTGAAATGAGAATCCCTCCTTGAATTTCCTTGGAAGGCTTCCAGAAGCACACAGTCTGGTTTGGTTGTGCTTTTCTTTCCTAAACACATGCCATGTGTCAGTTCCTGGAAAGAAACCTTCAGGGGCATCTCCAAATAAATGGTTTTCAGTTTGCATGGTGTGAGCTATCTCATTTGCCACTCCTGGCAGATACTGTTTGTGAAGCTGGCTCCAGGGAGGCAGAAAACAAGAGTGACAACAGATAGACAATTTTCATGCAGGAAATTCTGCAAATTTCTTCTTTGCCTCTTTTTATGTGCAATATTACTTTTTAAATAAGAGCAATGTGACAGTGTGTATAGAATGGTATTAGAGAATGAAAGACTTGAATTCCAAAATCTCCTCTGACATCTACTAGCTATATGGTCCAGAGAAAGTCTCTTACCCTTTCATGGGAAACTCAGTATTATCATCTTTAAAACGATGAAACTCATTTTATTAGAAATGTTATCTTTAGCAATAAGTGAAGAAAAAGAAATTGAAGGAATTAGAATAGGCAATGAAGAAACAAAGCTGTCACTCTTTGCAGATGATATGATGGTATACTTAGAGAACCCAAGAGTATTAATCAAAAAACAATATGAAATAATTAACAACTTTAGCAAAGTTGTAGGAAAAAAAACCCACATAAATCATTGACATTTTTATATATTAGTAATAAAGTCCATCAGCAAGAGACAGAAAAATAAATTCCATTTAAAGATACTGTAAACATCATGAAATATTTGGGAGCCTACCAGCCAAGACATAGCCAGGAACTATACAAACACCATCACAAAACACTTTTCACACAAATAGGGTCAAATCTACCTAATTGGAAAAATATCAGTTGCTCATAGGTAGGCTGAAGTAATATGAAAAAAATGACAATTCCACCTAAATTAATTTGCTTATTTAGTGCCATATTAATCAAACTACCAAAATTATTTTATAGAGCTACAAAAAATAATAACAAAATTCATCTGGAAGAACAAAAAGGTCCAGAATATCAAGGGATGAAAACAAATGCAAGTGAAGCTTGTACCAGATTTAAAAATTGTATTGTAAAGCAGCAGTCATCAAAATTGCTTGGTACTGGCTAAGAAACAGAGTGGTGGATCAATGGAATAGGTCAGGTACAAAAGATACAGTAGTTAATGTCTATAGTAATCTACAGTTACAGTTCAAAATACAATTAATGTTTGATAAAGACAAAGATTCTAATTTCTGGGATAAGAACTCAGTATTTGATAAAAATTGAAAATAGTATGGCAGAAACAAGGCATAAATCAGCATTGTACAAAGTATACCAAGAAAAGATAAAAATGGGTACGTGATTTAGACATAAGGGGATACCAGATTAGGAGAGCAAGGAATAGTTTACCTCTCAGATTTATGGAGAATGGAAGAATTTATGACTAAACAAGAGATAGAGAACATTATGAAATGCAAAGTGCATAATTTTGATTACTAAATTGAAAAGTTTTGGCACAAAACTAACACAACCAAGAAGAGAAGGAAAACAGAAAGCTGGGAAGCAATTTTCACCACCAATATTTCTGAAAAAAAAAGTCTTATTTCTCAAATATGTAGAGAATTTAGTCAAATTTCTAAGAATACAAGTCATTCCCCAATTGATAAATGATCAAAGGATATGAATATACAATTTTCAGTTAAAAAATTAAAACTATCTATCTATCTATTTCCATTTAAAAAGGCTCTTAAAGAACTATTGATTAGAGAAATACATATTAAAATAACTCTGAGGTACCACATCATACCTATCAGATTAACTAACATTACAAAGTAAGAAAGTGATAAATTTTGGAGAAGATTTGGGAAAATTGGAACACTAGTGCATTGTTGGTGGAGTTGTGAACTAATCCAACCATTTTGGTGAGTAATTTTGAACTATGCCCAAAGGACTATAAAACTGTGTGTGTATATATATATATATATATATATATATATATATCCTTTGATCCAGCAATGCTACTAATTGATCGATATCCCAAAGAGATTATAAAAAAGGGAAAAGGACCCACATGTACAAAAGATAATTATAGCAGCTCCTTTTGTGGTAGCCAAGAACTGAAAATTCAGGAGATGCCTATCAATTGAGGAATTACTGAACAAGTTGTGGTATATGAATGTAATGGGAATGGGAATTTGAGGATCTTCCCTCTCCTTAATAAGTCTCTGCTTTGAAAATAAACTCTGCCCCCTAATACGCTGAATGTAATCACATGGAGTCTGTGGTAGGAGGAGTTTGCTGAAGGGTGGAGCAGAGCCCACAGCAAGCTGGGAGTCAGAACAGTTAGAACGTGGGAGGAAAGAGGGTGGCAGGCAAGCAGACAGGCTTGTGAATAAATAATGGTCTTATATTGGTTGGTAAGAAGGCTAAAGGATGCTGTGGCTCTTTGTGCTGTTGTGGTTTATTAACATCTTTGCTACTATGATGGAATTGGCTTACTGGTTTGAAGATTTGATTTTCTTGTGTTTGAATAAAT
This sequence comes from Pseudochirops corinnae, assembly GCA_028646515.1. Lineage (NCBI taxonomy): Eukaryota > Metazoa > Chordata > Mammalia > Diprotodontia > Pseudocheiridae > Pseudochirops > Pseudochirops corinnae. The sequence continues at coordinate 61,976,757 of CM053589.1, read as the reverse complement.
GTTTTGCTTCTGTCTTCTACATGGAGAGTCTATTATATTTTGTGATTGAGCATTATGCAGGTATATTTATAGTGACTGTGGGTGCTGTGAATACTGCATTGGTGCTAAAGGTGGTCAACAACTGGAAAATGAGATGAACATCAATTGGGGAAAGACTGAACAAGTTGTGGTATATGAATATAATATAAAATAATACTACTATTCCATAAGAAATGATGAGCAGGCAGATTTCAGAAAAACCTGGAAAGACTTACTTGAACTGATACTGAGTGAAATGAGCAGAACCAGGAGAACATTGTACATAGTAACAGCGACATCGTGTGATGACCACCATGATAAATTTAACTCTTCTCTGTACTACAATGATCTAATACAATTTCAAAAGGCTATGGATGGAAAATGCTATCCACATCCAGAGAAAAAATTATGGAGTCTGAATGCAGATTGAAGCATACCATTTTATCTCTCTCTCTCTCTCTTTTTTCTTTCTCATGTTTTTTTTCCCCCTTTTGTTGTAATTCTTCTTTTTCAACATGAGTAACATGATTTTTTTAAACACGAAATTGGACTAGATGGCCTGTGAAGCCCTGCCCAACTCTAGTTCTCTATTCCTAAGTCATCCAAATTTATGACTCTCCCTAGGATCACAGATTTAGTGTGAGAAGGAAACTCAAAAACCATCTAATTCAATGCTGTAATTTTATAGATGTGGAAACTAAAGACCAGATAATATACATTATTTGTTGAAGTTCATTTAAGTACCAAATGTCATAGGTGTGGGTTCTCCAACTCCCAATGCTGATCTTTTCCCATTGCTCCATTATGAATTTTTCTAGATAGCCCTAGGTGTTTCAATCTTCATGGTTGGAAGCATAACAGGTTCTGGAACATGTGGCGAGTGTCTCTGATGCTACTTAGCATATGGAAGAGCCTGGGAAGTCTGCTTCCCAGAGAATAGCAATGATATATAACTGAAGTGCCTTGTAGAGACCTTGAAAAATGCACATTACATTTTTAACTGGTTCTAGACTGCTAACTTTGTGATGAATAGCAATCTCTTTGATTGGTAGCAATTGAGGAAAAAGAGCTTGAAGTGCCTTTAGTCAGTCTCAGCTGTCCATCCTCAGAGGATCCATACTCTTTTTCTTCTTTTTTTCAATTTATTTATTTTTAGTTTTAAACATTCATTTCCACAAAATTTTGAGTTGCAAATTTTCTCCCCAACTTTCCTCTACCCCCACCCCAAGATAGTGAGCCTACTGAATACCCCTTCTCCCAATCTGTTCTCTCATATCCTCCCCCACATACACTAACTTTCTAGTAGGGCGAAATGGATTTCTATAACCCAGTGCCTGTGTATCTTATTTCTCATTTGCATGTAAAAGAAACAATTTTTTAAGGTACCCAATTGAGTAGGTATGTTATTCCCTCCTTGAGCCAAATTCAATGAGAGTAAGGTTGACCCCTCCCTTTTTACTTTCCTGCTCTTCCACTCCATTGTAACAATTTTCTCTTGCCTCTTTTATATGAGATAATTTACTCTATTTTATCTCTCCCTTTCTCTTTCTCCCAATATATTCCTCTCTCATCTCTTAATTTTATTTTTTAGATATCATCCCTTCCTATTCAACTGCTCCTGTGCCCTCAGTCTATGTATACATGTACACACATATACATACAAGAGATAGATTGTTCCTCTTACTTTGACCCTCCAGTGCAGTCTGTAGTGTGCACTATCTTTAGGCTCCTTGTCTTCACAAGCTGAGAAAAGGATGGTGCTTTTCTCCTAAACTCCACTCACCAGGACAATTGGTGTATTTATACACACATATACCTCCTATACATACATATTTATGTATACATATATACATATATGTACATGCATTCATACATATCTGTATGTGAGTGTATGTACATGTATGTATGTATGTATGTATGTATGTATGTATATTCCCTTCAACTAACTTCTTACTGAGAAAAGTCTTTTCAGTTACAATGATCATTTTTCCATGTAGGAGTATAAATAGTTCAACTTTAATAAGTTCCTTATGATTTCTTTTTCCTATTTACGTTCTCATCCTTCTCTTGCTTCTTGTATTTGAAAGTCAAATTTTCTGTTCATTTCTGGTCTTTTCATCAACAGTACTTGAAAGTCCTCTATTTCTTTGAATATCCATAATTTCCCCTAAAGTATTATACTCAGTTTTGCTGGGTAGGTGATTCTTGGTTTTAATCCTAGCTCCTTTGGCCTCTGGAATATCATATTCCAAACCCTTTGATCCCTTAGTGTAGAAGCTGCTAGATCTTGTGTTATCTACAGCCACCACAAGCTCTGGCACACTGGTGTTCCTTACCCCAGGACCACCCCCAAGACTGTGACCCAAATCAAAGCAGGTTAAAGCATAAGTGATTGTTACCCTATGATCCACAGACCAGGAGCTCCAGAGGCAGCCACAGAGCAGCAGCTTCAGTTGCCATGCCTCCTCCACTTCTTTCCCTGGGGGCAGGTGCTGGATCACATTCTTCTATTGCCTGGTTCCCACAGAGTTCACTACTGATCGTTTACTTTCTCTTTGGCTATTATGTGTTGAGAAGACTGGGAACCACCAAAGCTGTCTGTGATTCACTTTTCTGACATCTGTTCTGGCTGTTCTGGGCAGATCTTTGTCAGTCTGGGCCTACACAGCTCAGGTGGGACTCTGCTTGGTCCCAAACTGTACTATAGACCCTTCCTGTCAGCCTGACAGGCTGCCTTCAGCAGGCTGTGTGCTCCTCTCTGTCACTTTGTGGGTTCTGTAGCTCTAAAATTTGTTTAGAGTCTTTTTTTTACAGGTATTGGATGTGGTTGGAGTGGGAGCTCAAACAAGTTCCTGCTTTTACTCTGCCATCTTTGCTCCACCCCCCGTGGATCACTACTCTTAATTTCACTCCTTCAAAGAAAGCATCTATGGCAAGAAAATGCTATAATATGAAAATCCTTGAGTGCTTTTCCTTTGAGGAAAGCATGTGGCTTCACAAAAATGGACTTTAGTCCAAGCAATCAGCCTGGCATTTATTATTTTCTTTTCTTTTAGGTGAAATATAGTCATCTAAAGGTTCTGACCTTATGCATTTGGCATTCAAAGTCCTCCATCCCCTGTCCCTGTGCCCAAGTTTCCAGTCTTCTTTTGCTTTATATCTTTATCCTGTCACCCTGGTTTCTTTGCTGTTCCAAGAATAAGATACTTCATCTCCCAGCTCTGCAAATGTTCACTGGCTATCTACCATGCCTAGAAATCTCACCCTCCTAATCTCTGCCTCCTGGCTTCCTTGGCTTCTTTTAAGTAGTAGATAAAAATACACCTTCTACTGGAAGTTTTTCCACATTTCTCTTAATTCAGGTACTTTCCCTATGTTTATTATTTCAAATGCATCCTATATATAGCTAACTTTTACATGGTTATTTGCATGTTGTCTCCTTCATTATACTCTGAGCTCCTTGAAAGCAAGGCCTTTCTATTTCCTCTCTTTGCATCCCCAGTGGTTAGCACAATGCCTGGAATGTAGAAGGTTCTTAATAAATAGACCTTACTAAATTGACTGAATGAATGAGTTTAAAAAGTCAAAAGAAGTTTAAAACTATCTGAGGCCTGGGATTACAAGAGTGAATTCATGCTGGGTTTTGAAGCTAGGTCAGTGTTGATTCTTCAAGGAACAAGAAGCAACCTTCCAGGGTGACCTTTTGTACCCACTCCAAAATTAGTGGAGATGGGAACTCATACAGTAACTGAATATGAAGTTGCAAGGAACAAGGCTACGTATAAAAAGTAAGTATGAGCCCATTCGCTCTAAAGATAGAGGCTAGATAGGGATGAGTTTGGGGGGAAATGTTTATACTTTTGTCATTGCTATATATTTGAAGGAAATTGTCTTTTGTAAAAGTTAATCTATATTAAGTGATTAATTGGAGCTGTGTCTCTAGACACTGGCACCTAAAAGTAAAGGGAACATACTTGTTGGCAGTTTCAGATAATGAAATTGGGGGAAAGACACCCCCAAAATTCTTAGGCTACCAAAGTAGTCTCTCCACCAAAGTAGAAAGAAATTCTCAATCTAGGAGTTCTCTTCTCTAGCAAAATCTCAGATTACATGGATAGAGTTTTCTATAATATATTTCTAAAATGAATTTGAAACCTGATTAAATTTTTAACAAATACGGTCTTAAACTTTCAAAGTAGACATTGGAGGTCAGCTGTGACAGATCAGATATATCATAGTGAATACCAATCTCTGTGTTATTTTTCATAGCTAAGGTCTCTGAGCCTTATATAGATATGCCTCTGTATAGAGATTTTTATGTAGAGACCAAGATTTATATCACATATATAACTCTATAATATAATTGTGAGTAGTATTTTAATGAAGAAAGTTATTAGCTGAAGAGTAACATGGGTAAAATCTAATGAGATCAAGTTCTTTGTTACTTCTCTAGTCTTTCCTAAATAATGTTATGCTATGTTCAATTTTATGTCTCTCTTTTCACAGTTCCTAATAAGTGAGACAGTAGTACATTGTTTTCCTCTTTTCAAGTGAACTCCTTAGATGACCTATTCCAATATGCATTCATTCAGTCAGGTCTAAATCTACTGAAATAGATACCACACATTACCTGCTCTTCACTCAAGCTGAAGATAAGCTCCAGTTTCCATTCATTTCCGTGCTTTGTAGGCTTTCCAGAAATTCACTTAAGGTAAATATAAGAGAGATTGCTCAATGAAATATGGTCATCTGCTTTGGCCTATCTGACTAGTAATTAGGACTTGTACCAAATCACCAAGTTTCATAGGAACATAGACCCAGAATTCAGTTTTTGTGAGTTTTAAGGACTGAAATATAGGCATGAATTAAGTCTTAAGGAGTGAATTAGAATTCCATTTTTGCTAACTCAAAAGAAAAAAAAATAGAGTACAATTTCCTTAGACTTATTCATTGATGGACCCTTTTCCAAGGAGCCATATTCACTGAGAACCTTTATGGCATGATCTATGGCCAAATCACTCTAAATGCACTCAATCTCTCATCTGATCTCAGAAACTAAATAGAATTGAGCTTGGCTATTACTGGATGGAAAATCACATAGGGATGCTAATTGCTATAGACTTAGAATAAAATAGGTGATAGAGCATTGATTTGAATCCTCAGATTATGTCTCAGACATATAATGGTTACATTATCCTGGGCAAGTCACTTAATTTCTCTGTGCTTCAGTGCCTTCATCTATAAAGTGAAAAATGTTGGAGTAAATTACTCCAAAAGGATCTTCTAGCTTTATACCTATAATCCTATGATCTAAACATTTCCTAGGTGAGGAGTATATTGTATGGTTCTTTTGTTAACTAGTGAATTGTTTAATCCATTTGTACAGTAAATAGTGATAAACATTATTATGATCATGTGTATACACATGTGTGTCTCTATATCTATAATTGTGTGCATAAATGCCCACATTTATATGTTGTGCCTTCTGTTATACTGTCATGCTACAAACAAAAGGATACCAGGCAATATAAGGACAGGGTCAACCACAGAGCTTTGTGGGAAATAACAATAAACCCATTGAACTTGTTCTTTAAACTAATTTAAAGTAACACACACAATTAAGTAGAAGGAAAGCTAAGGCAGCGAACCTCTGGTTTAACATTAGAGTGAGTACCTACAATTAAAATACAGTCACACACCTTTCTGTTTGTACATTTTGATATTATATTTCATGGTCTTGAAGACCATGGCAAAATCATCAGGCAAAAGGTGATAACCATGTATACCAAGGTGAATGCTGTGTGAGTAGAATAGGAGAAAAAAGACGTGATGTGCATGTAGAAAGAACAAGAGTTGACACAACACTGGATATGTACATTGAATACAAGTGAGGGATTAAGGATATCAGTGAGATTATAAATGTGAATAAATAAGAAGATAATGGGGTCCACAAAAGTGATAGGGAAGTTTAGAAGAGGAGAAGACTTGAGAGAGAAAGATAATGAGCTATTTTGGATATGTTTATTGTGAAATTCCTACAGGAGTTCTCTTTAAGATATTCAGGAGACAGTTGTTGATGAAAGATTGAAGTTTAGTTGAGCAGTGAAGACATGATTTATAGATTTCAGGATCACCTACATAGAGATGATAATTGAACCTATGGTAATTTATGAGATAGCATAGCAACACAGAAGAGAAAGAACAGAGATCTCAGAACAGTATTTTGGGGGATATACATAATTATTGCATATGCCCTGAATGAAGATGCAGCAATAAAAATTGAGAAGGAGTGGTCATACAGATAAAAGAACTCAGAGTGAGCAGAAACATGAAAAAAGGGGGAAAGATTAACCAGATGAAGAGAGTGGTTTGCAGTGTTAAAGGCTGCAATGAGATCAAGAAGGAAGAGGACTAAGAAAATACCCATAAGTTTGGCACTTGAGAGAGCACTGGAAACTTTGGAGAGAGCAAGTTCAGTTGGCTAGTGAGATCAGAAGCCAGATTTGGAGGGTTTAAAGGAAAAATAGAAGCATCAAGTGTGTCAAGTATAAGTTGCTTTCTCAAAGAATTTAGCCTTAAAAGGGAGGAGAGATACAGATTGATAACTAGATTCATAACTGTATTAAGTGAGGGTGTTTTGTTTTGTTTCTAAGCATGGGGAGAGGGTGGTTCAGACATGGGCATGTCATCAGAGGAAAGGTACTAAAGTCAAGGGGGATCATGAAAATCTTACAGATAGTGGGCTTTTAGCTGGTAGTTGAAGAAAGCCAAAGAAGCCAGTAGCTAGAGGTGACAAGGGAGAACATTCCAGGAATGGAGGATAGCCACTGAAAATTCCAGAAATCGGGACATTTGCTTTTTGAAAAGCAAGGAGAATAGTGTCTTTGGATTGCAGAGTAATTGAGATAGTTTCAATCTATTGACCAATAGATTATAAGTATAGTGAACTTCAGCTGCTGTAATACTGTTCTTAGGGGAAATTTTATGTCTTTAAGTAGCTTCATCAACAAAAGAGATAAGCAAGAAAATAAACTGAAAAAAAAATGAAAAGTAACAAGTTAAAAACTCCAGGTAAACACAA
>CM053589.1:61953064-61969158 GCA_028646515.1 Pseudochirops corinnae | reverse complement strand
TATATATATATATATATATATATATATATATACACATATATTTTATGGAGCTAGAAAAAATAATAACAAAATTCATCTGGAATAAAAAAGGTCCAGAATATCAAGGGAATTAATGAAAAGAAGTCCAAGGGAAGGTGGCCTAAATTGTATTATAAAGCAGCAATTATCAAAACTACTTGGTTCTGGCTAAGAAATAGAATGGTGGATCAATGGAATAAGTTAGGTATATAGGACACAGTAGTTAATGACTATAATCTACTATTTGATAAACCCAAAGACTCAACTTTTTGGGATAAGGCTGATTATTTAACAAAAGTTGCTGGGAAAACTGGAAAGTAATATGGCAGAAATTGGGCAGAGATCAACATCCTCATACCCTGTACCAAGATAATGTCAAAATGGGCACATTATTTAAATACAAAGGCTGATAGTATAAACAAAATAGGAGATCAAGGACTGGTTTAGCTGTTAGATTTATGGAGAATGGGAGAATTTATAACCAAAGAAATAGAGAGGAGTATCAAATGCAAAATGGGTAATTTTGATTACATTAAATTGAAAAGTTTTTATGCACACAAAACCAATGCTATCAAGATTAGAAGGGAGGCAGAAAGCTGGGAAATAATTTTTACTCTGAATGTCTATGATAAAGATGTCATTTCTAAAATATATAGAGAACTGAGTCAAATTTATAAGAATTCTAGTCAAAACCCAATTGATAAATGGTCAAAGAATATGAACAGGTAGTTTTCAGTTGAAGAAATTAAAGTTATCTATAGTCAAATAAAAATTTTCTAAATTACAATTGATTATAGAAATTCAAATTAAAACAACTTAGGTATGTCATCATACCTATCAGATTAGCTAACATGACAAAACAGGAAAGTTATAAATGTTGAGGATGTGGGGAAATACACTCTTGCATTGTTGGTGATGTTTTGAACTGATCCAACCATTGTAGAGAACATTTTGGAACTATGCCCAAAAGGCTATAAAAATGTGCATACCCTTTGACACAGCCATACCACTTCTAAGTCTTTATCCCAAAGAGATCAAAGAAATGGGAAAAGGACCCACGTATACAAAAATATTTCTAGCACTTCTTTTTGTGGTGGCAAAGAATTAGAAATTGAGGTGATGTCCATCAGTTGGGGAATGACTAAACAATTTGTATTATATGACAGTAATAGAATACTATTGTTCTATAAGAAATGATGAATAGTAGACTTCAGAAAAACCTGAAACAACTTGAATAAACTGATAGAGAGTAAAGTGAGTAGGACCAGAAGAACATTGTACACAGTGACAGTCACAATGTGTGATGACTAACTTTTGATAAATTTATCTCTTATTAGCAATACAAAGATTCAAGACAATTCTAAAGGACTCATGATGGAAAATCTTGTCCACCTATAGAAAAAGAACTATGGAACATGAATGCAGATTGAAGCATATTATTTGCTGCCTAGTTTTTTTTTCTTTTTTTTGTTTGTTTCTTCTTTCCTATGGTTTCTCCCATTGGTTCTAATTGTTCTTTATAATATGACTAGCATAAAAATGGGTTCAATGTAAATGTATATGTAGAGCCTATATATCAAATCACATGCCATCTTGGGGTGGGAGGATGAAAGAGATAGGGAGAAAATGTTGAAACTCAAAATCTTATGGATGAGAATGTTGAAAACTAAAAATAAATTAATTAATATTGAAAAACAGGACAATAGTGGATTATACAGAACCTGTCCTTATAATGGGATTTTTCTATTGTTTTAAATATTCTCCCTTTGCTCTTACTCTTAGAACAAATCATAGAATCAGATATCAGAGTCCTGTAGTCCTAAAGCTGGAAATGGCCTTAGAGGTTGGTGAATATGGAGGGTATAGATAAGGTGATCATGATCGTGGGAACACTAAAATATAAGATAAGAACCACAATGTAGTGGGAGGAGAAAAATCTTTATTAAGTAATTAATATAATTGGATCAGCGGATAGTAAACCATAAGTGATTCCCCAAACATCAGCAATCCATAGTAAAATTCTTGCAGAGCCACTGATTATCTGGGGATCTTCCAGCTGCCAAGAGTTTATTTAGGTGGAAGCTTGCCTGAGTAAGTCTAAAGAAGTTTCTTTTATAATACTCTGAGCTCATTCATAGTCTAGCAATCAACCAATGTTTCAGCACTTAAGTGACCCATAACACTGAAAGAAAAGTTAAGAAATTCTTCTTGCCAATTTCAGGCAGTCAATACTATTTAACCATTATCATCTTCATTGCTAAAATTTATATAGCATTTTGAGGTTTGAAAAGCACTTTATAAATAATAACTCATTTTATCTTGAAAACAACTCTGGAAGGTAAATTCTATAACCATCCCAATTTTACAGATCAATAAATTGAGGCAGAGGTTAAATGACTTGCCCAGGATCACACAGCTAGGATGTTTATGACCAGATTTGAATTTAGGTCTTCCTGATTTCCACCTGGTCCATCATTCTACCATACCACCGGTCTCTATTGTTTTTAGACTACATGTTCAAAACTGAGCAAGACACTTTATTTGATCTTTTTCTGCATATTACCTGTTTCTTAAAAAGACCATTCAGTACATACCCCTTATTTAACAAATGAGGAAACTGAGGTCCAGAGAGGATATGTGATTTTTCAGGGTCATAACTGGCAGAACCTAGGACTTGAATCAATGTTTTCTGATTTCAAGCTCATTTCACTTTCTAAATATTCTCCCACAGCAACTTTTCATCTATGTGACATTTTTTTTTCCCCAAGTTTCTCAAAACTTTATCACAAGAATTGGGAAAGCTACTAAAATGGTAAAACATGAAAGAAGAAAGACATTTCAGTATCGCTCTAGGTTTATACCTCCAAAGAGATTAAAACAGTGGTTTTCAACCTTCCTAATGCCGCGGCCCTTTAGTACTTGTATGTGGGGATATCTGCATGTGGGTGGACCCATCTGGAAATGGGTAGAGGAGCAATGTCTCAGTTCCTAAGACAATCAGAAATATGTGTTTTCCAATGGTCTTAGGTAACCCCTGTAAAAGGGTCGTCTGACCCCCAAAGGGGTTGCAATCCACAAGTTGAGAACTGCTGGATTAAAGAAAGGGGAATAGGCCCTATTACATGCACAAATATTTAGATCAGCTCTCTTTATATTGAGAAAAATTTTTTATATTGAAAAAAAATTAAAGGGATGTTTATCAAACGGGTGATAGCTGAATACATTTTGGGATGCTGTGGTAATTGAATACTATTATGGTGTGAGAAATGAGTGGGAAAATGATGTTTTCAAAGAGACATTGGAAGATTTGTATAAATGATTGCAGAATAAACTGAATGAAGCCATTGGAACAATTTGTACTTTAAAACCAATGTTACAAAAATGAACAATTCTGAAAGAAATCTAAACTAAATGATAAACCATGAATACAAATGACTGGTAGAAGAATGCTTCCTGCTTCATGAAAGAAAGAAGATAGGGGGCGGAGCCAAGATATCAGAGTAGAAGCAGGAAATTCTGTGACCTCCCCCCACAACCACCTCAAATACCCATAAAATATGACTTTTAATAAATTTTAGAGCTACAGAACCCACAAAGTGACAGAGAGAAACAAATCTTCCACTGAAGACAGCCTGGCAGGCTGACAGGAAGGGTGCATTGCAGTTCACTGGGAGCCAAGCACAGTCCCATGTGAGCTGCATGGTTTTGGCTCCAGAGAGGCAGAGGCAGCCTGAGCAGACTTCTGGAGAGTGAATGACCAACAGCTATAGCAGTTTCCAGATATTTCTTCCTATGAATGCCAAAAAGAAAGTTAAAGTTTAGCCAGGAACTCTGTTGGAAAGGAAGGATGTAGTCCAGCCCCTGCCCCCAAGACAAGAGGTTGCAGAGGTGTATAGGCTGCAGCATCTGTGGCACAGCTGTCTCAGGAAGTCCTGGCCTACAGATTGTAGGGTGACCAAGCAACCATTTAGAGGGTAATCACTCTTACTTTGACCTGCTTATATCTGGGTCCCTTTCTTCAGTGGTGGACCTGGGGTGAGAAACACCAGTTTGCCAGTGTGGTGTCTGTAGAGAGGGTGCCCTCCTCAGACCTCTGACATTTGTGAAAATGCCAGTGATTTGGGACAAAGTTCTCCTATCTGGAAATAGAGTTCTACCACGACAAAGACCTCAAAAGCGAAGTAATTGACTGACACTATGAGCAACCAGAGGAAGCACAAACAGACCACAGAATACTTTTTGAGAACAAAAAAGATCAAAGCATGAAATGGGAGGAAGACAACAAAGTCAGATCTCCTGCATCAAAAGCTTGCAAAAAAATATGAATAAGTTACAGGCCACGGAGAAGCTCAAGAAAGATTTTGAAAATCAAGTTAAGAGAAGTGGAGGAAAAACTGGGCAGACAAATGACAATAATGCAAGAAAATCATGAAAAGAGATTCAACAACCAACTGAAGGAAATAACACCTTAAAGAATAGACTAACTCAATTGGCAAAAGAGGCCTAAAAAGCCAATGAGGAGAAGAATGGCTTAAAAAGCTAGATTAGCCAGATGGGAAAGGAATTTCAAAACCTCAATGAAGACAATAATTCCCTCAAAATTAGACTGGAGCAAATGGAAACTAATGACTTTATGATAAATCAAGATACTATAAAATAGATCAAAACAAACAAAAAAATAGAAAGCAATGTGAAATATCTCATTGGAAAAAACACAAACTTGGAAAATAGATCCAGGAGATTTAAAAATTAGTGGGCTACCTGAAAGCCATGATCAAAAAAGGAACCTAGAAATCATACTCCAAGAAATTCTCAAGGAAAATTGCCCTGATATTTTGGAACCAGAAGGCAAAATAGAAATTGAAAGAATTCACCAATCACCTCTTTGAAAAGATCCCAAAAAGAAAACTCCTAGGAATATTATACCAAATTCCAGAGTTCCCAAGTTATGGGGAAAATATTACAAGTAGCCAGGAAGAAAGAATTTGAGTATTGTGGAAACACAATCAAGATAACACAACATCTAGCAGCTTCTATATTAAAGGTTTGAAGGGCTTGGAATATGATATTCCAGAAGTCAAAGAAGCCAGGATTAAAAGCAAGAACGACCTAGACAGCAAAACCGAGTATAATGTTTCAGGGGAAAATATGGTCATTCAATGAAATAGAGGACTTTCAAGAATTCTTGATGAAAAAACCAGAGTTGAATTGAAAATTTGACTTTCAAATACAAGAAGCAAGAGAATCATGAGAAGGTAGACAGGGAAAAGAAATCATAAGGAACTCATTAAAATTGAACTATTTACATTCCTACATGGTAAAATGGTAAGTGTAACCCATGACACTTTTTTCAGAATGAAGATAATTGAAGGGGATACACACACACACACACACATACACACACACACAAACATACCCACATACATACCTATATACACATATATGTTTATATTGGAGGGTATATGTTCATATAAATACATATGTGAGTGTGTGTATATATATGGATATGTATACATAGACAGAGGGCACAGGATGAGTTGAAAAGGAAAGGATGATATCTAAAAACATAAAATTAAGAGGTGAGAGAGGAATATAATGAGAGGAGATAGGGAGAGATAGAATAGAGTAAAAGAGGCAAGTGAAAACTGTTACGATGGAGTGGAAGAACAGGAAGGCAAAAGGGAATGGGCCAACCTTACTCTCATTAAATTTGGCAATAACATACAGACTAAAATGGGTATCTTACCCTGAAGGAAAGTAAGGGGGAAGGGGATAAGAGGGGGGATGATAGAAGGGAGGGTAGTTTGGGGGGAGGATAATTAGAAGCACACACTTTTGAAAAGGGACAAGGTCAAAGTAGAAAATAGACTAAGTGGGGGGTGGGATAGGATGTAGGAAAATATAGTCATTTTTTCACAATATATCTACTATGGAAATGTTTTCCATATCTACAAATATATAACCTATATTAAATCACTTTTCTTCCTGGGGGATGGGGGATGATGGAAGAAGGGAAAGGATCTGGAAATTAAGGTTTTACAATCAAACGTTTATAGATAGAGATAGAGATAGAGAGATATAGATATAATTTACATGTACCTTCGAAATAAGATATAGATTATATTACCCTCTTCTTCTTCTTCTTCTTCTTCTTCTTCTTCTTCTTCTTCTTCTTCTTCTTCCTCTTCTCCTCATTCTCCTTCTTCTTCTTCTTCTCTCTCTCCTCCACCCTCCCTTCTTCTCTCTCTCTCTCTCTCTTTCCCCCACCAATGGATAAGAGAAAGTGAGATAAAAATAAATAAAAATGAATGCTAGATAATAGAAATCTATAAAAATAACAGTTTTAAATTATTTTTATATTCAGTCCAAAGCTATCTATTTGTGAAAGATAGCAGAATTGCTCCTCAATTTGTTGTTTTAAATAATACCTTCTTCCACAAGAGAGCCTTAGTATAATATAAGCTCCATTAAGGTATTAACCTATATTTTTTTATCTCTCTCAATACTTAGCACAATACTCTACACACAGTGTGGGCTTATTAAATGTGTGTCCAATGAATAAACGGAATTTCTGACGTACATATCTCCCCTTGATCTCTTCTCTAGGTTAAACATCATCTCAATCTTCAACTATTCCTCTTACTTGATAGTTTCTAAATCTTACCCTTAAAGTTAAGACCCTAGAATTAAACATAATGCTCCAGTGTGGTCTGATCAGAGAAACAGAAAGATAGGGAGAGAGAGGGAGAGGGAAAGAAAGAGACAGTGAGAGAGAGGTGTGTACGTATTCATGTAATCTCCACTCCCCATGTCACTGTATCTGTATGTATAGAATTAGTGTTTGAGAAGGTTCTTTTCCTTTTAAATTAAACCACAGAGAGACTTGGGGACCACCAAATCTTTCATGTTCAAATCTTCATCCCTGATTGTTCCTTGAAGACAGACTATTTTTTTTTCTCCTTATAATTCTCCCAACAACAAATACTTCAAGACCAAAAGCAAATGACCTCAGAGAACAACTCTGACTACAATGATAAGCTACAAGGACACTGATGTCTAATGATCCATAGACAAATGAGAGAATATAAAATAAATGCATCCAGGGTCCTCAAATTGACCAGGGTGCATACAGAAGAATAATGCAGCTATTCCTTAAAGGTCTTTTAAATGTGTATTTATTTTACTGGTTGCTTTTTTAATGGGTATTAGGGGGACAAATCGATGTTCCCATATTAGAGAAAGTGCCTTTTAAGTGAAAAACATTTTTCAGAAGCTCTTTCAGCACTAACATGGATGACATCACTAGAAGAGAGATTGTTTAACTAAAGGGAATCATTAGCTACAGTTAGGAAATCTCTGCCCTGAACAAGCAATTGGTCTGTCAAAGATGGACCAACCTCTTATAAAGAATTGCTGGAACATGCTTACAACTCCACTGACTCACCCCCTGACAAACAATCCAGTCTTGGTGTGGAAGTAAGGAATTTACTCTTTTCTTCAAAGAAAAAACTTAAGGAGACAGAAACTTGTCATTAAACCAATCTAATCCAATCCAATCTGAAAAAAGACAGCAACTTGTCATTAAACCAATCTAATCCAATCCAATCTGAAAAAATTTATTAAGTGCCTACCGTATGGCAGGCAGTATAATAAGCACTAGGGATACAATTAATAAAAAGAAAGACAGTCTCTTCCCTTAAGATGTTTATAATCTTATGGGAGGAGACAGCACACAAAAGGAGGCAGGAAAATAAGAGATGTGGTATAAGACCAGGGATTCCTAGGCAGAAACATCTTGTCACATGCAATTGAAACCAGGCAGGACAGTAGATACAGAGTGGAATTAGAAAAAAAAAGTCTTAGCTTCTGCTTTCTATGGAAGGCATTGGGAGGAATTTTGTACTCTTAGGGAAAAACCATCTCTCCCTTCTACATGATTTTTTCTCTTCTTGTTGATCCCACATTTTCTGTGACTCGTTCTTAATATACTTGTTTATTACAAGTGTTCTCAGACTTAGAGCAAGACTTATAGTTACTTAGCTATCACCAAATACCTTTGTAGCCTGATTTCTTAGTTACCCCATTTCAAGAACTTTTTGAGGCTTCCCCACCTGCCCCTACTCCCCAACTGCCAAACTTGATACTTGATTCCCCTGCTGAAGAAGTTTCAGTGCTTCTAGGATAAAGAAGACTCCCATGCCTGTTTTTAAAGCCTTTCATTATAACCCTCCAACATATTTCCAGATTAATTCCACATTCCTTCCACAGATTCTACACTCCAATCAAACCTGCCATTGTGTTGTCTTTTTATCCCCTCCTCCCCCCAACACTAATCTCTTTTATACAGTTTCTCTCTCTGCCTCTTATAACTCTTATCAGACTGTCATGTTCAATATTCCCTGAATTTGACCTGAATATTCTTACCTTAGTCCATTTCTTTTATTCCAGTCCCTATGCTTAGAATGCCCACCCATCCCATCTCCCATACTCATTACTCCACTTCTTGAAATTCTTCCTTTCTTTCAAGGCATAACTCTAATACTACCCTCTCCATAAAGCCTTCTTGGCCTTCTTCATCCAGTAATGTCTTTTCCCCCCATTTTTCAGAGAGTACTTCCTATATATCCTTCTTAATTAGAGAAATACTTTCAATGACCGCATTGGCTACCTGCCTATGAAGCCTATTTTCCCAACATTGATGATCTCCTAATAATATAAGAATTAAACCCGTGATTTCATTGGTATACACAGAATTACCAGGTGAGGAAACTCTATCTATCAATCACCTTCCCTTGAAGTTAGAATTAGAGAGTTGCTTAGAATATTGACTTTAAGTCCTTGCCCAGCGTCACACAACCAGTTCATGTAAGAAGAAGGATGTGGACCTAGATATTCCTGGCCTTTCCATGTTTACTTTGTATTTCTCCTGAATGTTACATGTCTAATTTTTCCATAAGTTCTACTGTTGGTTTTTGTCAGGTTTTGGGGTTTTTTTTAGTTTCTGAAAGTCTTTCAGTTTGTTAAATGTTCATTTTTTTTTCCATTCAGAATTTATACTTGACTTTTCTAGGTAAATTACCCTTGGTCTTAGGCCCAGCTCTTTTGCTATATGAAATAAAGTATTCTGAGATGTCTGTTTCTTCAACATCGTACTGTTGTATACAAACCCAAATCCCAGGTCACTGCACACCACCTGATTTGTGGCCCACCATTAAGGCCCTTTTATATTTCTGTTCTACATTTTCTTATAGCTTGAAAACTGCTTAAGGCATGTCTGGGCATATTGCACAAGGCATAGTTTCCTGACCCCTACTTCCCTAATCAGCATTTTATATATTCTTCTTGAATTATTATAGTGCATAAGATTGATTATGGTGTAAGGATCTTATCTAGGGACCACCCTGTCTTACCCTGCTCACCAAGCAGGGCTCCCACCCTCCTCTCCCAGAACATGACCCTAGCCTCTTCTGTGGAATTCCAGTCCCCTTTACCCCATGATCCTCCACCCTGCTCTGGAAAGTGCTGACCATGGCCCTCCACCTTGTGTCCTCCATCCTGTCCTAGGAGGGACCGCCATGACACAGGAAGGTTGCACCCTTATACGCTTGCACCATGTTCCTTAAATTAGCCCTGAGCTGTAGATCTAACCAATGGCTGTTCTTTGCTTCTGTATGTCATGGCTTCTGCTAGCTCCTCTCCCTGACTGAGGTTTTTGTGGTTTTAGCCTATATAATCATGTCTGTAGCCCCTAAAGATTACTATGCATTTGAGTGAATATACTCAGGTAGTCATGCACTTAATTAATAAATTCACACCTAAATTTTACCTTGAACCCTGGTCTCTGCTCACTCTTATTCTCTGTACTATAGTACCTGTTAGATTTTATGTAATCCTTATTTGAGCTCCACAATATTTAAATGGTTTCTTTCTTATTGCTTCCAATATTTTCTCCTTAACTTGGGAGCTTTGAAACTTGGCTATAAAATTCCTGTAAGTTTTCATCCTGGAATCTCTTTCAAGTGTTTTTTTTTTTTCCCTTCTTATTTCTGCTTTGCTTTCTTGTATTAGGCAATTTTCATTGATAATTTTTTTTATTATATTTTATCACATTTCTTTTTTAATTGTAATTATCATGTATTATTTCCCCTCAATCTGTTCTCCAGATCAGTTGTTTTTCTGTTGAGATGTTTCACATTCTCTTCTATTTTTTTCACTTTTGATTTTGTTTTAATAGGTCTTTGTGTCTTAGAAAGTCATTGGCTTTGCTTTGTCCAGTTCTAGTTTTCAAGGAATTATTTCATTCCTTAAGTTTTTGATGCTCTATTTCAAGTTGGTTGACTTTTTTTTTCATAATTTTCTTGATTTTCTTGGATTGGTTTTATTTTCTTTCTGATTTTTTCTCATTTTTTTCTTACTTGATTTTTAAAGTTCTTTTTAAGTTCTTCCAATAAGTTTTTTTGTGCTTGAGACCATTTCATATTTTTCATTGAAAAGGGAGTGGCTTTTTTAGCTTCATTATCTTCCTCTGAGTATGAGCCCACATCTTCTCTGTCTTCCTTTGCTTCCTCATTTTTATTTTGTTTTGTTTTCTTTATTTTGTTTTTATCAGCTATTAGTGTGATCAAGTTGTAGTCCAAAATTATGAGGAATGATGCCTAAGCCTGAGTCTTTCTTTCTGTTATTTTCTGAGGTCTGTCCCAGGGCTCAAACTTGGGCTTTCCTTTTTTCCACTCCTAAGCCTCAACTAGAGTCCTGGGATCCACTCTCCCAAAAAAGTGATCTTACTACCTGCAGTCTTTCCAGCAGCTTCAAACTGAAGCTGTTCTCTCTTCCCTGAAACTGAAACCAGGGAGTCTGCTATCCTGTAAATGCCCACAGCTAGCAGGGTCCCAGTCCCTCTTCTACTTCACCATAGTGGTAATGAGGATTTGAAGATCTTCCATGCCTCTTGTATCTGCAATCAAACAGGTACTTAGCACCTTTTTTCAAGTTCATTATTGTATGAAGTATTAAGACCTAGAACTTGTGAATCCCACAATGGGAGGAAGTTGTTGTTGTAATCAGAAGAGGCAGAACATGGAGGAGTTAATACCATATATAAGGAAAAGCCCAAGCTAGAGAGCCAGAATTGCTGAGATAGAGAGACAACTGCTAGGATCCTGAGAACTTCTGAGAATTGCTACAAATTGAGAACAGAATGGAGAAGAGAACTTGTGGTGGCAGAACAGAGAACTGAGCACTGAGAACTGAGAAGAGATGAGAACTGGGAGGAAGCATGCCTGTGGGGCCTGTCCTTTGTTTTGATGTTACTTTATGTAAAGCCATGCACAAGCAGATTTCCAGAGGATGGCTGCCGTGAACTGCTTTTCTGATTGCATAGTATAGTGAATGCTTTATTTATTCAATAACAAATCCGAGCAAAACATTCACAGAAAAACAAGGTACAACATTCATGTTACACTTTATCACAGAAAATCAAAATACAGCGTTCACAACAACTTATCACTAAAATGGCCACACAGTTTAGCCAAAGTGGTCACAGTTTTGAACAAAGCACAATTATTTAATCAATCAATCACTTAGTAACTCAATCATTCAATCATGCTGAAAGAAGCTTTCCTCCTTAAGGGACACACAATACAAAAGTCAAAGTACTCCACCCCTGGGTAGTACATTCATTTAGTCAATCACAGAGTCCTTAATTCAATCACAAAATAAAATCACAAATTAATTGCAATTCCATGAGCTACTAATCAACTGAAAAAACACAATTCAGCAGACAGGGTTTCCAGCTGTCAGATCATTATGTCTATACCTAGTTAGTTACCAGAGAGGGAAGCACCAACATCTGGATTTTCAAAGCTGGGGGCTCAAAAGCTGCCCAGAGTCTCATCTGGACAAATCACACAATTCTTCCCAAAGTGAGTCCCAAAGCAAAATCTCCCATCAGGGAGAGTCACTACTCAGTATTCACAGAGAGGTCTTTTCATCTTGATCCAAGGTAGGCTCTCAGATTACCTGGATCCCCTTCCATGGTTCCAGCTCCTACTTGGATTCACCAAACGGTCACCTTGGTTCAATGGCAGACAGCTTCCAGTTCATTGTCCAGCTTCCCTGCAGTTCCTGTACTACACTGAAGCTCACAGTATCCAGTCAACCTTAAATCCTTCACAGTCTCTGTTCCTGGGAAGGTAAGGCTTAAAAAAGCCACAAACAGGTTCATACAAAGTACCAGCATCACAGTCATGCTTCCTCAGTCTTTGGTAGCTTCCAGGAGAAGCTGGTAGCTCTGAAGCAGAAGCTTCAGCTGGTTCCCAGAATCAAAATCACTTCACCCAGGTTCCCAAAATCAAAACCATTCTCTTCAGCCTGGATCTTTGCTCCTCGGCAACAGCTGCTTCTGCCTCCATGCGGCTTATACCAAGAAGTTCTGATTTTGCCAGCTGGGGTTTTTCCTTGTATACTGTATTGCTCCTCCCTTTTCAGCCCCTTCCTGTCATATCAGCAACAGGGATTTCCTGTTCGCCCCTTTCCTTTTACATCAGCAACAGAGGTTCATACTTTCTGTTTCTTTAGCAGAGGCTTAAATTGAAATTAGGTGCTAAGTACCTCTCAGCTTAGCAATACAAAAGGAATTTAAATTTCATTACTATTACACTTTATCAGATTTGTCTGTTGATAGAGGATATGCTGTTATTACAGAAGCCCTGGGACCTCACTGCTGGTTCAGAAACACTGAAAGAAGACTTTCTTCAACAGAAGTCCTGGAGGAGGGTTTTGCTGATGTTTTCAGAGGTCCTGGGACTATACTGATGCTTTGTGTTGATTCCTCAGACCTTGTTGTTGGGTCTATGTTGATTTCATAGGCAGAAAGTGAATTGATGAGGATTCCGATAATGCGCGTGAATGTTATTGTGGCTCTGTTAAGCTTTGTCTTCCCAGGAACAGAAACTGCAAAGGACTTGAGATGGACTAGAGACTGTGAGCTTCAGTATGGAACAGGAACTGCACAAGGAGCTAGACAAGGAACTAAGAGTTGTCTGCTTTTGAACTCAGGTGATAGTTGGATAGATTTGGGAAGGAGCTGGGACCAGGGAAAAGGAAACACAGAAGCTGAGAGCCTGCCTTGAGTCAAAATGAAAAGACTTCTCCTTGGGTATTTAACACAAACTGAGAAAATCATGATTTACCGTGGCCTGGGGTGGTAAACTTTGACTTTTATGCTTTGTGTCCTTTAAGGAGACAAGGTTCCTTAAGGATGATTGAATTAAGGACTTACTAAATGATTGAGTTTTCAAATGATTGAGGTACTAAATGAAAGTACTTTGTTTAAAACTATGTGGCCATTTTAGTGATAAGTTATTATGTCATAACATTGTGAATGCTGTACTTTAATTTCTGTGAATGTTTTGCCTAAATTTACTGCTGAATAAATAGAGAGTTCACTGTACTATGTAATCAGAAACTTGAAACTGTTCACAGCAGCAGTCCTCTGGAAAGCTGTTCATGCTTGGCTTTGCATGCACTCACCAGCAGGTGTGTGCCAGCTCCTTATCCCTTCAGTGGAGGCCCAGTCCTGGACACATGTGGTCAGCACAGATATGCTTGGCCTACCTCATATGGTACTTCAATCTTCTCCTACCCAGCTGTCACACACCCCACACTGTCCGAGAGAGGAAAATTTCTAAGGCTGAAACTGCCTCTAAGGGTTAGTAGTTTGTTGATTCTGCAGAGTTGGCCTGGAGGTGTTTGCACTTCATTCAAGCTAAATTTGTACCCCTGGAAATCAAATCTTAGGTTGTCTTAGGAGAACAACTGCTTTACTCTAATTTTATGTAATTCAACTACTCTACATTCCCTCCATGGCAATGTTCTGTATTTTTCTGTGGAGGAAATTAGGAGAGGAGAAAGTTTTCTGACCTATTCCACCATCTTCCCAGATTCTTCTCCTTTGCATTTCTTTCAAGATTTTCATTTATGTGTTCCTCATTCCCTTTTTCATGTATTCATTTGAAGCTAAAGAAAATTTCTCATCTGTGAAAGCAACCTCTAAAATTATTCTATATTTATATTCTATATCCTAAAATTATTCATATTTCCTCAATATCTCTACAATAATTACATAAGTAGAAAGACAAATAGAATGGACTTTGACATTTTAAAATATATATACATGTAAATAAATTTATATGTTCACATATGCACTTAAATTAGTTAGTAAAGGGCCAAAACAAATCAGATCAATGTGCAATTGATTAGTTGAATGACTTTCGCTGAAACAGATGATGTAAATACTCAGGGACAAAAAAATCCACTTACCATGTAGTCAGCCTCCTTGAGGACAGAGATTGTTTCTTGTTTTGTAATGCCCTCAACAAACTGAGCCAACTCTTCAGAGTCCTGGAACAACTGTGATTTCAAGCAATTATCTGAGCCAACTTTTACTTTGTTGATCTATCAGCTAAATAGGCCTTATCTTAGGTTCTTGTTTTCTATAAAATTATACTTTTCTTTCTCAATTTTGTGCCTTAAGTTCTAGAGATGTAACACCCATCATGTTTTTCATTTGGGTTTATCTAATCCATAACTTATCATAAAGCTCTTTTATGTGGGAGGATTTTTCCATCCATTTCTTCAGTATTTTAACATAAAAATGCATATTTCTTCTGTAAGCCATGTGTAGTGTTTTAAGACTTTAAATGAAAAAAATTTTTCTTGAAATGACCCCCCTTCTCCTAAAAAAGGCCTCCCACGTCTCTGTTTTAAACATAGTTTTAAATTAGCAAACAGCAAAACATGTCATTGAAGCTAAACAGTTTTTTTTTTCAAGCAAGCCTAAGAATGCTCATATTTAATTATGGCTCCACATAATTAAGTTTGGCAATCTGGTGATAAAACCTTTAAGTAATGACTCATAAAGAGATAAAAATGGAACATGTGTTTAATCAGTTCACAGCCTTCCTCAGAAGCTGGCATAGCTCAGGTGCTAATGAGACATCTGTTGCTTGGGACACTAGAGAGAGCATGCAAATCAGTAAGGGGGGAAAAAAGTGTAAGTAAGTTATACACGACAGATGTACTTGCCACAACTTGGGTGTGATTTTAAAATAATATCATTCAACAAGTGAGTTGTTTAAAATCTTTTCTCCTTTGCTCTGCTTAGAAAATCCCAGAGAATTCTACAAATGTTGTTAAGGTGAATTGTACCTTAATAAAAAAACTTTCAGATCTTTACAATCACTGACCTTTCTGACATTCACTTTCATCCTATTTCTGATACATTCCAGTGGTGTGAACCTAGGGAAGGTATCTTCTCAGTACTCTAAGTAACTCTTTAAGGCTATTAGTAGCAAAGAAGATGACATACTACATTGATAAAGAGAGTTTACTCACCTTGAGTTCCCTGTCCCCTTGAATCACAGTTCCAGACAATATCCCTGTCATTTTAATTAAAAATGTTCTGTTCTATGGAAGAGCTACAGAATACAGACATGGTATATCAACCAGAGGCAATTAAACAATCAACACAGTTTTTATCTGTTTCATCAACTTCCAACTTAGAGCAATAACAATGTGTATCTCTTCCTCCCAAGCAAGAGATAAACTTAGCATTAACATGAAGGCTCTTAGTTTACATGAACCTTTGGAATCTTACAAAAATGAGGTCGGTCAGAGCCAGAATTTTCAGTGCTGGCATTTGGGAGTAAATTTGACATGCACACAAAATAGAACTTTCAATAATCTTTGTAATTTTTTATATAAAATAAGTTGGTAAGACAAATTCAATTTACTAATGACTAGTCTAGCTTAATGAATAAAATGAAGGTGCTTTGGAAATCTTGTAGTCTAAATTATGAGATGTAACCTTTGATGTAGGTTCTTATCCTCATGTGAGGTTTGATGACATTTCCACTCATACTAATTGCAACAGAGAAGGTAACACCAGAATTAAGGGGAAGTGTTAATGTTTGTGGAGAAGGATAGGTGTGAGTTCAGTTATGATGGAAAGGAGATAAGGAAGAAGAAGCCCTAAGGGTGTGAAGAGATAGAGTGATGCAAAGATGGAGTTATGAAAA
>CM053589.1:61917250-61952564 GCA_028646515.1 Pseudochirops corinnae | reverse complement strand
CTCTATCTCTCTGTTTCTCTCTGTCTCTCTCAGTTTCTCTCTCTCTCTGTTTCTCTCTCCAAGCCGGATTCAGTCTCCAGGATTCTTCCTTCACCCAGAGCAACGTTCCGATTCTGTCTCTCTGTCTCTGGAATTCTTGCTTATATTGGCCTGTCTCAGCCAATCCCCTTCTTCTACATCAACAGGGGCTCAGCCAATCCTCTTCCTCCACATCAACAGGGGAGTTCATGCCTTCTCAACAGTGGGACAAAGTTTGCACCTTCCACACTCAGTGCCAAGGTACTAATTGCTAAGTATCTGCTAAACTGATTGCTATTACAAGAACTCATGAAGATGTTCCTGCTTTCACTCCTGGCCACTGTGCCACCTAGTTATATATCTTAATGAAGTATTTCTACATTATTAGATCTTAAGGACTTAATTTCAGTAATATATTCCAGATCAGCTGGCTTTATATAATCAGACTGTCAACTGAAAAATAAAATGGACTGATCCCAAGATACATATATGGGGTAACTAATGGACAACACATGTGTATTTCACTCTTTTATTTGCAATATTAATAGAACTCAGGGTAGGGGCCTAGTCATATATAGAATATTCAGGAGGACATAAAATACAGCATAGATGTCAACCATGCTGTCCCAAGGTGGCAACAACACTTCTGAATGCAGCTGGCACCAAATTAAAATGTAATTGTGAAATATTTAACAAGATAAGAATCTAATCCAATCCTATCAATAAAGATTTAAGTGCTACTATGTGCCAGACACTGTGCTAGGATCTTGCGGTACCATTAACAAAAATAGAGATTTAAAATCTTAAGGGAGAGAAGAGGAAGCAAAAAAGAAGATGGGTAGGGGAAACAGGACACCAGGGGATATTTTGTTCTGTGGGTCAGGCACAATGTGGAGAGAGGTGAGTCCAATTTCTGCTCTTTTTAAGGAAAGACATAGGGGAGACGTTTGGTTCTCTAGCCTCCAGCCCTCCAAGTAGAGGGGAAAGGAAGTTAGGGGAAAGGGTGTCAGTGAAGCTTGAGTTAGATGTGTGGTGATGAGATTAGAAGTGGTGAGTCTATCCTCAGAGGGGTATCTTGTTCCCTGGAGTTGAAACCTGGGTAGCAGACACAAAGCAGGGTGTGAGTAATATAATGAATAAAACATAGATAACATTACATTTTAAAACTACCTCAATATGCAAGGTGGCAAGGATCCTTATGTATGGTTTGTTGTCCCCACCCCTTCCCTTCCCTATCACACCCCACCTCTTTCTATTTGAGTTTGACACCAATGGGCTAAAGTCAGACAGTATGGGCAAGCATGGATATTTAGCTATCTGAATCACAGAAAGATTAACCATATTGGAAAAAATAACATATCCATTTGAAAGAACATTTCCCAAGATCTTCAAAGCTATATTTCATAGAATCAGACGTTTACCATTAGAAGACACATTAAATGAAAGTCAGGCTCTACATTTCACAAATGAGGAAACTAAAGTTACATAAAGTGATTTCTAGTTGATATAACCAGTAAGCAAAGGTAAAATCTAAAACTGTCTTCTGCCTCCGTGTCTTGTGTTCTTTTTTCCATACTATAGGATTCCTTCTTAAAGTTCTCTGCATTGTCTTGGTATCACCATAACCTTTTCAGAGTTCAAAAAACAAAAAAACAAAACAAAACAAAACAAAAACATTTTGCTGAATAAGCACAAGTTTCAAATCAGATGCTAATTACTTGATGATTCCTATCTACTTACAACACAATTTGTCAATTATGGGCAAATAACAATCTCTTCCAGGTTTTACTTCATTTTTTTGCCCAAACATCTCTGCTCTAAAATAGCTCTAGATAGTGGATAGATTGTGGAGTCATACTATTGATGAGTATTTAACTGTTTGCCCAACACCTAGTAAATAAAAAACCAAATAAACTGTGGGGAGACTATAAGTCTTTAACTAATAGTTTTTCACGAAAATGAATAACACAGTCTGGGATAATGTAATCATAAATTACGGGCATTAGTCAAAGTGCTTTAAGTTAAATTTTCCAGCTGGTACTGAAGAAGATCACTTCCCAACATCCATTGCTTGGCAATCTAATATCTTTAGCTGCCCCAAAGAAAAGTATATTACTAATAAGTCTTTTTAGCATATTCAAAATTCAATTAGAATACTTTATTAATATATGCATTTTCATTGATTTTTTTTAAAAAATGGATTTCTAATGCAATATGTCCTATCTACTTGGAGAAGATAAGCTGAGGTCTGCATTATTCTTAGCAACTTAAGGCAGTATAAATGGTCGTCTAATGTTGTACGGCTCAATGCCTCAGTGTCACATCTATGCATGCCATAAAAAACAGTGATAAACATGATATATTTTTATTACTCTGAATGCTCAATGTGTCAATAAAATATATTTTTTTTGAGTTAGAGTCAGGCAGCAATGGACCTGCATCCTCACTGGAGCACATAGCCTGTGTCCCTGGCTTGATCTGGCTTGGATGATAGACACATCAATCATCTCTGATGAAATTAGGCACTGAGTGCTTATGGCATATGCAATGTTTTAGTGCTAATGGGTGAAGAGCCCCTCTTCCCCCCCATACAACCTGAGAAACACTTCCCTTGCTTCTCATGGATGGAATGGATCAGTTATAATCGACCAGATGAGCTAAATGACCTTTCCTTATTGAAATGCCCAGGGATTTTACAAGAGGAAAAGATCTATATTTGTAAGAGAAATTGTGGGAGTAAACTTTTTAAAGTTAATTTCAACAAGCATATTTTAATACACAATTTGAATCAGATTGTACTGTAGGAGTCTGGGTAAATGATGAATATCATTTACCTGGGACCTTGCCTTGCCTTTTAGGTAGCCTTTCTCTAGGGCCTTTACTGTGTAATAGGTAGGAAAGAGAAGAGGGGAATGAGCATTTATATAGTACCTATTATGTGCCGGCACTTTGCTAAGCACTTTGTGAATATTATATAATGTGATCCTCATCACAGCTCTGAAAAGTAGGTGCTGTTATTAACCTTATTTTTCAATTTAGGAAACTGAGGCAAAGAGAATTTAAGTGATTTGCCTAGGGTCACACAGTTTGTAAGTATCTGAGACCAGATTTGACCTTCTGGACTCCAAGAACAGTGCTCTATCAATTGTGACACCTAGCTGCCTCTCAGCTATGCTATAATATGTCATGATCTATACTATGATCTCTTCTACTCTGCTAATTATGTTACTATGGTATAGTAAATCATGTCTTTGTCTCATTGCCTCTACTAGACTATAAGGTGCCTGAAAGAAGAGAATGCATTGAATTTAAATTTTATATCTCCCCTGACACTTAAAATTTTAAGATATATGATGTGTTAGAGAGAGACAGACAAACACAGAAAGACAGAGACACAGAGAGAAAGAGAGAGGGAGGAGAGAGAGAGAGAGAGAGGAGAGAAAAGAAGAGAAGAGCAAGGTGTTAAATGTTTCATGAATGAATGAATGAATGAATGAATGAATGAATATGTTATAGAACAAGTATATTTTATCAGGGTTTTATTATGTGATGTTAAATTTGGGGAATGTGAATAAATGTATAATAAACAATAGGATGATCCACTAGGTGTAGAGTCAAAAGACTTGGATACAAATTCTGATGACCATATTTAAAAGTTGTTTGACCTTGGAGAAATCATTTTATTTCCATGGCCTACATCTTCCTTTCCTTTGAAGTAGGAATAATAATCCATATCTTGCCCACCTCATAAGATTGTTGTGAGAATCACGTGAGAAGATTTATGGAAAAATACTGTATAACTCTAAAGATCTATATACATGTGATTTACTATAGTGAAAAGAGCCCTGGACACAGTGGTTTTGTATTTAATTCTATCACTTGCTGGCTCTGTCACCACTGACAGGTAGAGAATCAGCAAGGAATAGTACAAAGAAGTCCTTTTTTAATTTGGAATCAGAAACAATCCCAGCTTTACTACTTATCTGTGCTAACTTGGGCTAGTCATTCATCTCACCTACCAGAGGTGCTGTTAGCGACACACTAGATTAGGTTAAACCTATCCAGGATGGTCTTATGCCTGTCCAGATGTTTATGTTCTCATTCAGAATATGGGTGTACTGAGGCACTCTATAGTTCAAAAAGAGCTGTTATCTCCTTTTATCTCTTCTCATTTTGTAAGTGGCAGCATTTTTTTGTCTAATCTAAGGGTTATGATCTGTGTGACTTTATCCCATTAAATTGTTGACACCATGTAAAGTCAAGCACATGCAGCTCTCCAGAGGACTGCTGCTGTGAATAGCTTTAAGGTTCTCATCACATAGTATAGTGAATTCTATTTATTCAGCAGTATACTAAAGCGAAACATTCACAGAAACCAAAGTGCAGCATTCACAATGATATAACAACTTATCACTAAAGTGGCCATATAGTTTAAACAAAAGATATCATTCAGTAAGTCCTTACCTCACTCATCCTTAAGGAACAATCTTTCTTAAGGGACAGAAAGTACAAAGGTCAAAGTTTTCCCACCCGTAGGTCACATTGTCTTAATCTCTCAGTCAAAAAGTCTTCTTCCTTCTTGATTGGAGATTAGTTTCTAATCATCCTTAACTTACTCATACTTAAAGGGTACAAGGTACAAAGAACAAAGTTCTCCCACCCCTAGGCAACAGTAATGATCTTCTCAGTCAGCATAAGTACTCAAGGAGAGGCTCAAGGCTGGCTCCCAAATTCCATGGTTCCTCTTCCATAGATCCAGATATTGCCTAAATCTACCCAACTGTCACTTGGATTCACAGGCAGGCAGCTCTCAGGTCCTCATACAGCTCTTGTTCCATATTGAGGCTAACAGTATCCAGGTCACCTCAAGTTCTTTGCAATTTATGTTTCTAGGAAGACAAACCTTAACAGAGCCAAAACAACATTCACACACATTGCTGGCACCATCATTAATTCACTATCTGCCTGTGAATTCAACACAGACCCACAAACAAGGTCTGACAACTCAACACAAATTGTTAGTATAGTCCTAGGACCTCTAAAACCTTCCTCCAGGACTTCTGTAAACAGAAAACAAGAAAATCATCTTTCAGGACTTCCAATAAGGTCCCAGGACTTCTATACAAAGTATTACAAACACAAATCAACCCAGACAGAACAGACAAAGAGAATGCTGGCCACTACGAGTATTCCTTTCTCAGTTCTGCTCTCTCAAAACTTGTGTTTCTGCTTTTATATGATCATTAACTCCTCCCTGTTCCACCCACCTCTTATATCCTTTCTGTTCCTGTCTTTGGCAAGTCCCTCCCACTGTGGGTTTCACAAGTTCTGTTGCTTGACAAAGACTTGATATAATCACAGGAAAGGCTCAACTGAAATAAGGTTCTAAGTACTTGTTTGCTTGCCATTAGACAGGAGACCACTCCCACTGGGAAATCTCTTCCTTCCACTTTTAGTGCTATACATCTGTGGATGGCAAGCAAAGTAGTACCTAGCTGCTTGTTTCAGCTATTCAAGTGCCTTTGAGCCACCCCTTTGATTGTGTAAAGTCTTTGTTGGAAACAGTATATACTGTGTTGCCCTCAATAGGCCTAAGGGCATTTGGAGACCTTAATAGGTCGAATGTCATTGAATGGAGTCCATGGTGGGAGGAGCTTACCAAAACAGCAAAATAGGAAGGGGAGGACAAGAAGGAGCAGTGCAGAAAAAAGCTCAAGCATGAGCTGGGACCATACAGGACTGAGAGGGAGAATGCTTGTGGTATCAGCACTCTGTCCATCTGTTCTTTCTGTGTTGATGTTACTTTGTCAGACAAAAGCACTCTGTCTGTTGGTTTGTGCTGATTTCTCATACAAAAAGTTAATTGAGGTGATAGTGCTGGTAATGTGTATAAACATTGTAGTAGCTCTGTTAAGCTTTGTTTTCCTAGAAACAGAAACTACAAAGGTCTTGGACAGGAATAGTTCCCATGGCTCGAGATATAGAACTGGAGCAGAGTGCTGCTCACATGTGAATCCAGGCAAAAGCTGGGAGTCTGAAAGAGGAGCCTTCAGTTAAGATGAAAGAAGATGTTACCTGGATACTTAGTGCTCACTGAAGATATTGTAACTTACTGTGTCCTGGAGTAGATGGCATTTGTACTTTCTGCCACCCCTTAAGGATAATTGGCTTAAGGATGATTGGAAACCAGACTGGAGTCAAGATAAAAGAAGACTTGACTTGGGTACTCTATATTGTTTGACTTATTAAATGATATGTTTAGTTTAAAAATATGTGGCCACCTTAGTAATAAGTTGTTATGTTATATTGTGGTCAATGTTGTGCTTTAGTTTTTTTTTAATGTTTTGCTTTAATTTTTTGCTGAATAAATGGAGAGTTCACTATACTACTTGAATATATCTTAAAAGTTATTCACAGCAGCAGTCGTTAGGAGAGCTTCTTGTGATTGGCTTTACAACATGTATGGATCCTAATATCAAGGGCATAGCTTAATGGAATCAATCTCCTAAGCATAGTTTAAATGCTTGTAGTTTTAACACATGCTCATATGGTCAAATATAAAAAAATGGAAATGTACAAAGCAACTGGCATATATGTTATGAGATCACAGTTCCTTTTCAACCTATATTATCCTTAGTCAGACTATAGGCACATACACCTTAAAAGTCATTAGTTCCTGGAAACAGTTCAAGTATCTATTTGCAAATTGTATTCCCAGTGTTAGATCTGACAATTGTCCCTAATGCATTCCTTATCTGTATTTACCCTCATGGCTTCCTAGATAATCAAATTTGGGTGACTTGGGGTGCCTGGGAACTAGAAACAGCTTCCAATGCCTCTTTTTCTTCTTATAACTGTCTTTGGAAGTAACTTCTGATCCTACATTCTGGCTGTTTCTTGGCATAAATAGCCCATCATTTGGACTGTATGGAACTCTGATCAGTCCCTATTACCTGTTTATTACTTGTGGAACAAAGGGATGGAATCAAAGACAGTGCAGGCATGGGGCAGAAACTACAATGGCTGCCATTGAGATACCTATCTATCTACCTATTTCTCTAAAATGTATCAAACTATATTCTTATTTCTCTAAAAGGTCTTGCTGGCAGAATCTTTGTCATTTCCACCTGAGCCCTTTTGACTCTTTATGTCAGCTGAAACTTTATGAATAGTACTGAACAATAGCATGGGGACCACAATTCACCATACAGGGCACAAACAAAAGTTTTATTATATCTCACTTCTCTGGATCTCAACATGCTATTCAGTAAAATTAATTAATTGACAGCTGTTAATAGAGATACTATTGACCTTAGAGTCAAGAAAACCTGAGTTCAAATCCTGCCTTAGATACTTTCTAGCTATGTGACCCCAAGTAAGTCAGTCTCTTTCAGTTTCAGTTCTTTCATCTATGGAACTAATAGCATCATCTACTTTGCAGGATTGTTGGAAGAATCAAATGAGATAACATAAAAGTGCTTTATGAAGTTTAAAAGTAATATAAATGCTTTGTTGTTCACTTGTTTCAGTCATGTCTGACTCTTGGTGACCCCATTTGGGGATTTTTTTGGCAAAGATACTGGAGTGATTTGCCATTTCCTTCTCCAAATCATTTTATAAATGAAAAAATCAAGGCAACAGGGTTAAGTGACTTACCCAGTGTCACAAGGCTAGTAAGTGTTTGAGGCCAGATTTGAATATAGAAAGGGGAGTCTTCCTGACTTCAAGTCTAGCACTCTATCCATTGTGTCATCTAGCATCCCCTATATAAATGCTAACCATTGTTATTATTATAAATTGATTTCTAAGCTCTCTTTCAGTTCTAAATTCTAGGACCATGGTATTACTTACATACATATATTTATGTCTTGACTGATCTTCCTGTCTCAGGATCAGGGCTATTGTATGTCTCTCCTTTAAGCTTCTGTGATACAGTGAAGAGGTTAAGATGCCTATTCTCTGCCATATCCTCAAACCTCTACTTGCAGTGTTCTCTTCATTTTTAGAGACTCATTGACTAGCATTTCAGTTCTATTAATCATAATGCATTGATTGGCTTTTACATAGTGGCATTGACTTGACAGACTCTCAAGAATTTACATGAGAACAAGATTAAAAACATTTTCTCCATCACCTAGGGAGGAGGGCATAATCACCTCCTATGCCAACTATGTGTGGGAAGGGAATGGGTTAGCTACAACCTATCTCATGTAGCTTCCTATATAGCACTGATCCTACCAAGTTCATATTTAAGGCCAGGGTTGTTACTAGCTTCTGGCAATCTGGACCACCAGACCCTTCCTCCTCAAAGTGTCAATACTGTACTATCTTCAACACTTGACCTGTGTTCCTAGACTCCCAGATCCTCCTGCCTCAAGATCCTGACCCAGATCAGAGACCCATTCCCTCTACCTACAGTGGAAAACATTGAACAACAACAACAAAAAAAGCCAAAGACTTAGGCCTGTTTCTCAGGCATCTTGTGGCCTATGGTGGAGTATGAAGGAGCATTCCCTAAAGCCCACCTCTCTTTTCAATTGGTCTCATAGGTTGTGGGTGAAGGAATCATCTAATTTCCTCCTAGTAATATTGCAGCATCCCTGTGGTCAGTACTGACTTCAGTCATTTTGAAGCCAATAACAGCTACATAGCTAGTGGGGGAAAAATCCTTTCAACCATGTGGCAGACTCAAGTAAAATGTTCATACATGCTTTATTCCTCATAGTTCTACAGGAAACATCCCCCTTGAGTTTTCCACATAGATGATACCATCTTAGCAAACTGATCGTGTCTTGCCTGTGCCAGACCCTCATTACTTTCTTATTTTATTTTACTATTCACATTACTTTACCTTCATTATTTATATACTACCTTATATTTTTTAAAAGAGTTTTCATATATAATCATTTCACTTTATCCTCAAAACTTTCTTATGCTACAAGGTACATCATTCCCATTGAACATCAGAAGAAACTAAAGCAGAGAAAAGTTGTCTCCTGTGGATAAGTATGTTGATGACAAAGTTGCATCCATACATAGCCTTACATTTTTCTGACTGAGTTCAGTTCCTTATAGCACTAGTATTGCTTACATAAATAAATACTATTCTCTCTCTCTCCTCAATATACCTGTCTTTAACAGACCACCACTTTAAGAGTGTAACTGCTGCTCCTTGAATCAGAAACAGAGAAGTTCAATAAGCTTAGATTTATGTAAAGCCAAGCATAAGCAGCTTTCCAGAGGACTGCTGCTGTGATTAGCTTTCAAGGTTCTGATTACACAGTATAGAGAACTCTCTATTTACTCAGTAACAATCAGAGCAAAACATTCACAGAAAATAAAGTACAGCATTCAGAATGTTTTAACTCCACAACTTATCACTAAAATGGCCACATGGTTTTCACCAAAGTGGCCACATAGTTTTAAGCAAAGTATATTAATTTAGTCAATCACAAACTACAAAAGTCAAGATCTTCCACCGCTAGGTTACAAGTAAGTTACAATTTTATCAGTCACTACTCAATACTCTCTTAAGGGGCAGTGGAAAGTACAAAGGCCATCCACCCCTAGGTCACAAGTAAGTTACAATTTCATCAATCAGCATTAAATACTCAAGGAGAGATCTTTTCCTCTTGACTTGAGGCAGGCTCTCAGCTTCCATGGTTCCTCTTCCATGGTCCCAGCTACTGCCTGAATCTAACCAACTGCCACCTGAGTTCAAAAGCAGACAGCTCCCAGTTCCTTGTCCAGCTCTCCATGCAGTTCCTGTTTGATATTGAAGCTCATAGTGTCCAGTCCACCTCAAGTCCTTATTCAAATACCAGGAAACCGAGTCCCAGAACCAAAAAGTCAAAGTCATTACAGTAACCACAAAGTTGGCACACACAGTTAATTCAGTGAACACCCACATTCTCAAGCCTTCACAACAGAACAACTTCCCTCAAGTAGGGACCCTCCTCTTTCACTCACAGTAGCTCCTCAACAGAAGTTCGGGCTGGTTCTTGGAAGCTCTCAGCAGAAGTTTCCAGAAGAAACATCTCAGCAGAATTTCTGGCTGGCTCTCAGAAGAAGCTCCACCAGCACAAGTTCTGTTCTTAAAATCAAAATCACTTTCTCCAACTTAGGCCTCTCCTCCTCAGCCTCCACAGGGCTTACTCCAAGAAGTTCTGTCTCAGTTCTCATTTCTCATTTCTTATTTCTCTTCTCAGTTCTTCTCAATTCTCAGTTCAGTCCTCAGTCCAGCAGTAGCTGCTCAGCCTCCAGATGCTCACTGAGAGAAATTCTGGCCTCTCTCAGCTTGGGCTTTTCCTTATATAAGGTGTTAGTTCCTCCCTCTTTTGCCCTCTTCCTGTTACAACAGAAAATTCCTCCTACTGTGGGATTCTCAAGTTCTTCATCATAATACTTGATACAATCACACTTGAAACAAGGTGCTAAATGCTTATTGAAACAAAGAGATCTTAAAATTACATTACTATTACAGTTTGATGTAGTAGAAAACATAAATTACTTAGGAAAGAACTCCTTATTTGGTATTAAAAAAACAAGAACAAAAACAAAAAAAACTGTGGGAAAACTGCAAAGTAACTGACCGGAAATTAGGTTTATACTAATATCTATGACATATTTTATATTCCAAAATGATATGTAAGCTTAATATCAAAGACGATATTATAAAAAAAGATAGAAGAGAAAGATTATACACTTTTCACAACAACACAAAATACATTTTTTTGCAAGTGTAAACAAGTTTAATGAATTATCATTTATTTTATTGGTTGTTATTAGATTTTTCCAAAGCTATTTCCAGGTGTATTAAGATAATTTCCTGAGGGGTGGAGCCAAGATGGCAGAGTAAAAGCAGGGACTTGATTGAGCTCTCCACCCAAAGCCCTCCAAATAGCTGTAAAAAAATGACTCTAAACAAATTCTAGAGAAACAGAAACCACAAAATGACAGTGTGAAACAAATTTCCAACCTAAGACATCTGGAAGGGTCTGTATCACCAGCCTGAGAGGAATGCAGTCTAGTGCAGAAATGGGACAGGACAGACCTGGCACCCCAGGAAATCTGGAGCTGGCCTCAGAGGACTGAATCACTGACAGCTGTGGCAGTTTCCAGTTTTCCCCACACACAAATGCCAAAGACAAATTAGAAGGTCAGTAGGAAAGGTCTGTAAGACCAGGGTGAGAGAATAACTTGGTCCAGCCATAGCCCCAGGTTGGCCATGGAGCAGCAGTGGCTCCTTTCAGAGCAGCTGGCCCACACACAGTAGAGGGGATCCAGCTACTGATTAGAGGAAGATTGCAGGGTCCTCTTTGCTGGTGCTGAGTCAGAATTCTCTTCCTTTACCATTGCTTGGATCTGGGTCACAGTCCAAGGTGAAGGTCCTGGGGCAAGAAGGAGCACTGGAATGGCAGAGTTTGTGGCAGCCATGGAAAGGGAATCCTCCTTGCAGTTCCAAGACAGGAAAGAGTGCTTGTGTTGACTCATAGACCAAAGCATAGGCTGGAAGAGTAAATACTTCTCCTTTCTTCATACGAACTTGGAAGATCTGAAAACTTACAAGTCCCTAGAAGTATCCCTGAAAACAGTTGCACAAAACCCCTGAAGCTTGGGCCAGTACACCCTCCTTACTGGAAGCAGAATCCCACCTTAACAATCAGCTAAAAGTCAAGGAATTGACTGGGAAAATGAGCAAATAACAAAACAAAACAAAACAAATGAAACAGAAACTCATACTATAGAATCTTACTCTGGTGACAAAGAAGATCAAAACATACAACCAAAAGAAGATAAGAAGATAACAAAATCAAAACTTCAACATCCAAAACTTCCAAGAAAAGTATGAATTGGTCTCAGGCCATGGAAGAACTCAAAAATGATTTTGAAAATCAAAAAAGAGAAATAGAGGAAAAATTAAAACTAGAAATGAAAATGATGCAAGAAAATAATGAAAAACAAGTCAAAAGCCTACTAAAGGAGACCCCCAAAATGCTGAAGAAAATAAAACCTTAAGAAATAGACCAACCCAAATAGCAAAAAAGGACCAAAAAGGCAATGAAGAGAAGAATGCCCCTAAAAGCATAATTGGTCACATAGAAAAGGAAGTCCAAAAGCTCACTGAAGAAAACAATACCTTAAAAATTAGAATGGAGAAAATGAAAGCTAATATCTTTATAGAAATCATAAAACAAAACTAAAAAGAATGAAAAAAAAGATGAGAATGTGAAATATCCCATTGAAAAAAAACTGACCTGGAAAATAAATTCAGGAGACATAACTTAAAAATTATTGGACTACCTGGAAGCCATGATCAAAACAAAAAAGAGCCTAAACATCATCTTTCAAGAAATTATCCAGGAAAAATGCCGTGGTATTCTAGAACCAGAGTGTAAAATGGAAATTGAAAGAATCCATAGAACACCTCCTGACAGAGATCCCAAAAGAAAAATTCCTAGGAATATTACAGCCAAATTCACGAATTTCCAGGTCAAGGAGTAAATATTTCAAGCAGTCAGAAAAAGAACAACAACAACAACAAAACCCCCAAATCAAATATTGTGGAAATACAATCAGTCTAACACAATATTTAGTAGCTTCTACATTAAAGGATCAGATGTTTTGGAATATGACATTCCACAAGTCAAAGGAGCTAGCATTAAAAACAAGAATCACCTTCCCAGCAAAATTGAGTATAATATTCATGGGAAAAAACTAATATTCAATGAGATAGAGGACTTTCATGCGTTCTTGATTAAAAGACCAGAGGTGAATAGAAAATTTGACTTTCAAATACAAGACTCAAGAGAAGCATGAAAATAGAAATCATAAGGGACTTTACAAAGTCGAATTTCTTTATCTAAAAAATAAAATTAGGGGGTGAGAGAGAGGAATGTACTGGGAGAAGGAGAATGGGAGATGAAGAATGGAATAAATTATCTCACATAAAAGAAGTAAGAAAATGCTTTTACTCTGGAGGCACAGAGATGGAGGTGAGAGGGAATGAGTGAACTTTATTCTCACCAGATTGGCTTAAGGAGGGAATAAAATGTACACTTAATTGGATATGAAAATCTATCTTACCCTACAAGATAGTATGGAGGAAGGGGATAAGATGGGGGTTGTTAATAGAAGGGTGGACAGATTGGGTGAGGCAGTAATCAGAAGCAAACACTTTTGAGGAAGGAGAGGATCAAAGGACAGAATATAATAAATGGGGGTGGGATATCAGGGAGGGAAATATAGTTAGTCTTTCACAACATGACTATTATGGAAGTGGTTTGCATGTTGTTGTTCTGTTTGTCCTTCATTTTCAAAGAGGATCAACTCATCAAGGAAGTGATGACATGACTTGTAGTTGGCTTTGATTTGAGTGAGGGAGGGCTGTGTAAAGTCACCAGGCTCACTTTTTCCTCCAGAGCCATCTGGATCCACTGACCAGGTATTAACAGGGTAACTGGAGGTGACTCAGGATGCAAGGGGAGACCCTGGCCTTTCTAGATTAAGGCCTTTTCAGGTACTCACATAGAGTGAGGTAATAACCATTCTATGAATAGGTCTCTTTAAGAAGTGAATGAAGGGATGGTCCCTTTAATTAGAAAGAAAGAAAAAAATAATCAATTTGGGAGGGGAAGACCCTCAGGGTTGCTATTCCAAAAGAAATAGTTATCATTGACATTCACTCTAACCCTGGAGCTCCCAAAACACAGCCATTAAATAGAGCTTGGGCAGGGATCTATTGTGGTCCAATCTATGAGCTTCAGAGTGGACTGGGTTTAAGATTTTGTGAAAGAAAGAAAGAAAGAAAGAAAGAAAGGAAGAAAGAAAGAAAGAAAGAAAGAAAGAAAGAAGGAAAGAGAAAGAAAAAGAAAGAAAGAAGGAAAGAAAGAAGGAAAGAAGGAAAGAAAGAAAGAAAGAAAGAAGGAAAGAAAGAAAGAGAAAGAAAAAGAAAGAAAGAAGGAAAGAAAGGAAGGAAGGAAGGAAAGAAAGAAAGGAAACAAAGTAGGAAGGAAAGAAGGAACAGAGGGAGGAAGGAAGGAAGAACTTTAGACAGTAAACTCCAAGTTAAGTGGGCAGCTTCTGGTTATCAAATTTTACCTTCCTTTGTAGAGGAGAACTAGAGGGAGAGGGAAAGGAAGAGATGAGTTACCCAACTAGCTGAGGGTAACTCACTAGATGGGCATTTCCTCACTCTAAGTGAATACCTGAAAAGGCTTTAACCTAAAAGGGCCAGGGTCTCCATTTGTATCCTGAGTCATCTCCAGTCATCCTGATGCATATCTGGTCACTGGATCCAGATGGTTCTGGAGGAGAAAGTGAGCCTGGTGACCTTGCACAGCCCTCCCTCATTCAAATAAAAGTAAACTGTAAGTCATGTTATCATTTCTCTGATTCCAAGGTCCTCTTAGGAAAAAAAAAAAAAAAAGGTTTGCATGACTATACTGTAACCTGTATTGAATTGCTTGCCTTCTTGGCGAGAATGGGTAGGGAGGGAAGAAAGGAGAAAATCTTGAGCTGAAAGTTTTACAAAGGTTGAAAACTGTTTTTGCATGCAACTAGGGAATAAGAGGTACAGGTAATGGGGTATAGAAATCTATCTTGCCCTACAGAAAAATCGAAGAGAAGGGGATAAGAGAAGGGTGGCAATGATGATAAAAGGGGTGGCAGATTTGTGGTAGGGGTAATCAGAGTGCACATTATCTTGAGGTGGAGGAGAGGAGAGATGAAAAGAAAATTTGAAACTCAAAATCTTGTGGAAGTGAATATGGAAAACTAAACATTTATTAAGTTTAAGGAAGATAATGTCCTTTTAAAAATTATTTGTTGTTTACATT
This sequence comes from Pseudochirops corinnae, assembly GCA_028646515.1. NCBI lineage: Eukaryota > Metazoa > Chordata > Mammalia > Diprotodontia > Pseudocheiridae > Pseudochirops > Pseudochirops corinnae. The sequence continues at coordinate 61,937,709 of CM053589.1, read as the reverse complement.
TTCATTCTAATGTTTCAAATTCTCTCCATCTTTAAGAAGGCAAGAAAAAAAAATATATATATATAAAACCATGCAAAACACATAGGAAATGTATTTTTAACTGAACAAGAAATACAGGCTATTACAAAAGACAAAATAGATAACTTTTATTACATGAAAATGACAAATGACAAAATAATTATCCCATGATAGGAACAAAAATGGTTGAATACAGAAAAATCTTTATATCAAATTTCTCTCATAAGGGTTTAATATATAAGATAAAGAATTAACAGACATGTCTAGGGAAAGAGACAGGGAGATGGACAGACAGAGAGAGAAAGAGAGAGAGAGAGAGAGAGAAAGAGAGAGAGAGAGAGAGAGAGAGAGAGAGAGAGAGAGAGAGAGAGATAATGAGCAAAATCCATCCCCCAATGAATGTATTCAAAGGATACAAACAAACAGTTCTCAAAAGTTCTCCCACCCCATTCTCGGGAGTGCTGACTTGGGACGTCACACACTTTTTCATCCTCAACCTCCCCCTAATGATTTGCCTACCTGAATACTTCCTTTGCTTATTCTATTTTCCCAACTAGTAGAAAGGAAGGGTAGGGAAATGAAAGAGGTTCATTACTGTGTGCTGCACATCATATTACAACCTGCTACACCTTATGTTTAATGCTTGTGTAGCCTAGGCTCCTTTTAGCGTTTATCTAACATGTAGTACACTGAGTCCCCCACCACTGGGTCGAGGTAGCATCCTTTGATTGGCTTCTTGCATCTTTAAAACTGGCGAGACCTAGATGGTTGCTCTCTTTTCTATCATCTTTTTCATTGTATTCTTTTTGGCAAATCCCATTTGCTGCACCCATTATGAATTTGTTTCTGTTTTGTGTTGTTTATCCTCAGTTTCACGTACTACACATAATACCCATAGGGATCACAAATTTAAAACATGAACACCTTGGAGCAAGAATTGCAAGTGGGGTGGGACAGCCAGCCCACTCACCATAGAAACCCAGGGTGCCTGGGACTCAAGCCCAAGGGGAATTTTGTACATGGAACTGAGTCTGTGCTCTTCTGGACCATAACTAAACTATGAAACTAATCCTCTTCCCCATCTCAGAGACTGAAGTGGTGAAAGAAGGAAGAGGGAATATGCCTTTCACATGTGGAGATAAGTTCTTTTTATATAAAAAAAAATCTTTTGAAGTAAATATTCCTTTATAAAACTCAGTGTTGCACTTGTTTTGTGTCAATGCTCCTGAACATTGCTATTAAGTTTTAACGATATTTACAGTGATTTTTGTTCAAGGACTTATGTGTGATTTGGAATTAAGAGGGGAGAAGATAATTCAAAAACAGATGCTATTTTTCCACAGGTAAAGATGAAGTGAGAACAAAAAAAAAAAGGGATAAAAAAGTGAATGTCTACATGTTTGGTAATCTCTGAGTTTATTTATACTCTAGTCTGTTTTAAGAACCTGGAGAAAGACTTAACAAGGAAATGAGGCATTAGCAGTGATAGGTCGAGTGGAGTCTATTTTTTTTCAGGTAAACATATCCTGCATATAGTTCTTGGCCAAACCTCCACTTAACTATAGAAGAATAGATTTTTTGAGAGGAAAAGGAGGAGGGCAAAATGACTTAAAGATGAGAATACAAATCATGCTATATTCGTAGATGAATCTTCTCATCACACTAAAGGCAAGCATAGAATAGCATCCAACTCTACTTTTCATTACCAAGTTGTACACACAATTCAGTCACGAAACTTTTGCAGATTCCTGAAATAGGCATAAATGTCACTTATGCAAAACAGAAGTAAATCCTTTTTATATTGAGATCTTTTTTCCCCCTTCCATACACAGTTTTCAACTTTTCCTATTCCTTACCCTACAATCAAACTTCTTATGTCTGTTGTAATCAGAGGCCAGTGGTGCCTATTTTGAAAAGGGATTTACTTTGGCCCACTTTTCTTTCACTCATTCTTAACATCCTGTTTGAGTGCATTATCATAGGGACCTAAATTGCAAATCTTCCCAAAAGTGGTATTTTCATAGTGATTTAACATAAATTAAGCATCTAAGGTCAGTGCCCTAACCTGTTAATGCATCCAGCACTAACACCGAATCAAATGCAAAATATTAAAATGGATTTTGCATTCAATTATATGTCATATTGGTCAAAAGTTAACTTGACACTATTTTAACCTATTTTGATGATAGCCAAATGTCAAGCTGGCTGCATATGAACACTGGAACACAAAACAATGATAAAACAAAGAATTCCTCATTAATTAGTGCTGCACAGAATATCAGGGTACAAACTCAAATAAGTGCAAATTACACATTCTTGAAGATGAGATTCTTAGTGGACTCAAGGAAGTAGATTTCTCTGTTATTACTGACATTACCAAGGGACCTCAGCGTAGTGATGGTGATGATGATAATGATGATAACAAGAGTTTATATTTATGTGATGCATTGCAGTTGACAGTGATATATATATATATGCATGTGTGTGTGTGTATTATTCAGTTTTATATCCATAACTGAGAGTTAGGTAGGACAGTTAACATTATTTCTGTTTCGTGGATGAGGAAGCTAAGATTCAGAAAGGCTAGCTGATTTGACTAAGGTCTAACAATTAGTGATCAATGTTTCCTATCATGTGGATCTTACAACTGATTGCAATGAGATGAATATTTTGCAGATATTTTAATAATTTCCTACTGTACTGACAAATCCTTTACAAAAAGTAGCACAAGGAGTCATGTATCTATAGCTAATATGAAGCTTAGCTGGGATTTGAGTTGAGCGCTTTTAACTCCAAGTCCTGTGTTCTTTTCTTGTAGTTGTTTATTTTGTATTTTATTTCCCCAATTATATGTATAAACAGTTTTTAATGTTTATTTTTAAAACTTTGAGTTCCAAATTTTCTCTCTTCCTCCCCCTCTCCCTTCCCTCAATGAGAAGACAAGCCATTCAATATAGGTTATTGATGTGTAGGCATGCAAAACATTTCCATAATAGTCATGTTGTGAAAGAGAACATAGACAAAACAAAACAACCAACCACAAACAAGAACCACAACAACAAAAAAAGAAGCTCAAGAGAAATAAAGAAGCTTAAAAAAAGTGCTTCAATCTGTATTTAGATATCATCAATTCTTCCCTTGGGGATGGATAGCATTTTTTATCCTAAGTCCTTCAGAGTTGTCATGGATCATTGTATTGCTGAGAATAGTTAAGTCATTCATAGTAGATCATATTAAAATATTGCTCTTACTTTGTACAAGTACATTTCACTTTACATTAGTTCATATAAGTCTTTCCAGGTTTTTCTGGGAGCATCCTGCTCATCATTTCTTCTAACACAATATTATGTGATCATTATCACATATAACAATTTGTTCAGCCATTCCCCAACTGATAGGTATCCCCTCAATTTTCAGTCCTTTGCCCCTAGAAAAAAGCTGCTATAAATATGTTTGTGCATATAGGTTCTTTTTCTTTTTGTCTTTTATCTCTTTTGGGATACAGACATCATAGTTACATTGCTAGGTAAAAGGTTATGAATGGTTTTATAGCCTTTGGACATAGTTCCAAATTGTTCTACAGAATAGTTGAATCATTTCATAGATCTACAAACAGTGCATTAATGTCTCATTTTCCCATATCCCCTTCATCATTTGTCATTTTACTTTTCTTTCCTATTAGCCAATGTAATAGGTATAAAATAGTGCCTTGGAATTGTTTTAATTTGAATTTCTCCAATCAATAGCTATATATAGCATTTTTTTTTCATATGGCTATAGACAGCTTTGATTACTTTACCTGAAAACTATTCATATCTTTTGATTATTTATCAATTGGGGAATGGATTATATTTTTATAAATTTGAATCAGTTCTCTACATATTTGAGGAATGAGCTCTTTATCAGAGAAATATGCTTCAAATTTTTTCAATTTTTTTCTCTCCATCCTATTCAACCATACCATTTATTCTATTCTTTCTCTCCTTTTACCCTGTCCCTCTTCAAAACTCTTTTGTGTCTGACTACCCATTACCCAATCTGCCTTCCCTTCTATAACCCCCTCCCTTATCCTCTTCCCCCCTACTTTCCTGTAGAGTAAGAGGTTTCTATACCCAATCGAGTACATATGTTATTCACCCTGAGCCAATTCTTATGAGAATCAGGTTCACTCACTCATCCTTACATCCCACCTCTCCCTTTCCAATGTAAAAACTTGCTGCCTTTTGTATGTGAGATAATTTACACTATTCTATCTCTCCCTTTCTCCCTGTACATTCATCTGTCATCACTTAATTTTCTTTTTTAAGATATCATCTCTTCATTTTCAACTCATCCTGTGAACCCTATATAAAATCCTTCTCTCTGCCCTAATAATGAGAAAGTTCTTTTGAGTTATAAGTATCTTCCTTTGTAGGAATATAAACAGTTTAAACTTACTAAGTCTCTTATAGTTTCCCTTTCCTGTTTAACTTTTTATGTTTCTCTTGAGTCTTGTATTTAAAGTCAAATTTTCTACTGAGCTCTGTTTTTTTTTCTTTTATCAAGAATGCTTGAAAGTCCTCTATCTCATTGAATATCCATTCCCCTCCCCTCCCCCCACAGGATTGTACTCAGTTTTTCTAGGTAGGTGTTGCTTGGCTATAATCCTAGTCCCTTTCCCCTCCAGAATATCATATTTGAAGTCTCAGATCCATGTAGAGGCTGCTAAATCTTGTGTTATCCTGACTGTGGTTCCATGACACTTGAATTGTTTCTTGCAATATTTTTTTTTGACCTGGAATTCATTTATAATATTACTGGCAGCTTTCATTTGGGATATCTTTCAGGAGATAATTGGTGGATTATTTCAATTTCTATTTTACCCTCTTGTTCTAGAATGTCAGGGCAGTTTTACTTGATAACTTCTTTTTTAAAATTTATTTTAATTTTCAACATTAATTTCTCAAAGATTTTGATTTATGGATTTTCTTCCCATCTCTGCCCTACCCCCATCCCAAGATGGCAGGCATACTGAATACCCCTTCCCCCCAATGTGCCTTCTATTATGTCCCCCCTCCCAGTACCATCACTTACTTTTTTATAGGGAAAGATGGATTTTATACCCCATGGCCTTTATATCTTATTTCCCAGTTGCATGTAAAAAGCAATTTTTTTAAACATTTGTTTTTAAAACTTTGAATTTCAGACTCTCTCCCTTGTACCCTCCTCCCCCCCCTCCTACTTAGAAGACAAGCAATTCAGTATAGGTTATACATGTATAGCAATGCAAAATATTTCCATAGTAATCATATTGTGGAAGACTAACTATATTTCCCTCCATCATATCCAACACCCCAATTTCCCTCTCCTCTATCATTCTCCCCTCTTATCTCCTTACCCCACTACTTTTCTACAGGGTAAGAAACCCAATTGAGTGTGTATGTTATTTCCTCCTTAAACCAAATCCACTGTGGGTTAGGTTGACTCCTTCCCTGTTCTTCCCCTCAATTATAACAACCTTTTCTTGCATCCTTTATTTGGGATAATCCACCCAATTCTATCTCTCTCCTTCTCCTTCTTCCAATATGTTCCTCTTTCACTTCTTAATTTTATTTTTTTATATCATCCCTTCACATTCAACTCACCTTGTGACCTCTGTCTACGTATACATGTACACATACACACCCACACATACAGTCACTCATACATACATATGTATGTATGTGTCCTGCCCTAACCCCCCCACACACACGTCCCACACATACATTCATGTTTCTCTTCTTCTTGTATATGAAAGTCAAATGTTCTGTTTAGCTCTGGTCTTTTCATCAAGAATGCTTGAAAGTCCTCTGTTTCATTGAATGACCATATTTTCCCCTGAAGTATTATACTCAGTTTTGCTGGAGGGTGTTTCCTGGTTTTAATCCTAGCTCCTTTGACTTCTGGAATATCATATTCCAAGCCCTTTGGTCCCTTAATGTAAAAACTGCTAGATCTTGTGTTATCCTGATTGTGTTTCCACAATACTCAAATTGTTTCTTCCTGGCTGCTTGTAAATATTTTCTTCTTGACTTGGGAACTCTGAAATTTTGTTACAATATTCCTAGGAGTTTTCTTTTTGAGATCTTTTTCAAGATGTGATAATGAATTCTTTCAATTTCTATTTTGCCCTCTGGTTCTAGAATATCTGGGCAATTTTCCTTGAGAATTTCTTGAAAGATGATGTCTACGGTCTTTTTTGATAATGGCTTTCAGGCAATCCAATAATATTTAAATTATCACTCCTGGATCTATTTTCCAGGTCAATGGTTTTTCCAGTGAGATATTTCACTTTGCCTTCTATTTTTCATTTGTCTGGATTTGTTTTATAGTATCTTAATTTCTCATGAAGTCATTAACTTCCATTTGCTCTAATCTAATTTTGAAGGAATTATTTTCTTCAGAGAGCTTTTGAAACTCCTTCTCAGCTCCCAGCCCAGTATGATAGCTCCTACCTGTTGGCCTGTTATACTGCCTTCAGTGGAGATCTGTTTCTCTCTGTTACTTTGTGAGCTCTGTAGCACCAAACTTTGTTTAGAGTCATATTTTACAGGTATTAGAGGTGGTTGGAGTATGAGCTTAAGCAATTTCCCACTTTTACTCTGCTTTTACTTTTGACTCCACTCTCCTCTCCTCCCCCCTCCCCAAAAATTTCTTGAAAGATTATGTCTAGGCTCCTTTCTTTTTTTGTCATGACTTTTAGGTAGTCCAATAATTTCTCTCTTCTGTATCTATTTTCCAGGTCAATTCTTTTTCTGATGAGATATTTCACAGTCTTCTATATTTCATTCTTTTGGTTTTGTTTTATTATTTCTTGATTTCACATAAAGCTATTTGTTTCCATTTACTCAATTCTAATTTTCAAGAAATTATTTTCTTTAGTTCATAACTTTTGTACCTCCTTTTCCCTTTGGCAATTCTACTTTTTAATGATTTATTTTTTCCAGTGAGTTTTTGTACCTTTTGCCATTTGGTCAATTTTACTTTTTAAGTCCTTCTTCTCCTCAATGATTTTTTGTGTTTCTTTTACCATTTGGCCTATTTTGGTTTTTTTGAGGTGTTATTTTCCTCAGTATTTGTGTTTGTGTGTGTGTGTCTCCTTTACCAAGTTCTTGACTCTTTTTTCATTATTTTCTTGTCCAATTTTCATTTTTCTTCCTACTTTTTCCTCTACCTCTCTAAATTGATATTCAAAACCATTTTTGAACTCTTCCATGACCTGAGATCAATTCATATTTTTCCTGGAGGCTTTGCATGTACGAGCTTTGACTTTGCTGTCTTCTAAGTGTGTGTTTTGATCTTCCTTCTCACCATAGTAACTTTCTATGGTCAGAATTTGTTTCTCATTTGTTCATTTTCCCAGTCTATTACTTGACTTTTAACTCTTTGTTAAAGTAGGGCTGTGCGCCTGGGTTGGAGGGTGCACTGTCCCAAACTTCACAGGTTTTATACAGCCATTTTATACATACTTCTAGAGATGTGTAAGTTTTTGGTTCTTTCAAGGTGTCAGTGTGTTTACTACTCTCCTAGCCTGTGCTCTGGTCTGTGAGCAACCACAAGCACTCTTTTCTGCCCTGGAACAGTGAAGAGGGTCCATGCTCCACTGTAGCTAAATTCTTTGATGTATTAGTGCTCCTCTTCTCCCTGGAACTGCCCCCTAGTTCTGGTACCCTGGACAAATCAACAAGTCCTGCCTCAATTCTAGCAAAACGACCACTATATCTCATTTTGATCAGTTGTTTGACCCCCTAATCATCTGTAGGCTGAGAATGCCAGAAGAAGTCACTGCCACTGCTGATTTGTTGGCTCCCGTGACCTGCTCCTGTTTTGCTGGGGTCCAGTTTATGCTGGCCTGGGATGTTCTGGACAGTATTGCTCTTTCACCCTGGTGCAACAGACCTTTCCTGGCAACTTTCTGAGTAGTCTTGGACTGGAAAATTGTTTCATTTTATTTTTTTTTTTGTGGATTTTGCTCCCCTAGAATTTGTTTAAAGTTATTATGCAAAGATATTTGGAAGGGTTTTGGGGAGAGCTCAGGAGAGTTCCTGCCTTTACTCTTCCATCTTGGCCTTGCCTCTTCTCTTTCCACTAAAATCACCAACAAAACTTGGGTTCCACTGATAAAGCCTTCAAGAATCTAGAGTCACAGTCACAGTATGATAAGGCATTGAAGTAGATCTTTATTACATGACAACCTGGTTAGGGCTTGCTGGATGGCACAGTGGATAGAGTGTTTAACCTGGAGTCAGAAAGATCTGAGTTCAAAGCCAACCTTAAGTATTTTGCTGGTTATGTGACACTCAGTTTCCTTATCTGAAAAATCAGGATAATAAATGAACCAACCTTTAGGGTTGTTGTGAGGATAGACTGAGGTACTACTTGAAAAGTAAGTATTTCTTGTTATTGTTCAATCATTTCTGTCATGTCCGGCATTTGGGATTTTATTGGCAAAAGTACTGAAGTGGTTTGCCATTTCCTTCTCCAGCTCATTTCACTGCTGAGGAAACTAAGGCAAGCCAGGTTTAGAGACTTGCTCAAGGTCACAGAGCTAGTAAATTATCTGAAGCCAGATTTGGACTCAGGAAAATGAGTCTTCCTTACTCCAAATCATGTACTCTATCCACTGTGCCCTCAACTGCCTACCAAATTTTAAAATTCTGGCTAATACTATTATTATTATTATTAGCATGGGGATGGTGCCGATAATTTTTCATGTAATGGGAACTCCAAGGTGATAAAATTCTTTCTACCAATTTACCATTATGTTTTAGATAGTTAACTGCAATGTACAGTCTTTATAGACTAAAGAACAGACAGTTTAAATATCTTTTACAGGATTACATAGACAACATGTGTCAAAGACTAATAGTAAAGTTAAGTCTTATTGGAGCTGAGAACAGATCTCTATATACAATGCCATGCTGCGTCTGAGATGACAGATAAATATAATGCAGTTAATTAAATTAAATTATGAGGGATTGATGAAGATTGTACATATTTAACTTTTTTATTTCTTATACTCACTTGTTAAACTAGACTGATTAACTGAATATTTAGCATACTGTATCTTCTCAGGTGTTAAGAGAAGTGATTCATGAGCAATCATGTCTGATTAAAAAAATATTTTCCCAAACTGTTTAGCTGTCATCTCAGACTTCTCTGTGCTATATTTTGTACTTAGTCTTACCTTCTTTGTGAATTAACTGGTCCTTGTAACCCCACAATTTAGTTAGAAGTAATTTTAAAAATCCCTTTTCTCCACCTGAATGGCTATATAGTTCACTAGGCACAGTTGTGGAAGTAAAAGAAATAAAACTAGTTGTAATATCACATATTTATATGATGTTTCCTATATTTCATAATACATATTGCATCATTCAGTAGGGTTATTTCAGAGTATTCTTTTCATCTTGAATATCTAAACAAAATGATGAAAGGGAATGACTCACTGCCTGCTAGCCTCTTTTGGATTTCAGAAACCTGGGATTACCAGGGACTTTGGAATTACTGACAGGATTTGTTTGGTAACCAAAAAAAAAAATGCTGGCTGAAATGTAATCATCAATAAGTAGGATGAATACTAAAATAATGGCTTTTTAAACCAATAAAAACCCCAGTAAAAGAGGTAGACTTTCAGGTTCACATATATTATACATTTCTATACTATGAAAATACCACAAATCTAGAAAAGTGACATTGATATTTGTTGAATGAATAATTAGATGATGTTGATATAGAGTTCTCAAAGAATATACAAGTAGAATTTAATTTACTGTAGGTCCTGCCAGTCTTGAAATAGAGACCTGGTGTGTCAAAGGTCGGCCACCAGGTAATGAATTTTATTTAGCTATAAAGAAGATGAAGCCATCTGCTAAAGCATAGAAAGACTGAAATGTACATTGGCAGAAAGTCTTCAAACTGAAGAAATAGCAGATCTTTTGAAAAGTAGGAAACATAACTGACTCTGCAACCTCACTGTTAAAATTCACATATAGTAAGGTATTAAAGATTCTGATATAGAAGAAAAAAATAATAAACTGGACTCCATGGAATTTGGTTTAACCCCAAGACTTCCTCTCCCTCTTGCAATAATAGAAATTAAGAACCTATGTTTTATTTTTTTTTCTTTCCAGGTATTTATTTCCAAACTTTCCACACAAAGAAATTCCAAACAATTTGGATAGCTGCAGTTAAAATGGTGTGCTTAAAAGGAAAATACTCTGAGATCTGCAGGAAGTAGTATATAAGAAGCAACAAACCAGCTGGGATATTGTGGAAACTGTTTTTCTAGAGAATCCTCTATTAAATTTCTCCTCTGATGACTTAATGTAACATGTAGATATCTTGAGTTTTCAAAGGCTATAGCTGCACAGCTTAATCTCTGCCAAGCTCTACTAAGATGGAAAGGCTTTGACCACATGACATATTATATGTTTTTTGCTTGAGAATCAATCTAACTCACATAAAAGAAACTTGTAACTAGAAGTTTGGTCATTAGTTATAGATTGTCTTTGGCCACAGCAACTTGCAAAAGATCTTAAGGCATGGAGAGATACTAATCTGGATCTATGGAGGGAGTACTTAAACCAATGAAATAATATATCTATGTGTAAGACTGCCATTATGATTACCGGGCAGTGATGGAGTTAGAAAGGACCTCAGAGATGATCTTTTCCAATTCCCTCAGACATCAGCTTCTGGGTTTTGTTTTGTTTTTTTCTGTTGCCTCATTTTCACCTTGGAGATTATTTACTCGTCTGGTTGTAAGATCTTTTATTGATTGATTACTCACGTCAAGATCTTTTCCAATCCCTTCATATCACACTTGAGGAAACTGAGGCATATGGAGGTTAACTTACATAAGGTCACATAAATAGTGACTATTAGAAAGGGAATGGAACTCAGGTTCTCTACTTCTAGCTAACGTCTCCACTACACCGTATCCATCTGGCTCTCACGATACCTAATTTAGTTTTTGTAATCTTGAGTCCCAATGGCACAGTCTTTTCCAGTGACTCATACTAAATCACAAAGCAAATTTTTCAGAACGCTAGGAATCATTCTTAATTCTGTAAACCTGAAATAATGAGGAATTTATCAGGTCACATACCTCCTTGGGGAGCAGAAATTATTTAATGATGAGCTTTTTTGTAATTCTACAAGACAGGTAAGTAAACATAGCAACATAGCTCAATATTAATATCATGCTGTGCATTTCATTTGCAAACAAGGAGTCAGCAAGATGTTTTATACTCCGATGTTTAGTCTTCTCCGTCATCTCAATCTTATTCTTGTCTTACCCAATAAGAGGTTATCAAACCTCTTGCATGATAAGAGAAATACATTTTTGAGTACATGTGGTAAAAGGGCACTAGATAGTCCTGTGAGTATGTATGTGTATGTGTTGGACTGGGGGAGGAAATGGTGACTGCACGTGTGTGGAAAAACATGCACATGTTAAAATAATACCTCCAATATCTGCTGAGGCAATTTCCATGATTTCAAGTTCAAACTTCTGTGGTTTGACAGCTAATGGGCCATTGTTTTTCATTCAATAAACATTTAAGTGATTTAGTTCCTGATCCCCATAATGGCTATTTCAATCTTCCATACCCTTGCTTTCTCACATCTCCTTAGTTGAGAATTTCATTTTCTACTTTATTGCAAAAAATGAGAACCATCCTTCATGAGCTTACTCTTCTTCATTCAGAACCTGAAACCCCCTCAATATCATATTCCATTTCCTCCTCTATTACTCCAGTCTTTGGTGAAGAAGTGGAATTGTTCCAAAGGCCAACCCCTCTACTTGTTCTCTGTATCCTACCTTCCCTGATCTCCCAGGGGAGTTTCTCCTCTGGTCATCCTCTGTCTCACAAATTTTCAAACTTTGCTTTTCTAGTGGCTTCTTCCAAACTACATAGAAATATAGCTATTTCTTTGCAGTCCTATAATAATAACAACAATAATAATAACTACATCTTCATTTGACTTTTCTTCAAGTTTTATGTTCTTCCCTTCACAATAAAACTCCCAGAGGAGAAAGGAAAAAATCTACCCATCTATAATTTTTATCTTCTATTCCTCTCTGTCCACCATCATTTCAGACCTTTGCAATATAACTTTTGATCTCACTCAAGTTCTCACCCAAACCCAAAAAATCTCATGATTGCTAAATCCAGTGGATTTTCTTGGTCCTCATGCTTCAGGACCTCTATGTTGCCACCCTTCCTCCAAGGTACTTTCTTCCGAATTTTTAATTGCTTTCCCCACCGTTTCTGATATTTCTTTTTTGATCTGCTTTGCAAAGTGACTATTCATATTCCACCACCTAACCATGGATATCCTCCCAGGCCCTCTCATTGGTCTTTCTGCTTTCTCCATCTCTACTCCCTTCTGAGTCCAGAGGAAATTGCTTTCTCTGGAAAGCAATTTTCAGACTAGAGATTCTATGGCCTAGATTCTCAGCTCCCATCTGAATATCTCCAGCTGATTGTCTTGTTTTCATCTCAAGCTCAGCATATACAAAATAGAATTAATTATCCACCTTCCCCCTCAAACTCATTATTCCTCCAAACTTCATTGTTTCTGTTGAAGGCAATATAGCACAATATGAAGTGTTGACTTTGAAGTCAGAAGACCTGGGTTTAAATCCCACTTTTGACCTTTATTATATGTGTGACTTTGGTCAAGTCATGTGACCTGTCTTTTATAGATCAGTTTTCTGATCTATAAAAGGAGGATTTTGGACTAAATGGTCTCTAACGTCCCTTCTAGTAGTAAATCTATGATCTTTTTATTGTCATTCAGTCATTTCGGTTGTGTCTGACTCATCATGACCTCATTTCTTGATTTCTTGGCAAAGACATTGGGGTGTCATTTCTGTCATTTCCTATTGCAGCTTATTTTACAGATGAGGGAATTGAGTTGAATAGGATTAGGTGACTTTCCCATGGTCACATAGCTAGTAAGTATCAAAGGCCAGATTTCCACTCATGATGATGAATCTTCTTGATGTCAGGTCCTGCACTTTATCCAGCACGCCTCTTAGCTGCCCTGAGATCTGTGATCCTATAATACTTCAAATCAGTGAGGTTCACAAACTCAGTGTGATCTTTGATTCTTTCTCCTCCATATCCAGTCAGTTACTATGTCTCTTAAGTTCTAATTCTACAACATTTCTTGCATCTTTACTTCCTTTCCACACATGTAGACACCATTAAGTCTTTATTGCTTTTTTTTGCCCCTACTATTTCCGTAGATTTCTGACTGGACTCAGTTTCCATTTTCCCTTGTTTACATTTACCCTCTAAACAGCTGTCAAAATAGCTGCCTAAAGCCTGTCTGGTTGTATTAGGACTCTATTCAAGTAGTTTCCCTGGATCTCAATTGCCCCTAGAAAACCAAACCAAAGCAAACCCATATTCCTCGGTCTGACCCTTACATTCTACCATTCTGGCCTTATTTCATATCACTTTCACTCACTTACAAGTTGTCAGAGCCAAAATAACATACTTGCTATTTCCAAAATGTGACAGTACATCCCCAGTCTATATATATAGCTTTCTACAAACTATCTCCCAATCATAGAATTCTTTCTCTCTTCATCCCCATCTCGTAAAATACTTTGTTCAAGGATCATTTCATGTGTTCCCTTCTATAAGAACTACCTGTATTATTTTGTTGAATCTGTTTTTAGTCATGTCTGACTATTTGTGACCCCATTTAGAGTTTTCTTGGCAAAGATACTGAAATGGTTTGTCATTTTCTTCTCCAACTCACTGTACAGATGAGGAAACTGAGGGGAGCCAGGGTTAAGTGACTTGCCTATGGTCACACAGCTAGTAAGTGTTTGAGGCCAGATTTGAATTCTGGAAGATTAAGCTGACTGACTCCAGGCCCAGCACTCTTTGTACTTTGCCACTATATCTATATTATCTATCTATATCTAAACGTATGTTTATTTATATGTGTCTGTGTCTGCCTATGTCTATTCCTGTATCTGTATCCATAGCTATCTCTCTATACCATATCCTATCATATCTTACCATATTACATCTAGTGCTGTTTTTAATTTTCCTCTATCTCTTTTAAGAAAAGGGGAAAAATACTTTGTAATATAAAAGCCCAACCTAACCTCTTTTCTCCTCTGACACTGTTACCACCCTGAGGCAGGCTTTCTTCACCTCACACCTGTGTTATCGCAATAGCCTGCTGATTGGTCTCCTTACCTCAAATCTATCCCTCAATCTAATCTACCCTTCACTCAACTATCAAAGCCATCTTCGTAAAGCATAGGTCTAACCATGTCACCCCCTTAAACAGTAAACTCTAATGGCTCCCTACTACTTCAAGGATCAAATACAAAATGCTCTTTTGGCTTTTTAAAGGTCTTCTACCTTTTCAACCTTCTTACACCTCATTTCCACCCCTGTATTCTATAATCCACTAACACTGACCTATTTGTCATTCTTTAAACATCACAGTCTATCTCCAGCCTCTGGACATTTTTATTAGCTGTTCCTCATGACTGGAACTCTTCCTTCTTATTTCTATCTTCTGGCTTCTCTGACTTTCTTTGAGTATCACCTAAAGTCCTGTCTGCAAGAAATCTATCCCAGTCCCCTTCTCCTTTTAATAGTAGTGCTTCTGAGATCGTGTCCAATTTATATCTTGTTTGCACATATCTGTTTACAAGTTGTCTTGCCTGTTAGACTTTGAGCTCCTTGAAAGCAGATACTTTCATTTTGCTTTCCATGGATCTTAACAGTGCTGCAGGGTCAATGGTTTATAAAATATTCCTCATCCATTAATAGGTTTATGTAATCATGTTTTCCCTTTTTTTTCTTGAGAACTGAAGCCATGTGCCCAGGTCTAAAGATACACAGGTATTTCAATCACGGATATCTTGCTGTTTTGAATTTTGGTTCAGTTCACAGCTTTGACACATCCTGAATCACATATTTATATTGCCTTGGGGGAGGAGCTTGCTTAGGAGCGAGCTTACAATAGGCTTGTTTGCAGGAAGGTTTTTGCACCTTTTGGTACTTAGCCAATTAGATACTTAGCCACATGGGTTGTAATGCCTTCTGGCTCTGAGCCTATTAGTTGAAAACTGCATATACTGGGAGGTTGGTATTTTATTTTGGGGTTCACTCAGGGGAAGAATGTTTCTTTGTGATTTGGCCAGATGACACTCTGAGTAGCCATTGTTAAGGAGCCACCTGACTTTGAGAACCCAGCTATTGGTGCTGCCTGGTCTGGTGATTATGTATCTATTACTTTGTTTAGATAGTTGGAGCCCTGTCTGTTGGATCTCTGCTAATTTCTCTATGTTTCTCTGCTTGTATTTTTCCCCATGTTCAGGGTGCTAACCCTTCCCCTGAACTAGTGAATGATCTTTACCTTCTTTACTTCTCTGCTTGTGTTTTCCCTGTATTCAGGGTGCTGACCTTTCCCCTGAACTAATGAATGACTTGTATATATTTAATTAAAGTAAGATTGTTGACTCCTTTGAAGCTGTCTTTCCTTTAGAGAAACAGATCAAAGAAGCTGCCCTAGCAGGCCATCCTGGGTGTGCTGGGTGCTTTCTAATGCAAGTGTCCAGCACATTGTAATACTTAACAGATATTTATTGACTATAAGGTTCTATAATTAGTGTATATCAGGCATCTATTATCAATGAAAATTTGAGAAAAGATAGGTTTGTAGATAATGGTTTTATAGAAAATCATATCATCACAATTATTGTTGTTCTGTCATTTTAGTCTTATCTGACTGTGAGCCTATTTTGGGTTTTGTTGGTAAAGGTACTAGAGTGTTTTACCATTTCCTTCTCCAGTCCATTTTGCAGGTGAGAAAATTTAGTCAAACAGGGTTAAGTGACTTGCCCAAGGTCACACAGCTGCTAAGTATCTGAAGCTAGATTTGAACTCAAGAAGGTGAATCTTCTTGATTCTCCGCCCTCACTCTATCCACTATGTCATTTAGCTGCCTCTTACCCATATTCGTAAACTTGAATAAAATGCGTAAAGAATCCAAGTCCTCAATTGGATTATTTATTAATGCCAAAAGAACATTAAACTCTGGCTTAAATGCAGCCTTCAAAGCTCTCCTCCAACAGGGTGACTCAGGCATACATCAGAACCACCCATAATCCCTTCACAGAATCAATACTACAGATGACTTTGTCCAGTGATCTTTTTGATTATTTATAGAATGTGAAGCATAAGATACGAGAATGTTTCCTTCCCAAGGTATCCACCATTCATGTAGACAATTTTCTGGAGCAGATTCTACTTTGGAAGAGGGATTCCTCATAAATGTGTAGTTCATCAGGATAACCCTGTTTGCATAAGGATGGCATCATCTTAGCTATTACGTCAAGCTCCAGAATGTTAAACAGCCTCCAGGATGGTGAGAAGATCCTCTATAGAGGATGATACAAAATCCATGTTATTAGAAGATATGGATTTGTGGAAATCTGGAATGATGGGAGTATCTACATCCTTGAGATCATGGATCCATCCAAAGATGAGACCATTAGCTCAGGGTGGGATGGGGGAGAAATCTGGTCACCATGCTGATCAGTTTGGACTTGCTGGTATACTTGCCTCTTTCACCTCATTCACTTTGCCAATGTAGAAGTGACTGTGATGAAGTGATTTGTTTTCAATGATTTTTAGAAAAATTCTTATATGGATTTTTGTTTTTGTTTTTTGACACTGTGTCTCTTAATCTCACCGTTTTAAAATGTAGTAAGACTTTATGGTCCTGATCCCAATGTCAACTACACAGAAACATGAACTTGCTTTATTTCCAATTTGAGCCACCTTGCCCCTTCTTGGGTAGTTTGATGGGTGCCCACTTGTGTGTCTGCATTTGTTTGTGTGTGTGTGGTGTGTGGGTGTGGGTGTGGGTGTGATTGTGTATGTGTGTGTGGGTGCCACCAGTATGGACAATTGATCAGCTTAGTATACTGCATCTCTGAACTTCCAAATTTAAGAGATCCACTTATCTCAGCCTCTATAAGCAGGAACTACCAAACAGTATAGATTTGAGATTTGTCCTACTTAGAATTATTCTAGAAAGTTTTATTGTTTAATTCTTAAATGTAACCCATTTTAGCCAGAATGCTTCATGTTATATATTTAAGAAATAATACATGAGACAAGATTTTCTGACTTGAAATAGTTTCCCTTTTTCAGGAAATAACTGAAAAGAAGGAAAACTACATCCACCAAATGGAATGGCAAGCAATAAAATGAAAGTATTGCAAGAGATTAGTTGTGGAAAAGAAAGGTCTAGGCTGAGGGGATTAGTACTAGGATGCTGCACAATGGATTACAATTGATCACATAAAAGTAATGCTAGTTCTACAATTGCCTAAAATCTGGAGTACTAACTGAGGGCTTAAGTGAAGTGTGGAGGTTCTTTTCCTCCTCATAATAGTCCTAAATAGGTAAATGCAACTAAAATGAGCCTCAGTTCATCAAACTGTTTTTAAATCAGTTTTTAGTTTAAAAAAATTACAAAATTCAGTCAACAAACATTTTGAGCTCGATGTGCCAGGCATCATTCCAAGTCCTCACATGAGACAGTATTTGTAAAAGCTCTTATCACAGTGCCTAACACATAGTAGGTGCTATATAAATGTGTACTTCCTCCCCCCACTCCCACCTACCCCTTTTCCCATAGTGAGAAGAAAATAAAAGAAAAAAGAAACCTCTGATATCAAGAAAGTCCCATTTTAGTAGAGGAGACGTCATGAAAACACAGTGCAACCAAGATCTATAGAGTGAAAATGGAATGAAAATGGGAACAAACCCACAAAAAGCCATCACCTCTACTATTTGAAAAAGTGTGATGACACAGGTTCCTATCTATTATCTAGGAAACTTAGGAAAATATAATGACAGTACAACACATTTGAGAGCTTTCTTTTCCATCTTCATTCACAGGATTTAATGGTTCTGTGGGTCCATAGTATAGTGATAGATGTATAAGCATGTGTCATTAAATATTCATTCTGCTAAATCATTAGAAAGTGATTCAGAATCCTACCTCTATATATCTATTTCTGATGGAAGTAGAGGTTCCCAGGTATGTTAGAAAAAGTAATAGACAAGAAAGTCTTTGGAATTGCCTTTACTTTTAGGGTATTCAGTGTTGGTCATTATAAAAAATGATAACCCTACATTAAAATGCCTAAAACATGTATCATTGAATCCAGCAATACTACTACTAGGCCTATCCCTCAGAGAAAGCAAAGAAAAAGGAAAAGAAACCATATACTAAAATATATGTAGTATTTCTTCTCGTTATAATAAAAAGTAGAAAACTTAGGAAGAAGCCACCATTTAGAAGAATGGCTAAACAAAATATAGTAATGGACTATAATTGTGTTGTGAGAAATAAAAAAAATGGATACTTTCAGAGAAATCTGGGAAAATAGTATGACCTGATGCAGAATGATCAGAGGAAACAGGTGAATACTTCAGATAAATTATCAAGAAAAATAATTTTGGTGAACTTAATACTTCTCATTAATGTAATGACTAAATAGGATTATAGAGGACCGATGATGAAGAGTGACACCCAGCTACTAAGAGAGGTAATTAATTCAACATGCAAAATGACATACGTACAATTTTTAGACTTCCCAATGTCAGAATCCCCCCTGCCTTGACTATGCATATTTGATATTAGAGCTTTGCCTTCTTTCTTTCTTTCTCCCTCCATCCCTCCCTTCCTTTATCCATTTTTCTTTCTTTTTCTTCTCAAATGTGGTCTTTGGAGTCAGGGAAGGGGAGTGAAAAGGCAGAGAGAAAGAATTGGGAAAAATAAAATAAAACGGGCTAATTTGAGAGATCCTTTTCAGAACATATCCAAAGAGAACATAAGGAAGATCAGAAAGAATCACAAACTGTCAGGAGTGCTTTTAAAGATACATGCTGAATTCACTATATAGTTAAAAGAAAAGAGAGGCATAAATACTAAAGATCTGAAGTTTCATGTAATTCCTGCTTGGTATACTATGTATATGAAAATGCCCACTTCACTTGGTATATATTTGTTAAATTAGGAATGTGTGTGTGTGTGTGTGTGTGTGTGTGTGTGTGTGTGTGTGTGTGTAAAGGTTGCTTAGAAAAATTGACTTTCTGTTACAACTATCCAGGACCTAGCTATTAAGAAAAGGAGATATCTCAACACATTCTCCTATGAGGAGATACAAAAGATGACAAAGCAAAGTTATCAGACCTTAAGTATCTTACAGCTGAGTTAGGGTGATAAGACCTATACATGTGAAAATAGAACTTGCAATAAAAGGAAATATGATAAGAAAAAAAGTGAGTAGTACAGGCAGTTATGTAATGCTTGAAGATTTCAGAGAACTGGAAGTTATTTGTGTTGAGGTGACCAACAATGACTTCATGAGAGGAAGGAGAAATAGACAATGAAAGATAAGTAGAGAGAATTTAATGATAAGTCTCTGGCTCTGGGTTGATCTTTCTTTAGATTATAACCAAACACACTGGGGTGGTAGTTAGAAGCAATGATCAGTCACATAAGAAATAGCCTATCAGAACTGAACCATATTTATGCAATCTCATACTTATTAAGGAAGACATGGATTTAATCCCATTTCGACCACTGGCATTTTTTTTTTTTGTAGAATTAATAAAATTAAAAAAAAATTTCAACATTCACTTTTATAAGATTTTGAGTTCTAAATTTTTACATCCTTCCCCTCTCCCCACCCCTTACCTTCCCCAAGACAGTATGCAATCTGATGTAGGTTATACACATACAATCATATTAATCATATTTCCACATTAATCATGTTATGAAAGAAGAATCAGAACAAAAGGGAAAAAAAACATAAGAAAGGAGAAAGAGAAAGAATGATATGCTTTGATCTACATTCAGACCCCACAGTTCTTTCTGTGGATATAAATAGCATTTTCCATCATGAGTCTTTTGGAATTGTCTTAGATCAGTAGTTCTCAACCTGTGGGTTATGTTCAATTTGTAACAATGAAAATACATCCTGCATATCAGATATTTGCATTACAATTCATAACAGTAGCAAAATTACAGTTATGAAGTAGCAACAAAAATAATTTTATGGTTGGGGGTCACCACAACATGAGGAACTGTATTAAAGGATTGTGGCATTAGGAAGGTTGAAAACCACTGTCTTAGATCATTGTACTGCTAAGAATAGCTGTCTATCAAAGTAGATTATCGTACAATGTCTGTATTACTTTGTACAATGTTCTCCTGGTTCTTCTCACTTCACACAGCCTCAGTTCATGCAAGTCTTTCCTGCTTTTTCTGAAAACTGCCTGCTTGTCATTCCTTGTGGAGAAATAGTATTCCATTCATACACCATGACTTGTTCAGGAGTTCCCCAGTTGATGGAC
>CM053589.1:61872690-61899933 GCA_028646515.1 Pseudochirops corinnae | reverse complement strand
TTAACCCATTTTGAGTTGCTTTCCTTTAGAAAAGCAGATCTAAGAACCTGTGCTAGTAGCCGCCCTAGGTATGCTAGGGTGCTTGCTGTTACAGTGTCCCATTATTGCCTTAGCTGAATATTCCCTGGTTGATTTTAATATGACTTCAGCTCTAGAATTAGCTTCAAATTAGAGAGTACCTTGGAAGTACTCTCTGTCCCTGAGGCCTCTTCCTCTGATTGTATGGCTTCTCCCTAAACTTGAAGTTAGCAAAAGTGCCCAGGCCAGCCATCTCCTCATTTTCCACCAGACAACACTACCCTGTACTTTTCATTATGCCCCTGCTAAGGTATGTTCACTTCTTCCCCCACCACCCACCTTTCAGTTTCCTTTTATGTATTGTCTTCCCCATTACAGTATAGCCTTTTTGAGAGCTGGGATTATGTTTTTGCTCAGTGTATTCTCAGCAATTAGCTCGATGACTAGAACATAATAAAAGTTTATTGACATGCTCCTAGGCTAACCAGATGTGGAAACTTAAGGAAAGTTTTTACTCAGTAACTCACCAATGAGGTAGTTCTGTCCTAGGATGAATTCTGAAAGTTGAGTGGATCAGCTTCACAGGGGAAGTGGGGAGAGGAATTTGGTATCTGTAGTTCTAGGTCCCATTTTGCAGGACTATAATTCTTGTTGAAAGAAAGGAAGAAAAAGCAGAATACTTGTCAAGATGTCCATGCTGTATGGGTCCTGGTGGATATGCTGAGTCTGACTGAATTTTTTGCTTTTTCATGAAGTTTTACTCATCTTTTCAGCTGATAGTTACTTCTTCCTCTCATCTGGTCTCATGGTACTGCATTTGCATTTTTTATATCACAGTTCATTGTTTATCATATTTATTTTTGTGTTCTACTTACTTTGTTAGTTTATAAATTTCTCAAGAGCAAGACTATATTGTTGAACCTAACATATTGTATTACACATATTTACATCTTAATAAATAGTTGTTGAATGAATGGATATATGAATGAGTGAATGCTGAAGTCCAAATGAATGAATGAGTGAGTGAATGAGTATAGCTTACACTTGCTTAGCCCTTTACAATTTCATAGCAATTCACATGCATTACCTAATTTGATCCTAACAACAAATCTGTGAGATTGCTTGTGTAAGCATGATCAGTTTTTTTCTTCTTGTGTATTTTTTCCTTGCATGCAAATATATTATATTGTAATGGGTAATACAACATATCTATCTATTGGTATGTACAAGATACATACATAGGAACAAATAAAATACATGTAAAGTAAGTAATACAACCTTAAGGGAGAAGGCAATGGGACCTAGAAGGACTAGTAGAATCCTTATACACAAGTAGGGACCTGAGCTCTTTCTTGAAGGGCATCAGAGATTCCACGAGGCAGTGGTAAGATGTATTTGATGCAAGTATTTACCCATATAAGAGTTCCCTTTCTTATTCTATCTTCCTCCAACTCACTTTAAAGAAGTCATTCTATTATATTCTAGCATTTTTATATAGTCTAAAAGATGTGCACTATATAGGTTCTATTGGTTTTGTTGAGTCGATGAAAGGTATTTGATCACAACTCAGTCTTCTATACCTATTTTAAAACTTTCCAAAGTTTAAAATGTAAAAGAGTTTGCTGTTGTTGCTATGCATTGTAAGCCAGCTCAGGGATATTCAATTCCTCAGCATTTATTAAATGCCTACTGTATAGAAGGTGCTAGGGAGTAAAGGTAAAAAGAAAAAAACCACTCATTTTTTCAGGTAACTTATACATTACTTGGGGATGGGGGAGAATGCAACATGTTCTTGAGTACAAGAGATATTACAGGTTTGTTCCAGACCACAACAATAAAGCTAATATTGCAATAAAGTTAGTAAATTTTTTTGTTTCCCAGTGCATATAAAAGTATAGTTATACAATACTGTAGTTTATTGTGTTCAACAGTATTGTGTTTAAAAAAATATGTATCTTAAGTAAAAATATTTTGTTGCTAAAAAAAAAATATAACTAAACCTTCACTGAGTTGTAATCTTTTTTGTTTTTGGAGGGTCTTGACTTGATATTGATGGTTGCTGACTGATCAAGGATGATTTGATGCCTAGTGTGGCTGTGGCAACTTCTTAAAATAAGACAACAATGAGTTTTGCTGCATCTATCAACTCTTCTTTTTGCTTGAATACTTAGAGGCCATTTTAGAGTTATTAACTGACCTAATTTCAATATTATTGTGTCTCAGGAAGGCCTAAAAAGAGGGAGGGAGATGGGGGAATGGCAGGTTGGTGAAGCAATCAGAAGAAACACAACATTTATAAATTATGTTCATTGTCATATGGGCAAGATTCATGTTGCCCCAAACAATTACAATAGTAATGCCAGAGATCACTGATCATAGATTGCCATTAACAGATACAATAATAATGAAAAGGCTTAAAATGTGAGAATTACCAAACTGTGACACAGATCCAGAATGTGAGCACATGCTGATGGGAAAAAAAATGGCACTAATAGATTTGTTTAATGCAAGGTCGTCACAAACTTTCAATTTATTTTGAAAAAGTGCAATTATGTGAAAAGGTTAATAAAGGAAAGTACAATAAAATGAAAAAATATTCACAAGTAATTGAATATAAGTAAATACAAATTAATTTCAAGAGCTAGCGCATTAGCAACTGAGGGGGCAAGGAAAGGACTTGTTTAGGAAGTGATACCAATGCTGTACTTTGAAAGAAGCTAAATATTCTAAGAGGAAAATAAAGAGGTAGTATATTTAACACTTAAGTGTTCTTCTATGCTAAGTCACAGGGGCAGAATACAGTAAGTCATGTATAGGGAACAGCTACTACATCAATTTAATTTGAATGAATAGTGTATTAAAGAGAATAACATGAAATAAGACTAGAAAGGTCAATATGAGTCATATTGTGAAGGATTTGAAATACTGGACTAAAATTTTCTTTTATGCTAGAGCAATAGTGAGCCACTGATGGTTCTGTTGTGAGAGGTTGATATTCCTAGATCCATACCTTAGGAATGTATTTGTCTGGACCGGCACATTCATAGGTATAGTGGGATCCTACCCTTTATCTTCCTGTTAATATAAAGTAGGAATAATACATACTACATTTACTACTTGATTTTTTTTCCTGATGTCTTTTTTAGTTGCAAAGCATCTACTACAGGAAGAAAATGAAGATGGGGAGACAGACCACTTTTACAGATGAAAACACTGAGGCACTAGGAGGAAGAAGATATTTGCCCAATGTAGCATACTTATTAAGAGTTTGGGATTAAAACCAATCAGAAGTGGGCCAGAACATAACTTTCCAACTTTATAAGCCTGCCATTTTTCCCTTCCTGCTCTGTGAAGTTCATCAAAATCAACCTTCATGTCTTCATAAATAACACTCCACTGCATGGTTTGTCTGCCATGCTTGGAATGCTCTCTGTCCTTCTTCCATTTTTAGAATCTCTTGCTTTTGTATTTGTTTTCTAAAACTCAACTCATGAAGCCTTTCCCCACAATTACAAGTTGTTAGTGTCCTCTCTTCCCAAGTCATCTTGTATTTATGTTGTTTATACTTGGCATGTACATGTAGGAACCCAATCCCCTAGATTGTAAGCTCCTTGAAGGCAGGAACTATTTCATTTTGGATGTGTGTTTCTAGCACCTAGCACTGGTCTGACACATAGTAGATAATTAATGCTTAACTGGTTGGATTAAGTGGCTTAAAAAGCACATGTAAAGCCATCCTTTCCCACCTATTTTCTCCCACACTACCACTGTTCCTCTAAATAGATATTTTATTTAAATTTATTTCCTTAGATCCAAATTGACTTAAAAAATTATGGTTAGAAATAATTCCTGCCCCCTAACCCTGCCTCCTTCCTATAAAAGTGAGAAGTGGGGAAAGCTCTGCTGTGTTAGTTGCTGTGTTAAAGTGTCATGGGGTACTGGAAGGCATGAATAGAAAGAGATACAAAAATCCTTTTCATACGTTTTGCCCCTGCTGAGCAAGTGGAATGAGCACCTGTTCATTGATTGACAGTCTGTGATGGGTAGAAGTGTCAGGAATTAGCTAGTTTGTTAAGGGTAAGGGTGTGGGGCAATCAATCCCCTTTCAGATCTCTCTTTAGAGCAGGGGTTCTTTATCTGGAGTCTATGAACATTAAAAACAATTCCTAACAATTGTGTTTCAATGTATGTAATTGATCTCCTTTGTAATTTTGTGTATTTTATGCATTAAAAAAACCTTATTTTGCAATGGCTAAGAAAAAAAAATAACATTATTCTGAGAAGGCTTCCAAGGATTCACCAGACCCTCAACACATGTGTGCACATAGACACACACACATTATCATCATCATCATCACCACCACCACCACCACCAACAACAACAACCACCACCACCACCATCATCAATCATCATCATCATCTATAGAGCAAAATTCTATAGTTATATCATGCTTTGTCAGGGCTTTAAGACCAAGGCTGAAAGATCTACAAAATCTTAGTCCCCATCCACAATATAGGGGTAGAGTAAATTCAAAAGGTGAGGAGCTTGCCCCTTAATTCAAGAGTCTTGTTAACAAAGGATTCCACCAAGATAGCAGCAGCTTGATTACAAAATAACTCCAGGAAAGTGACCACAAATTGTTAAATTGGTGCCTGAAGGTGGCAAAAAGCTGTCAAGTTCTTCCTTCATTGAAGGGAAGGATGTGAGAATCTTGGATTATAAAGATGTGAAAGAAGCCCTGGGTTGGTATTGGCGTGAGGTTCTGGAGATTGTTGCTCATGAGAGTAGACCTCAAAACCTAAAAATAGAATTAAAATAAAATTTATTTGGTCATTTGTCAGAGGACAGTGAGCTGGAAAGTGTGTGGTTCTCTCTGCTCCTGTCCTGGAAGGTTTACATTATATAGGATTTAGACAAGGGTATCAACACACAGACCACACATGACATGTACACAGTTAAGCAATTTTGCTGAGAGGGCAACTCATAAGATAGATCGGTTGAGATAGATATAAGTAAATGTAAACATTTAATAAAATTTGTGTGGAACCAAAACACAAGGTTGGGTGGACATAATGCAAGACCTGCATAGGAGGAAATATTTGGAGTTTATTCAGGATTTGAAAGTACCTTGCAGCCATCTTTAGCCTTCCTGGACAGTTACTGAGGTCAGAGTGACATACTGAGTTCAAACAAGACATACTGGGTTCAAATAAGCATTCTGGATCCTTTAGTCCCATAAAGATATATTTAAAGAGTATAATAATTAATGGACAATATGATAAACCATTTTTTGTAGGACAGGGGTAGAAACCTATATCTTCTAATGCAGCTCAGCACCATCTTTGCACCAAGAAATTAAATAAATTGTCAAGGGTTACACAACTAGTATGTGTTGGAAGTATTGCTTGAATTGCTTGGGTTCGAGGTTAGCTTATTATTTGTTATGCCATACTGACTCTAGTTCAGGTGTTCTTAATCTGGTGTCTATGAATTATCTTTTTTAAAAATATATTTTGTCAAGCATATTTCAAAATAATTATTTTACTTTGTAATATTATGCATTTTAAAAACTTTACCCAGAGAAGGGTTCCATAGATCACTGGAATCCATATCACACACACTCACAGACACACAGACACACACACTCACAGACACACAGACACACAGACACAGACACAGACACACACATACACACACACACAGAGGCACACAGACTGATTAAGAGCACCTATCCTCTATATTTCATCTTAAAAGAGAAAAACTCAAACAAACCAATCTATTAGGTTGGTGAACTTTGTGTCCAGCTTTGGTGTTCAGAAACCTCAGTTCAAGTTCTGCTTTTGACACATAATTGCCATCTCAATAATACAGAAGTCACAATTTTTTAACATCCCAAGTAACTCTAAAAATCTACAAGTTACAGATAAACTGCCAACTTGATTTTATGGGGAGAGTTTCCAGAGCAGGGATTCCTTATATTGGTGAAACCATGGGTTTAGATCCGTGCTGCTCCTGACCAAGAAAGGACGCTTCATTATAGGAATTGGATTATGGATCTAAAATGATCTTAGAAATCATGTAGACCAATATCCATATATTT
Source organism: Pseudochirops corinnae (assembly GCA_028646515.1). Classification (NCBI taxonomy): domain Eukaryota; kingdom Metazoa; phylum Chordata; class Mammalia; order Diprotodontia; family Pseudocheiridae; genus Pseudochirops; species Pseudochirops corinnae. The sequence goes on along the minus strand of CM053589.1, from coordinate 61,893,814 downwards.
ACAGAGGAGGAAACTGAGATCTAAAAAAGTGATGCCTTGCCCCAGGTCACATAAGTAATATATAGGGGGTGGGATTTGGACTCAAAACCTCTGATTTTAAGAAACAGTATATTTATTTTTTCCCCCATGATACCACATCACTTCATTGCTTTAGAAGTAGCTTGGTTTTGCTAATGGTGTAGTCTGGCAATGTGGACATTGAAAACAGCATTAGAATAGACCAGGGAACAAGTACTTAATGTGACATTTTAACTGGTAGTAATTCTTCATTATTCCCCAAAGTCAGAAAGATTCTTTTTTTTTTAAATACTAATTTCTTTATTTTAGTTTTCAACGTTCATTTCCACAAGACTTTGAATTCTAAATTTGGTCCCATCTCTCCCTTCCCCGCCAAGACAGCATGCAATCTGATTACCCAACCCCTAGTCTGTCTTTCCTTCTATCATCCTCTGCCTTCTTTTATGCACTTTCCCATTATTTTCTTTCAAGGTATGATAGATTTCTATAACCCATTGCCTGTATATCTCATTTCCCAGTTGCATGTAAAAACAATTTTTAACATTTGTTTTTAAAACTTTGAGTTTCAAATTCTGTCCCTTCTTCCCTCCCCACCCACACTTATTGAGAAAGCAAGTAATTCAATATGGGTTATAAATGTGTAGTTATGCAAAACACTTCCATAATAGTCATGCTGTGAAAGAATAACTATATTTCCTTCCATCATATCATGCCCATTTGCTCTATTTTCTCCTTTGACTCTGTCCCGTTTAAACATATTTGCTTCTGACTATCACCTCCCTCATCTGCCCTCTCTTCTATCAAGCCCCACTTTTATTCCCTTCCTCCCTAAGGGGGAGGAGGGTAAGATACCCTATTGAGTGTGTATGTTATTATCTCCTTAAGTCAAATCTGATGACAGTAAGTTTCACTCATTCCCTCCAACCTTCCCCTTCTTTTCCTCCTTTGTAAAAGCTTTTTCTTGCCTCCTTTATGTAAGACAATTTACCCCATTCTATTTCTCCCTTTCTCCTCCCAATATATTCCTCTTTCACCCCTTAATTGTGTATTTCAGATACCATCACTTTATATTCAACCAACCCTGTGTACTCTCTCTCTCCCTGTATGTGTGTATATGTATGTATATATGTATGTTTGCATGTGTACATTAACACATACATACACACATGTGTGTTTGTATTCCCTCCAACTACTATAATACTGAGAAAGGTCTCATGAGTTACAAATATCTTCTTTCCATGTAAGAATGTAAACAGTTAAACTTTAATAAATCCATCATTATTTCTCTTTCCTGTTTACCTTTTCATGCTTCTCTTGATTCTTATATTTGAAAATCAAATTTTCTATTCACCTCTGGTCTTTTCATCAAGAATGCTTTTGATGCATTGAATGACCATATTTTCCCTTGAATTACAATACTCAGTTTTGCTGGATAGGTGATTTCTTAGTTGTAATCCTAGTTCCTTTGACCTACAGAATATCATATTCTAAGACCTCTGATCCCTTAATGTAGAAGGTGCTAGATTTTGTATTATCCTGATTGTATTTCTACAATATTTGAATTATTTCTTTCTGGCTCCTTTTAGATTTGGCTACAATATTCTTAAGAGTTTTCCTTTTAGCATCTCTTTCAAGAGGCAATCAGTGGATTCTTTCAATTTCTATTTTGCCTTCTAGTTCTAGAATTTCAGGGCAGCGATCCTTGATAATTTCTTCAAGAGATAATGTCTCGTGCCTTTTTGATGATGGCTTTCAGGTAGTCTGATAATTTTTAGATTCTTTTATTTGATTTATATCCTAGGTCAGTGTTTTTTTTTCCAATGAGATATTTCACATTGACTTCTATTTTTTTTCACATTGACTTCTATTTTTTCGTTATTTTGGTTTTGTTTTATAATTTCTTGATTTCTCATAAAGTCTTTAGCTTCCATTTGCTCCATTCTAATTTTGAACGAGTTATTTTCTTCAGTGAGCTTTTGGGCCTCTTTTTCCATTTGACCAATTCTGCTTTTTAAGGCATTCTTCTCATTGGCCTTTTGACCCTCTTTGTCATTTGGGTTATTCTATTTTTTAAGATGTTATTTTCTTCAGTATTCTTTTGAGTGTCCTTCAGCAAACTATTGACTTGTTTTTCATGATTTTCTTGCATCACTTTCATTTCTCTTCCCAATTTTTCTCAATCCTTTTTGAGCTCTTGCATGTCCTGCAACCAATCCACAATTTTGTTTTTTTGTTTGTTTGTTTGTTTGGGTTTTTTTGTTTTTTGGTTTTTATTTCTGGAGCCTTTTGATATAGGAGCTTTGACTTTGTTGTCTTCTAGTTCTATGTTTTGATCTTCTTTGTCACCAAAGTAAGACTCTATAATCTTAATTTTTATGCTGTTCACTTATTTTCTCAGCCAAATATTTGATTTTCTAAATCTGTCAAAGTAGGACTCTGCTTCCATTGGGAGTTGGGGTGGGAATGAGCTGAGTGTATTGTCTCAATCTTCAGGAGTTTTGTGCATCTGTTTTCAAAGATACTTTTAGGGTCTTGTAAATTTTCACCTCTTCCAAGGTGGTATGATCAAAGGAGAGGTGTTTACTCCTCTTCCAGCCTGTGATCTGGTCTATGAATGATTACAAGCATTCTTTTCTGTCTTGGAACTAGAAGGAGTATTCTCTCTCCATTATAGCCACAAGCTGTGCCACCCCAACACTCCTCCTCACCCCAGGAGCACCATTCAGGACTGTAACCCAGATCCAAGCAGGACAAAGCAGGATTCTGCCTCACCTTCCGCATAGAGATCCCTGGAATACCCCTCCGATCAGCCGCTCATTCCCCACACTGTTTATGGGTCCATAGTTCAGGAAATAGCCGCTGCTGCTGCTGTCACAATCTCTACTGTCCTGGACCAGACCACCTTCCTCTCTTACCCAGGTCCTAAAGAGTTTTCCCACTGACCTTCTATTCTGTTTTTTGCATTTGTGCGTCAAAAAGTCTGGAAACCATCACAGCTGCCAATGATTCAGTCACCTGAAGCCTGATCCAGTCCTGTCTGTGCTGGTACAGCCCACGCTGAACTGCATTCCATTCCTGTCTACCTTCCAAGCTGTCCTGGGCTCGAGATTTGTTTAAATACATCATTTTGTGGGTTCTGTAGTTCTAGAATTTGTTTAGAGTCATTTTTACAGTATTTGAGGGGTTTGGGGGACACTTCAATCAAGTCCCTGCTTTTACTCTGCCATCCTGGCTCCAAAAGCTAGAAAGATTCTTAAGCATATGTTAAGAATCAGGATTTCAGCAGAGAAGAAAGGGCTAAAAATCACTGTTTCTTTGATGTTTGTTTTAATACATAATTTCTTTGTAATGCAAATAGAATAGAATTTGGTTCGCTTGTAGTCAGAGGATCACTAAGTCCATGCCTGCTAGGTGTCCTTCAACCTTAGCAACCTTAACACTTATCATGAAATTTTTTCATCCACTTTGAATATATGTTTACATGATAGGCCATAAAGATCTTTCTTTATAAACAAAAAGTTATTTTAAGTGCTAGTTTAAATGTATTAAGTTTGTATACTCTCCTTTTTTAACATTCATTGAAACCTGCTAAAATAATGAGCCTTGTTAATAGCTTGACTAATTTCAATTCAATGTACTTTCAGTAGAAGGTTGTGTTTAAGACACCTTGAGCTAATAGAGGTGAAGGCAATCAGAAACGGCATTGTTTTTTTTTTTTTTAACTCAATAGATATATTCTAATTAGGCTGATATTATGCACATAAAGGGGCCAACTAATACATTCTTAAGGATATGTTTGAACCAAATTCCCCAGCTATGTAATTGTGCGTGACTTTTTGCAGAGTTACAGAGGAAGGGAATGTATTTGTATAGCTTACAGTAATTGTATCTAGAGGGGAGGTTAGAAACATTTGTTCTTTAAAAAAAATCAATAAAAATAGCTGTCAAAAACCTGCCTGTACTCTTTGTATAAAGTCATTTAAAATACTTAGGGGTATGTGTTTTTTTTTTTCATTCCCAGAGCAGGAATAAATTAACTAATTATTTAAACATGGAAAAATATTAAAAATATAAGTCAAATACAGTAGCCAGGGATTCAGTCTGGGTGAAAATGATAGAACACTTATAAATCAGCAAAGCTCCCATGCTCCAGTTGGGAGGATGAGTGGACCCAGGAGACCGAACACTCAACTGTGCACGGAAATGAAAATAATCATGGTTTCGAAGCAGTTGATTATTGCCCTCCAAAGAAAAATGTAATATTGAAACACTGAAATACTTTGTGTTCAATATTTCCAAAAAGATCCACCCCTCTCCCCAACTGAGTAGCAGAGCATTAAGTAATGGGCTTGTAAAATTTCCTAAAATTGTGGAGGAATGAGTATTTTCTGGTTCACACAGCTTATAACAACTGCAACTTCAATTGATATTGATCATCTATACTGTGTCACATTTCTATGAATTGGAGAACTGAGACTTATGGGATCCTCCTAAAACTTCATATGCGAGTCTAATAAAGATTTCCCTAGATTGTGCATTACCTGAATTCTACAATTATATATGTTAAAAAAAAATCTTCTCTAGTGCTGGGATTCAGGAGGAAAATCAACAAATCTAGATAGAGTTATTAAAGTCATTAGCACTGACCAGTCACACAAAGTTGGGGACCTGTCAGTATTAGGCAGCTGTCAACATTCAGTGAAATCACAAGGTACAGTGGTTATAATAATGAAGGTAGAAGATGGGTTTCATGTCATTCATAATTGCTTTCTCACATACTATATTAAAAATCTCATACCCAGACTATTGCAATAGCTTACTGGTTGGTCTCTCTGCCTCAGTTCTCTTCCTATTCCTATTTATCCTCCACTCGGCTGTCAAATTGGTCTTTTCTAAATTGCAGGTCTGACTGTGTCACCCTCTCCCCGCCCCCCGCCTTCCCCTGTCCCATATAGTAAACAATGTTTTCTCACCAGTACCTGCTGGATCAAATATAAAATCCTTCATTTGGTATCCAAAACTCTTCAAAACCTGTCCCCCCTCATCTCTTTCCAGGCTGATACATACCCTATTCCCCACCACAATCTGTGATGAAATGACACTGGTAACCTTGACATTCCACCTCCTGACTCTCAGAATTTTCACTGACTCCCTACTATGTCTGTAACATTCTCACTTCTTGTCTTCTGCCCCCAGACATCCCTGATTTCCTTCAAGCCCCAGGCAAAATCATACCTTCTAAGAGAAGTCCTTTCCAGTTCCCCTTAATGCTAATGCCTTTCTTGGCTCATTATCTCTAATTTATCATGTCTATACCTTGTTTGTGCAAAATTGTTAGTGTGCTGTTTTTACTATTAGACTGTGAACTCCTTGCAAGTAGGGTCTATATCTGTACCTTAGGGCTTAGCACAGTTCCTGAAAGCTAAAGGCTTTTATTTATCAACTTACGAGTAACAAATAGGGTTTAATAGTCAGAGAGCTCAGTGGCACTAGTGACCTGCTGAACAGAAACTGTTGCCTTGACATTTGCACCCTGATTTTATAGGAGTGAAATTCCATTAAGGACAGTGAGCTGGGGAATAGGGGTAATTCCTCCATTCAAAATCATTTAAGAATCCTTTCTTTTTCAACTATATGAGTATGTGTATGTGTCTGGCTTGCTGTACCATTTAGTCCAGCCTTGGGGAGGCTTATTCTTTTGGTAAATTCTAAGGAGAATGGAACAGAATAAATTGGGAATTTGTTGGATTGCATTTGTTTGAGGGAAAATGCAGATGAAAGGAAGCAGACGACCAGACTGATTCAGGCAGATTACAAAAGATTTAAGTTAGCAATGAAACCTGGCCCTAGAACCCAAAAGTTAAAAGCATTGTCAGTTTGTTAATCTTCCTATACCCAGAATCCAGCAAAATATTTTTCTTGTAGGGTTTAATAAAGGTTTGTTTGATGCATTTCATAACATTGAATAAAGCTTCTTTAAAACAAACAAACCTCCCTTTTTAGTCTTCTTTCTATCTTCCCTCACTGCCTCCCTGTCTGTTTCCTTTATCTTCCTTCCTTCCTTCCTTCCTTCCTTCCTTCCTTCCTTCCTTCCTTCCTTCCTTCCTTTCTTTCCTTTCATTTCATCTTTTATCATTTTGCACATCCACATAAGTCATCCCCCATTTTAGACAGTTGAAAGACTTGTTTCTTTAATTGGTAGAGAAAAGTATCACCTTTCTTGACATTCTTTCATTGATCTGGGCTCTTGAGTATTTTAAAATAGAGCTTGGTCTGTTGTAGCCTGTGTAGCCTATAGATACAGTGACTTAAACATCAAATACTAAAAAAAAAAAGTTAAAGAAAGTATATAAATTCCATAATTGCATGCCCAAAGGCAGTTCAAAAGCTCACTGCCCCTGTCTAATGATCTTTCCATTACTCCATTGAGAATAAAGAACTTGGAAGACTTCTGTTATGTCAAGTTTATCAGCAACAGTTTAGGGATGGGCAGGTCTTTAACTTTACTAACCTTTATTATTAATAAAACTATTCTTCCATAGCCATCTTACAATCACATCCCATTCTTCTATGTTTTCTCAAAAAATAGATATTATTCAGGAACTTGTAGAGTGCAAAGACACCACACCTGAATAATATAAGACTCTAAGATAAAAATATGACATGATTTTACATATTCTATATAATATACAAAATATATAAAGTATATATATGTGTGTGTATATTTCCTTAGTCAAGCCTCAGGGAGCCTAGTACTTTCAGTATATTTTGAAGAGAATATTATTGATTCATACATCATTTATCTATCTATCTATCTATCTATCTATCTATCTATCTATCTATCTATCTATCTAAAACTGCGGACCAGATTGGGCTATTCAGAATATGATCTATCAATTAAAACTGATCCTAGAACCCAAAAGTTGAAAGACTATCATGGTTAATCATCTATATATCCAGAACTTAGCACAATAGTTGCACAATGGTTTATAAATGTTTATAGAAGTATAACCTATATATACATGCATATATATACATATACACATATGTAATCTATCTATATACATATATGCATTCTCTCTGTTATATATGTACTATATATATGTTTGAGATAGGTCCATCTGTCTGTCTTTCTGTCTATCTATCTATCTATCTATCATCTATCTTTGCTGTTTCATTCAGACATTTCAGTTATGTTTGACCCTTAGGGACCCCATTTGGGGTTTTCTTGGCAAAGATACTGGAGTGGTTTGCCATTTCCCTCTCCAGCTCATTTTACAGATGAGGAAACAGGATAATGGGTTTAGGTTACTCACCTAGGATCACACAGCTAGAAAGTCTGAGGCCAGATTTGAACTCAGGAAGATGAATCTTCCTGACTCCAAGCCTGATACTCTTTCCACTGTGCCATGAAACTGCCCTTATCTATTTTTTCTGTAAACAGTTCTATAGTTTTAACTCATTGAACTTATTATAAAATGATTCACTTTTTTTTTGTAATTTCAGGTTTGTAAGGCACTTTCCCAACCTGAAACATGCTTCATAAGTAAGGCAAATATTCTCATCTTCATTTTACAGAAGAAGAATAAAATGTTCTTAGAGGTTAATGGTCATACGAGTAATAGAGTTTTGCAATTTTGCAATTTGAACCAATTTCTGCTTTCAAGGGGACCACAAATTCCATCACACTATGCATGGCAGTGGAGACCAAAGGTACTAATAAGAACAGATATTTAAGCATTCCAATGAAATAACAATTGAATCTCAGGGAAGGCATAATGAAAAGAGGTCAAAGGCCATTCTACCATATAGAACTATAATACCTATGATTCTTTTTTTTATTTCTTTTTTGAAATTAAATTTTCTGTTTATTTTTAATTTATAACATTCATTTCCACAAGATTGAGTTACAAATTTTATCCCCATTTTTCCCATACCTACCCCCCAAAATAGCAATCCCACTGAATACTCCCTCCCCCAATCTACTCTCTCCTATATCCTCCCCCATCTCCTATCCAACTTTCTGCTAGGGAAAGATGGATCTCCATACCCCAGTGCCTGTATATCTTATTTCCCAGTTGCATGTAAATAATAAGAATATTAATTTAAAAAAATATTTGATGTTAAAACTTTGAATTCCAGATACTTTCTCTTCTTCCCTTGTCTCCCACACTTACTGGGAAGATAAGCAATTCAATATAGGTTATACATGTGTAGTTACACAAAAAAATTTCCATAGTGGATATATTGTGAGAGACTGACTGTATTTCTCTCCTTCCTATCCCACCTCCCACTAGGTCAACTTTGATAAGTTCCTTATGATTTCTTTTCCCTGTTTACCTTCTCATGCTTCTCTTGCTTCTTGTATTCGAATATCAAATTTTCTATTCAACTCGTTTTTTTTTTCATCAAGAATGTTTGAAAGTCCTCTGTTTCATTGAATGACCATATTTTCCCCTGAAACATTATACTCTATTTTACTGTGTAGGTGATTCTTGGTTTTAATCCTAGCTCCTTTGACCTCTGAAATACCATATTCCAAGCCCTTTGATCCCTTAACATAGAAGCTGCTAGGTTTTTATCCTGATTGTGTTTCCACAATATTCAAATTTTTTCTTCTTGGCTGCTTCTGATATTTTCTCCTTGATCTGGGAATTCCATAACCTGGCCATAATATTCCTAGGAATTTTATTTTTGGAATCTTTTTAAAGAGGTGATTGCCAAATTCTTTCAATTTCTATTTTGCCCTCTGGTTCTAGAATATCAGGGCAATTTTCCTTGAGAATTTCTTGAAGGATGATTTTTAGGTTCTTTTTTTTGATCATGGCTTTCAGGTAGTCCAATCATTTTTAAATTATCTCTCCTGGTTCTATTTTCCAAGTTAGTGATTTTTCCAATGAGATATTTCACATTGCCTTCTATTTTTTCCATTTCTTTGGATATGTTTAATAGTATCTTGATTTCTCATAAAATAATTCACTTCCATTTGTTCCAATCTAATTGTGAAGGAATTATTCTCTTCAGTGAACTTTTGAAATTCTTTTTCCATCTGGCAAATTCAACTTTTTAAGGCATTTCTCCTCATTGGCTTTTTGGTTCTCTTTTTCATTTGAGTTAATCTATTTTTTTAAGGTATCATTTTCTTCAGTCAGCTTATTGACTCTTTTTTCATGCTTTTCTTGCATCATTGTCATTTCTCTTCTCTATTTTTCCTCCACTTTTCTTACTTGATTTTCAAAATCCTTCTTGAACTCTTCCTTGACCTGTAACCAATTCATATTTTCTTTGGAAGCTTTTTGTACAGGTGTTCTGACTGTGTTGTCTTCCTCCTGTTCCATGATTTGATCCTTTTTGTCCACCCAAAAGACTAAGGTTTGATTGCTATGATTGCTTTGCTTCCTTTGATTGCTCATATTGCCAGTCAATTACTTGACTTCTGAGCTCTTTGCCACAGTAGAACTCTGCTTCCAGAAAAGAGAATTTTGTCTGTAATAACTGGGTTTTTCACAGCTGCCAGAGCTATTAGTTGGGTCCCTTCTCTACTGCCCCCACAGACTCTGGCTTTCTGGTCACATACCACTACTCAAGACTGGGATCCAGATCCAGGCAGGTTAAAGCAAGAGTGATTACCCTTTGAATGGTTGTTTGGTCTCCCTAAGATCTGCAGACCAGGAGCTTTGAAGCAGCCAGGTGGAGGTGGCTATATGCCTGTCACATCTCTGCTGCTTCTTGCTCGAGGGGCAGAGCCCAGACCAGGCTCCCCCTCCCCCAGTTCCAATTGAGTTCCTCTCTGACTTTTTAGTTTGTCTTTGGTATTTATGAGTTGATATTTCTGGAAACCACCACAGCTGTTGGTGATCCACTCTCCTGAAGTCCGCTACAGCCACTGCTGGTCTCCATCACCCTGGGGCTAAAACCATGGACTCATGTGAGACTAGGCTTGGCTTCTAGCAGCTGTGATGGACCCTTCCTATTGGCCTTCCAGGCTACCTTCAGTGGGAGATTTGTTTCTCTCTGTTGCTTTGTGAGTTCTGTAGTTCTAAAATTTGTTTAGAGTTATATTTTATAGGTATTTGAGGTGGTTATGGGCAGAGTTCACAGAGTTTTCCTGCTTCTATATTTCCATATTGGCTCCACTCCCACAGGTACCAATACTCATCATTCTTACTCTGTACCCTAGGTTCTAAGATATACTGCAACACATCGAGGACATATGACTTTTTAAATTTAGTATTTTATTTTCCCCCAGTTACATGTAAAAAACCATTTTTAACATTTGTTTTTAAAATTTTGAGTTCCAAATTCTCTCCCTTCCTCTCCTACCTCCTCTCAAACCTCCATTGCAAAAGCTAGCATTTTAATATAGATCATAAATGTGTAGTTATGCAAAATATTTCCAAAATAGCAATGTTTTGAAGGAAACATAGGACCCTCCCCATAGAAAGGACCTCAGGAAAAAGAAGGAAAGTAAAGGAAAAAAAATAAGCTTCAATCTGTATTCAGACAGCATCCCTTCTTTTTCTGGGCATAACATTTTTCATCATAAGTTCTTCAGAGTGGTCTTGGATCATTGTATTGCTGAGGATAGCTAAATTTGCTGTGCATATGGCAATACATCTTTTTTCCTTTTATTATCTTCAATTTATGTTTTAGTTCTTAAATTCATATGTTTTTCTTTTCTTATTGTATATTTAAGTTTTAGTATTTTAGTTAAAAACAAATTAATTTAGAGTATATTTAGCTTTTGATCATTTTCTCTCTTAAATTCATTTTCTTTATTTTTAATTAATTATTTTTTTTAGTTTTCAACATTCATTTCCACAATGTCTTGAATTCCGAATTTTCTCCCCATTTCTCCCCTCCCCTGATCCCTAGAGGGCATGCATTCTGATTACCTCTTCCCCCCTGTCTACCCTCCCTTTTATCACTGCCACCATGCCCTTCTCACTTACTTTCTTGAAGGGCAAGATAAGTTTCTGAACCCCATTGCCTGTATATCTTATTTCCTAGTTGCATGTAAAAGCAATTTTTAACATTTGTTTTTAAAACTTTCAGTTCCAAATTCTCTTGCTTCTTCTCTGCCCACCCACCCTCATTGAGAAAGCAAGCAATTCAATATAAGTTATACATGTGTAATTATACAATGTTCTTCCATAATAGTCATACTGTGAAAGACTAACTATATTTCCCTCCATCCTATCCCACCCCCCACTTATTCTATTTTCTTATTTGATCCTGTCCCTTTTCAAAAGTATTTGCCTCTAACTACTCCTCTCCCCTATGTACCCTCCCTTCTATCATCCCCTTCTCCTTCCCCCCTTTACTTTCCTGTAGGGTAAGATGTGCAATTGAGTGTGTATGTTATTCCCACCTTAAGCCAAATCCATTGAGAGTAAGGTTCAGTTATTCCCTCTAACCTTCACCCTCTCCCTCGGCATTGTAAAAGCTTTTTCTTCCATCTTTTATGTGAGATAATTTATCCCATTCTATCTTCCCCTTTCTTCTTCTCCCAACATATTCCTCTCTCACTCATTAATTTTATTTTTAGATATGATCCTTTCATATTCAACTCATTCTGTGCCCTCTGTCTATCTATCTGTCTATCTCTCTACCTATCTGTCTATCTATCTATCTATCTATCTATCTATCTATCTATCTATCTATCTATCTGTCTGTCTGTCTGCCTGTCCGTCTGTCTGTCTATCTGTCCATCTATCTTTTCCCTTGAACTACACTAACACTGAGAAAGGTCTCACAAATTACAAATATCATCTTTCTGTGTAGGAACGTAAATAGTTCATCTTTGATAAATCCCTTATGATTTCTGTTTCAATGCTTCTCTTGATTCTTATATTTGAAAGTCAAATTTTCTCTTCAGCTCTGGTCTTTTCAACAAGAATGCTTGAAAGTCCTCTATTTCATTGAATGCCCATTTTCCCCCCAAAGTATTATACTCAGTTTTGCTGGGTAGGTGATTCTTGGTTGTAATCCTAGCTCTTTTGACTTCCTGAATATCGTATTCCAAGCCCTCTGATCCCTTAATGTGGAAGTTGCCAGATCTTGTGTTGTCCTAATTGTATCTCCACAATACTCAAGTTATTTCTTTCTTGCTGCTTGTAATATTTTCTCCTTGACCTGGAAACTCTGGAGTTTGGCTACAATATTTCTAGGAGTTTTCCTTTTGGTATTTCTTTCAAGAGACAATCAGTGAATTCTTTCAATTTCTATTTTACCTTCTTGCTCTAGAATATCAGGACAGCTTTCCTTGACAGTTTCTTGAAAGATGATATCTAGGCTCTTTTTTTGATCATAGCTTTTAGGTAGTTCAATATTTTTAAATTCTCCTGGATCAATTTTCCAGGTCAGTGGTTTTTCCAATAATATATTTCACATTGCTTTCTACTTTTTCATTCAATGAACGCTAATTAAGGACTTAGAATGTATTACATTTTGGTGATACAAAATAGCTCCTTCTCTTCAAGGAGTTTACAAATTCTATGAGGGTAGATATGTATAGAAGCAAATAAACATATGCAATAGCTAAGTGTAGTATGGAAGAAAGAACATTTTCTTGAGTTAAATTATTTGGATTCAAATCACACTTTTAATGTATGTATTTAATAATAACAGAGTTCATGAGAAGGGAGTCATTGCAGGAGGTAGGAAAGGTCAACTGCTCAATTGTCACAGGATGGAGAGGTAATTCTCTCATTCTATAATCACTATCCTCTACCTTTAGAATGTGAATGTTGCTGGGTTTTTCTTTTTCCTTTTACCTTTTGAACCAGATGTGATCTATTCTTTAGTCCATTCCACAGAACAGAACAATGAGGAAGGGACATGAATTCTCTAGGCCTGAGTTTCTTCATTCTATGACTGAGGGCATTGGCTAGATGGCATCTGAAGAGCATTATAAATCTCTGATCACATGAGTACATTGTAATTGGGAAGATTAAAAACAACTGTGTGAATTGAAAGTGATCCCTGATCTGAGATTGAAAGGGAACTAACTCTCCAAGGAATGGAAGTGAGGGGGAGTAACATTTTAGTCATAGGAGAGTAGAGGGAAGGGAGGACCCAGAGCAAAAGTCACAGAGGAGGGAGATGCAATGTTAAGTGTAGTTACAACAAGTACAGGCAGCTAGGAAGCACAGTGGATAGAGAACTGTTCCTGGAGTCAGGAAGACTTGACATCTTGAGTTCAAATCTCGACTTAATAGCTGTATGACCCTGACAAGTTGCTTAACCCTCTTTATCTCAGTTTTCTCGTCTGTAAAATGAGCTAGAGAAAGTAATGGAAGACCATTCCAGTATCTAACACAAAATGGGGTGATGAAGAGGTGGGTATGACTGAAAATGGGCTCAAAAAGAACAAAATAGCCAATAGTCAAGTTTTGGCAGGAACAAAATGTTCATGAACCTAAGAAATGTGTCATCTGCTTAGAGAAACAGATTGAAGTGTGATTGCAAAGAGTTTGATATGATAGCCATATTATTTCAGAGGGGTTTGTATTTAATACTGCCATCAAGTATCATTATAGCTTTAGGAGCAAAGTATTCATATGGCTAGACTATTCTTAAGGAATGTACATTTTGTAATTCTTGGAGGATGAAGTCAGCTGGTGAGGATGAGACTCAGAGAAACTAGGAGACTTTTCTATAGTGCAGGTGAGAGGTGACAAACCTTTAACTAGAATATTTTGAAACTTACTTGTGACTTAAAAGTCAAAGGTGAGTATATAAGTATATAAGTCTTAGAATATTCCCTGAGACACTATGTGGTTAAACCAGCTGTTCACAGCAGTGCAATGGAAAGAACACTGGCCCTGGTGTCAAAGGATATGACCTCAAATCTTACCTCTGATGCTTATTGTCTGTGTAATTCACTTCACTTCGACGATCTTTAGTCTTTTCAGTTATATTATACCAGGACTGGACTAGATGGTAGCACAGTGGATAGAGTCCCATGCCCTGAGTCAGGAAGATCTGAGTTCAAATTTGGCCTCAGACATTTATTGACTGTGTGACCTTGGGCAAGTCATTTAACCCTGTATGCCTCAGTTTTCTTATCTTTAAAATGAGCTGGATAAAGAAATGGCAAATCACTCCAGTATCTTTGCCAAAGAAATTCCAAATGGGGCCACAAAGAGTTGGACTCAACTGAGAAGACTAAACAATAACAACAACAGCATTTTAGACCGCTTCCATTTCCTGGTCTGCCATTTTATGATCTTCACCTTAGTATTTGTTAGAAGCAGGAATTTAAACCAGGACTTACTGACTCCAAAGACTGCTCTCAAGCTACTTTTATCTTATCTGTTGCCACATATCTGTGTTGTTCAGTCCTTTCAGTCAAGGTCAACTCTTTGTGACCCTATTTGGGGTTTTCTTGGCAAAGATACTAGAGTTATTTTCCAGTGCTTTCTCCAGCTCATTTTATAGATGTGGAAACTGAGGCAAGCAGGGTTAAGTGAATTGCCTAAGATCACACTGCTAGTAAGTCTAAGGCTTGATTTGAACTTAGGAAGATGAGTCTTTCTGAATCCAGGCTTGGAACTCTATCCAAACTAGTTGGCCTTTTATTTTTTAAAAGGTGAGGAAACTGAGGCAGACAAAGGTTAAGTGATCTGCCTAGTGGTTACACAGCTAGTAACTATATGACATTGGATTCGAATTCAGGTCTTCCTGACTTCAAGTCCAGTGCTCTATCTACTGTATCTAGCTCCCTCTTTCTATGTATCATTACTAGAGAAATTCCAGTAGCTGGGCTTATTTGCCAGTGTCATAAATATTTTGTTGCCAGAACTGGCCAGCTAAAATTGTGTCATAAAACCCAAAGATTAGAAAACACTAACTTGCAAAGTCACATTATATATATGCATGTATATATACAGATGTACATGTATATATGCACACGTGCATGTGTGTACATATATGTATGTATATACGTGTGTGTGCACAAAACCTCAGCCATGTTCCATAGACTTCTACTTCAAATTCCATGTGTTAAGCTGGCATTGTTATCCTTGAACACCCTCTTTATTTTGATCTGCAGATTTATTGTATTCATAGAAGAATCTCATATGAAGCACTGACAGCTTCATTAATATTTATGATTGCTAAAATATTGCCACTTTGAATGTTACTACATAAGTAGGCAGACCATACTTAGTGAAGGGAGGGTGGAGAAAAGATACACATACATGGGAAGAGCAAAGCAACGGGCCCACACGTCTGGCTCCTCAAAGTCACCATTCTGTTCTGAAGAAAAAGAGCATTTAATAAGTCACCCAAGCAGTAAGAGGACTGTCTGTAGTATAAACATTTGAAATGAGATAAAAATAAACATGTATTTGGAGTTTAAGGGACTTAAAAAAACTCCCTTGTTGTTCTTGTTTTTAAACTGTTTCTTATTTGTTTTTGTCACCCAGCTGAGTAGATCTGGAGAGGAAAATTAGCTCCCCCTCTCCCAGATAACTGCTCAATCATACTGTCCTTTAGGCATCATAAACTAGAATTCATAACCTGTACTGAGAAAAAAGTATATAAAGCACCCTTGTCAGATTCTCTCTCTTTTTCAAAGCTCCATATTTCTTTTTCCTATCAAACATCTCATCCCTATCCCCAGTCTGAATTACTAACATTGGAAACATGCCTTTTGATTTAATGCTTCAGGCAGAGCTTTTATTTTTAAATGGATTTTTGTTTGTTTTGTTTGTTTTTATTTTTTCTTATATCCCTGTGTACACAGGTAAAGTGAAATGGACAATTATTCAGATAATCTAAGCTTTAAATTTTGCTTTTGACAAGCACTTTAGAAGAACTACTTTAAAGTTATTCTGAAAAGTATCTGACTCCTCAGAAGGAGTAATAGACAACGATGATAGAGGGTAAGGGTTAGGAGAGGGAGGGGGAGAAAATTTGGAACTTAAAAGTTTGTGGAACTGAATGTTGTGAATTAGAAGTAAATAAATAAATAAATAAAATTATTTTAAAAACCTCTCTATGTCTCAGTTTATTTACTTGTAAAATACAGAGGACTAGGTGAGGGCCTTTCTGCTTCTAAAATTAGAACTCAGAATAGAACCGAATTAAAATAAAATAAGCTTTTGCAGTACAGGCAATTGGTGTAATAATTTGGAGTTAATTGATGAATGATAGATTAAAGAGAAGTTAGGTAATTCAGTGGAAAGAGTGTTGGAGCTGAAGTCAGATTCCCAAACTCTTCCTCTGATATTTTTTGTGTGACCCTGGACAAGTCAATTTACCTCTGACAACTTTATTTACTAATTTGTAAAAATGGGGATGATAATAGCGCCTACTGCACAGGGATGTTGTGAGGCACAACCTTTCCTTCAGTGGTTAGTTGTGAGGAAATTCTTTTGTTGGTCATACTTTCAAAAAATGTGGACTATAATCATTACACAGATCAAACAATTTGCTCAAGATTTTCCAGAAAGTTAGTGGCAAGATTTTGACTAGAGTCTAGTCCCCTGACTGCAAGGTTTTATCCCTCACTCAGGGACTCCCATTTGCAGTGTTGAAGTGGGGTCCAGTGAACAGTCAAATTCGCTACTGACACACATTTGTAAATATGTTTGTTTGAATAGAACATAAGCACACACACAACTAGAAATGAAAAGTTTTGTTTTTTTTTTGAAGGCAAGGATTCCTTAATTTTCTAACTTAGTATCTACATTGTCTAGAGCAGTGTAGAATTTAATAAGCATCAACTTAAACCAACAATAATTTATTCAGCACTTATTATGCGCCAGCACTATATTAAGTGTTTAGGATAAAAAGATAAGGAAAAAGAAAGGCAGTCTCTGCCCTCAGTGTGCTTCCATTCTAAGAGAATGAGACAAGTCATAATGGAAGTGGAGGGTTACCTTCTGGGTTGAGGGGGGGGCATGATGATGAAGTCTGAAGAATGAAACATGGTTGGTCTGACTCCTTCCTCAAAATAAATTTTCTTATTGATATGGATGGGACTGAGGATCCAGAAGGTCAAGATACCATAGCAATATGTCTTTGCTACAGAAGAATGCACTCTGCTTTACAAAATCTGACACAGTATATAGATATCCCTTCCACACTGAGGGAATTAGGGGCATGGTGCTCCCTGATTTGGGGATCTCCATAATTTTGACCCCTCCTTTGTATCAGAGAAAAAGTCTGAACTATGGTATCAAAAGATGAACTATGCTGATATTACACATTACATATATTTCATGCATTTCTGAGTTTCTAAACCTTTTTCTGTATCATTTACTGGCCTTTGCATGTCATTTTAGGCTTCTTCAAAAGTCCCCCAAAATTTCCATTTAATTTCTTATCCCACGCATGTTATATCAAATTACAATGGGTAAAGTCACAATGTGCAAAGCATAGCTATAGGAAAACAATTGAGTTGAATGAAGGAGTAATTATCTTCATGGCCAAAGGCTACGTATACTCTTTATATGATGAACTCCTCTAGTGTCTGTAAAATGATATTGAATTGATTTTTAAAAAAGTTAGTACGCAACTTTTCAGGAGCACATATTTTCAGTGAAACTAAGGGTCAACTATGCAAACCAAATTCTCACAGAAAGCCCCACTTCAATCAATGGACTTGAGGCTTTGTAACAAACAAAGGAAAAGGGGGAAAAGATTAGAGGTGAAGTCACAAAATTTGTCTTCAAGTTCCAAAGTCTGGTGTTTATTGGATATGTGACCTTGGAGACAATATTTGTGCTCCCTGAAAAACAGAATTGTTATGAGGTTCAAATGAGATTGAGTTTTTAAAGTACTGAACCTACCAGGGATTTCATTAATGTAGGAAAGTGTCAGAGCAGATTAACAGCTGTTTTGCAACCATTAGTTTTAGAAAGTTGCCTGTGGGGCAGTGGGGTAGAAAAATCTATCTTGCCCTACAAGAAAGTGAGGGGGAAGGGGATAAGGGCAGGGCATGATAGAAGGGAGGACAGACTCGGGGAATGGGTCATCAGCATGCACATCATCTTGGTGTGGGGGGAGAGGAGAGATGGGGAGAAAATTTGGAACTCAAAATCTTGTGGAAATGAATATTGAAAACTAATAGTTAATTAATTTTTTAAAAAGTTGCCTGAGGGATTGAGAATTTAAATTATTTGCCCAGGATCACATAACCATTTCATAGGTAGCACCTGAACCCAGTTTTTCTGACTCTGAGGCCAACTTTCTCCCCATTATACCTTGGGTACAAAAGCATCTTTTGTAATAATTGTCATATCAACACCCTTGTCAAGCATCATGTGCTTAGGTTAGAATTTGTTTAGTCTTATAGCGGGATAGTGTTTGTCTGAGCTGTGCTAACTCCCTTAACAGGTAGAGGTTTATTTTAAGCCTGACAAGCTCATGTTCACTCCTAATAATGTGTTTTATAGTTGTCCATAAAATGCTAACTTTGCAACAGAGTCTTATCTTCTAGCAGAGACCCTTTATTTAATGCACTCAGGAATTGAGAATGTATTCAGGGAGAAAACAAACCTCATTTAGATTTATTTATTGCAATGCGTATCTCAAAGTAAAAGAGTTCTTACATGTTATTTATGTCTGCCCAAACAGTCCTCTTTTTCATTTTTGCACTAGTGGGAATGAATTATTGGCAAGCTGGGAACTGGTTCTTTATTAAGATATCACCCATGATCCAAATATTCCTGTTTTAAATGCCAAATACCATTATAAACAGATGTCCTGGAGCTATTTCCTTGTTGTTTGGCTCATTCACATAATGGTAAAAGGGGACCACCATGTCATTATGATCTTGTGTCATCCCAGTGAAAATCCATTCAACTTTATCAAATTTCCTGTAAAGAGAAGTGCTAATTACTCAAGTGTAAAGTATATGCACATATATGGATAGGGACACACAATTAGTCAAGTAAACATGGCTCCTGGGCCTTAAGGATATGGATTTTGTCACCAGTGAGAGTCACAATTCCTCTTTGCCTTGCTTGCTATAGTTACCAAACTTGAGAAGTTCATTATCTTGCCACCAACCTAGAATGAGCAAAAATAAATTCCTTTGCTAGGCCTGCCTTTTTTTTTTTTTTAATGACGTCCAACTGTTCTTGAATTTTTGGAAGAGGGTTTCAGCAATAAATATTTGCACATGTAGAACCCTTCAGTCCAATTTTATGCTTATCATAGGATCACAGATGTAGAGCAAAAGGGACCATCTAGTCCAATCCATTCATTTTATAGATGAGAAAATTGAGGTCCAGAGAGGGTAAGTAACTTACCTAAGGTCATACAACTATTAATAGAGGTGTGATCAGTTTAAAAGTATTGCAGAAGAACTTAATTTATGTTTATTTTATCTTTGTATTATAATTTTTTATATTTATTTTCTTTTTGCCACCTATCAAAGACGTTACCTAGTTTTGTCTTTAATGTTGCCAGGGGTAAGGAACTCACTAGCTCATGATGCAACACATTCCAATTTCAGACAACTCTGAATTTCATGAAGAATTTTCTAACATTGAAACTTGTATCTACCTTCTTTTAATATGCACACTTTTTTTCTGTATCCCTTTCAAGGAGAGTTCTGTGGATAAGTAGAATAAGCCTAATTCTTCTTCTATATGATAGCCCTTCAAATGAGGTATATGAATGTTTAGGAAAGACTAGCACCTCTGGTGTGAGAGCCTGCCAAATTCTTTTTAAAGCTGCTCATTGCCCTTTGGTGCCCTCTTAACACTCAAATTTCACTCGTGGCTCCAAGAAATTGTAGCACATCTAGTGGCTACACCTTGGTAAACTGTCTAAGCCAGCGGTTCTCAACCTGTGGGTTGTGTTCTATTAGTAACAATGAAAATACATCCTGCATATCAGATATTTACATTATGATTCATAACAGTAGCAAAATTATAGTTATGAAGTAGCAACAAAAATAATTTTATGGTGGGGGTCACCCCAACATGAGGAACTGTATTAAAAGGTTGCGGCATTAGGAAGATTGAGAACCACTGGCAGACTGGCTAAAATAGATTGAGGGTAACCAATAGGCCACCCAGTCTGTAAGGGAGTTAGAGGACCATCTGTCCCAAGCTCCTGAAGACTTCTCCCTATGAAATGTGTAGATGAGAACAATTTGTTCCAATGGCCATGAAGGCAGCTGAAGAAGATGCTGTGGAGTGCTTAGAACTTGGTCAGACATAGAAGATAGCAAGGCCAACCTGGGATATCACTGGTCATCCTGAATTTGGTCTTGCCACTGTACTTTGATGACTTTAGAAGGAAAAATGAGGCTGATGATTTTGTTGGCTCTGCCTTACTTAAATCCAATTCACACAACTCGATATATCACCCTCTGATGTCATTCATTTGTCCTCTGTGAGAATGAATGACAAACATAACTATCGCTAATAGCCCTTCATATAGTTCGAGACAGCAGTCCTTTTAAAATCTTTCTCTCCCCATGCTGCGTAATCTTGGTATTAGTAATGGCACATTTTTTAGTCCTTTCACTTTTTTAAAAACTATTTTCTATATCTGCTTCTGTCTGTCAAACATTCCTTCTGAAAAAGACTTTGTAATCATATCAACTTGTGATTAAAACGAAACATAAATATTTTTAAATACCGAGGATATCATATTGAGTGAATGTATGAATGAATGGATAGGTGAAAAATGTTTCCTATTTGGGAAGTACTTAGGTTTACAAACAGAAAACTAAAACAGCTTCTGGTCTCAAGAATCTAATAGACATTGCAAACTATTGTCCATACTTGGTCTAGGTAATTTTTTTTTTCTATTTCATGAGTTGCCATGGCAACTTCATTGAAGTTACTGAGAAAAATGATATTTCTCTAAGGTTGGATTGGATCCCTGTGGAATGGGCTCCAAATGTTCTCTCCAGTGAATAATGTGCGATTAATGTCTATTCTTTAATCACAGCCTTGCAAAGAGCGATTTATTTGTCAGTCATGTGGCCTAGAACAGAAATATTGAATGTGCAGACTGCAGTATTCCTGAGTGTCAATGAAACTGGAATAAAATACAATTGGGAAATACTTAACAAAATACAATAAAAGATAGATAATTTTACATTTTAGAATTGTCAATATGTGTCCTGTAGGGA
>CM053589.1:61847186-61872190 GCA_028646515.1 Pseudochirops corinnae | reverse complement strand
ATATATATATATATATATATATACACAAATATATTCCCTTCAACTATCCTCCTACTGAGAATATGGAAAGAAAAGTCTTATGAATCACAATTATTGTTTTTCCATGTAGGAACACAAATAGTTCAACTTTAATAAGATCCTTATGTTTTTTTTTCCTGTTTACCTTCTTAGACTTCTCTTGTTTCTTGTATTTGAAAGTCAAATTTTCTGTTCAGCTCTGGTTTTTTCATTAAGAATGCTTGAAAATCCTCTGTTTCATTGAATGGCCATATTTTCCCCTGAAGCATTATACTCAGTTTTGCTGGATAGGTGATTCTTGGTTTTAATCCTAGCTCCTTTGACCTGCAGAATATCATATTCCCAGCACTTTGATTCCTTAATGTAGAAGCTGCTAGGTCTTGTGTTATACTGATAATGTTTCCATAATATTGGAATTGTTTCTTCTTGGCTGCTTGTAATATTTTCTCCTTGTTCTGGGAATTCCAGAATCGGGCTATAATTCCTAGGAGTTTTATTTTTAGGATATTTTTCAAGAGATAACCAGTGAATTCTTTCAATTTCTATTTTGCCCTCTGGTTCTAAAATATTAGGGCAGTTTTCCTTGAGAATTTCTTTAAAGATTGTGTCTAAGCTCTTTTTTTGATCATGGCTCTCAGGTAGTCCAATAATTTTTAAATTGTCTCTCCTGGATCTATTTTCCAGGTCAGTGGTTTTTTCAATGAGATATTTCACATTGCCTTCATTTTTTTTATTTGTTTGGATCTGTTTAATAGTATCTTGATTTCTCATAAAGTCATTAGCTTCCAATTGTTCCAATCTAATTTTGAAGGAGTAATACTTTTGAGTGAGTTTTTGCAATTCCTTTTCCATCTGGCAAATTAGGCTTTTTAAGGCATACTTAACCTCATTGTCTTTTTGGGCCTCTTTGATATTTGAGTTAGTCTATTTTTTAAGGTGCTATTTTCTTCAGTGTATTTTTGGGTCTCCTTTAGCAGGCTGTTGACTCACTTTTCAAGATTTTCTTGCATCATTCTCATTTCTCTTCCCAATTTTTCCTCCTCTTTTCTTACTTGATTTTCAAAATCCTTCTTGAGCTCCTCCATGGCCTGTAACCAATTCATATTTTTCTTGGAGGCTTTTGGTGCATGGTCTTCCTCCACCTCTATGCCTTGATCCTCTTAGTCCCCAAAAAGGGATTCTGTGGTCTGTTTGTGCTTCCTTTGCTTGCTCATATTACTAATCAATTACTTGACTTTTGAGCTCTTTGCCACGGCAGAACTCTGCTTCCAGAATGGAGATAGCTTTGTCCCAAATCACTGGGGTTTTTGCAGCTGCTGGATATATTAGGTGGGCTCCCTCTCTACAGCCATCACAAGTTCTGCCTCCCTGATAACACAAACAAGGACTGCCACCCAAGACCATGAACTAGATCCAAGCAGGTTAAAGCTAGAGCAATTACCCTCTAAGTGGTCGCTTTTACCCCTACAATCTGCATGCCAGGAGATCTGAAGCAGCCATGTGGAGGAGGCTGCACAGCTGCCACACCTCCACCTCTTCTCACCCTGTGGGAAGATTGAGTTCTTCCCACCTTCTCACCCCCTGTTCCAACAGAGTTCCACAGTGACCTTTTACTTTGTCTTTGTTGTTTATGTATTGAGAAGTCTGGAAACTGCCACAAGCTGCTGGTGGTTCACTTTCCTCAAGTCTGCTCTGGCCATTGCAGCATTGGGCTGCCCTGGGGCTGGAACCATGTGGCTCACATGGGACTTTGCTTGGCTACCAGAACACTGCAATAGATACTTTCCTGTCAGCTTGCCAGGCTGCCTTCAGTGGGAGATTTGTTTATCTCTGTCATTTTGTGGGTTTTGTAGCTCTAAAGTTTGTTTAGAGTCATTTTTTTTACATGTATTAGAAGTGGTTGGAGCTGGAGCACACACCAAGTTTGTCCTTCTATTCTGCCACCTTGGCTCTGCCAATAGCTTACTTCTTATTTGACATTTTCATAAAAGTAGGATGTTGAATGTGAAAAATCCAGTTATTAGAGATTTCTGCTTGGTTTCCAGAAGAAAGAAAAAAAGTGTTTGTTATATATTGAGTTTAATTGATGGTACAGATTTCCATGGAGAAAAATGGATGTGGAGAGAATAAGTCATTTCTCCAGTGTACTCCATGCCACCCCCCCCCAAAAAAAAAAAAGAAAAATAAAAATGATTGCAGATGAATGACTCAACTTACCTGGTCAAAACTTTCAGCCTATGGTATTGTTTAGTGACCCAAATGTCATTCTCTTGATTAATCTGCTGGATGTGCCAGTGCATTATTTGATTAAATGTTAAGACCAAGCCATAGCAACACAGTTCAGTGCTAGCTCTGCTCCTTCTCTTTTTCATCATACTTCTGATGTCTTTGTTTTTACTTGTCTTTGTTGTTCAGCTTTTATCTTCTATAAAGTGTAAGAAAACATGTATTATACATTATCTGCCTAAGGTGGAAAAAGTTGAAAATGTAAATTAAAACTGACATGGCTCAATCTTTCTTGTCATTGTAGTTTCCAGAAATGTTGAGTGGACTAGAAAATGTCTAATAATCACTTGAAAACTTACATAAGGATGTCCATTAAATTTATCTTAATAGAGTGAAAATTTAGGATACAGAATCCAAGTTCAATTATGAAAAATAAACTTTAACATTGAGATTCAGAGAGGTCAGAATCAGAGATAAGTCTTGCATATGGGTAGGAGTGGGATGGAAGTTAGATTACAATGAACTCTTCAGTCATTTTAAATTCCATGATTCTAAGTGGTTTTATACAGTTGACCTTTTCAAGGAGTCTGAGAAGACAATGAAAGCAATAGGAGTTTTCAAATAGTGAAGTTGAATAATATACTCAAAATTGAGTATATTGAAGGTATACAAGCAAATAATCAAACTTACTGCTTATTTAATGAATTTGAGTGATGTAGACAGTCATTCCAGACTCCATTTCTCCTTGACCAAATAACTACATCTCTAGCAGTTTTCTTATTCTGGAGAAATGTCCATCTTAAAGCCCTTTCCTCTGATTGATAAGTACATAGCCCCAATTGCCATGTCATGAACTGCTCAGGCCATGCTCACTTTACTCTTGGCTCCCCTCCTTATTCTCCAAACTTCTCCAACCCCTCACCAGAACTCTTCTCACTCTGGAGATGCCACTACCCTAAGAAACTCTATGCTGATTAGTGAATATGTTATACCAGAAGCCTGCACTCTAACTCTTCCCATACCATGACACGTATTTCCATCTTTTCTTTAGGGATAATTTTTTGTTCATTTAAGTATAAGTTCCTGGAGCATATCACTATCTCATTCTATTTTACTTTTATTTGTGTTCCTACAGCTTATCACAATTCCTTGGCATATGATCAGGACTTAATAAATGTTCTATCTATCCATTCATCTATCTATCTACCTACCTACTTGTCTATCTATCTATCTATCTATCTATCTATCTGTCTGTCTGTCTGTCCATCTGTCAGTCTGTCCATCTGTCTGTCTACCTACTTACTTACCTATCTACCATCTATCTATGAATCAGAGTTAAAGATGTATATTGGACACTTAAGACATTATCCAGGCACTCAATGACATCTTCATAGAAAACACTATTGAATTGGGATTTGAAGCCATTTTGGGTTTCCATATAAATGACCCTAAATAAAATACTTTATTGACACAAATAAGTATTTTGTAAAGGATTTTGCTATCTATTTTGAAAAAGAGAATTATATAATTCGGGTCCTCCCACATAAAATTAGTTTCTATTGAAGGTATATTAATATATGTGTCTTCATGATCATATGTCATTTGTGTTTTAATACCTATAGTCAAGAAACCATGACACGTATTCTTAAATTCTTTACTATGACAACTAAAAAGAGAAAAAAAGGTATATTATATATGTCTCTCTCAGTATATATATGTATATATATGTATACATACATATATGTAAATGGAATAGTAAGCAGTATAGAATAGATTTGCAGTTTTCATGTGCAATAATTTTTATTATAGAAATGCTTGTCTTATCCAATAAATTAAAATTAATTTTAAAAAATTAGTGGTGATGGGAAGACATTACCTATGGAAGATTTGAAAAGATTATATGTGGGAATTTTTTTTTTAATGAGAATTGAAGAAAATTAAGAATTGGGTATTCCTTGTATAAGAGAAGTCTAGGTCTATGTCAAGGCATGGAAACAGGAGAGTGAATGTTATGTGTGTGTTTATGTACGCACACATGCATGTAGATGTAGATGAATATGTGCAGTGTGTATATGCATGTGTATGTACATATGTATACCTGCATGTACATATGCTGTGTATACCTATTTTGCATGCATGCATATGTAGATATGCATATGTAATATATGTATATGTACATGTATGTCTATGTGTATGTGCATGTGCACATATATGTGTGTATGTGTATTAAGATGGAAAGGTAAGTTGGAATTTGGTTGTAATGCTAAATAGAGCAGTTTGTGTTTGATCTTAATGACTAGAAAGAAAATAAAACATTTTTAAGATACATCATAAAAGTTAGAGTCCCTATCTACTCTGTTGTTCCCCAAGCTCTGCTAGTACCCTCATGCCACTAACAAAGAGCTGCAAGGAAATACAAAGGTTATGGTCAACCATTGGAATTTATGAGAAATATTAGATCAGCCAGATGTAGTCTTTCAGAGAATAAAAGAAGGCTTAGAAGGAAGGGAGGGGAAGGGGAGAAAAGGGCTGCTGGTAACTCCACATTTCCTTCCTCTCTTTCTCCCTAGCATTCTAGCTATCTGGCAAGTGATTAAGAATTTTTAAAAAATTAGTCTTACATCCTTCTGTTTGCCCCTTTGGCATTTACCTCTCCATATTCCCTAGATGTGTGAATTTGAGGAAGAAAGCTACCCAAGTTGCTATCAAATGGCTTCCCTCTTGTCACCACCTTTTTTTTTCTCCCACATAGTTACTACTGCCACATAGTTCTGAAGGGGAACATCCATAATCCTCCTGTTCTAGATGAGTTATGTCTTCTTCCTTTTTTGCAGCCCCCAAACACATAGTATTTCTCTATCTTAGCATAGTCACCAGAATAGACATAAACTGGGAACTGAATCAGGAAACCTAAACCTCTACTAATCTAGCTCTCTTACTAAAATTCTATGCTAATCATTGATTCTGATATGGAGGTAACCTTAAGTTTTCAGTGACTCTTTTTAGACTGATGCTCTGCCAGTTCTTTCCTAGGTTTCTGTGTGGGCTTTGGAATGAACTAGCTAAATCTGGAAAGTTTATCACTAGAAGATTGAAAAGTTGATTAGAGGGAATTGTAATGGAAACAACATGGGCTATGAAATCAGAGATATTAAGTTCAAATCTAGGTTCCGATACTACTTGTGTGATATTAGACAAGTCACTTAACCTCTAGGCCTTAATTTTCTTATTTGTAAAATGAGAAGCAAACAAGATGGCCTTTAAAATCCCTTATAGCACTTAATTATCAAAAAAGTATGAGTATTTTATTCATTTATTTATTTGTGGTTTTGGTTAGAGATTTGTGAAAAATAGGTATTAGTCAATAAAGAAGGAAATGGAAAGAATTCAGGCTGTGGAGTCAGAGGACTTGATTTTTAGATCCACTTCTGATGAATACCACATATATGACCTTGGGAAAATCACTAAATCTCCCTTAGTTTTAGTTCTCTTATCTTTACAATGGAGGAGGCCTAAATGGTCTTTGAAGTACCTTCCAGCTCTAGACAGATAATGCTAAGATCCTAATAGAGAAATAAAAATATTAGGTGGTGGGTGTCTCCATACTAGTAAAATCACGCACGCCTGAAGATTGATAATTGAGGTCGTGACAGATGGAAGCAATTTATCTTAAATAGACACAATTTTCACTGAAGCAAACTCAAGCAGTGTACTCACCAAATAACTATGTGATTTTTGAGAGACTTTGGAGAGGAAGGCATAATACCAATTGGAAATGTCAGCAGTATGGAACCAGGTTCTCGGGTCTTTTTCATGTGTAATTGGAGTCAGCTAAAAATAAATTATATGGGGCAAAAGCTTCACATGCTCATCTAGCCACTGCACTTTACCTTTATTTTGATAAATAATTGAGTAGATACCTAAAAGAATTGTTTTGGACTTAAACTTAGTAACATGCAAACTACTTTACTTGATTATTTTTCTCTAGTATAGTTTTGTGAAACTGAGGATTTGAGGATTTTTATGTATTTTATAAGTCTTTAGTTTTTATTTAAACTGGGGTCAGAATTGAATAGGAAAAGGCCCAGGACTGGATTGTATTTGAGAAACTATTTAATATTTTTGTGACCCTTAACTATACATTCAGTAGACTCTCTCTTTAATAGCAATCATATCCAAGTAATATTACTTAACTTTGAATCGGGACACCACAGTTTCAGAAAAATTCATGTTTCCCATGACTCAAAGGAGGAAGAATTATGGTGAAGGTCAATAGTTTGCATATATTATCAACAAAGAATTTATAAGTGGCATAAAGGGCATTGGCAACCATACTTCTTATTGAACAAGGGTTATAATCATGTAATAAAAGTGTCATACAAGAGATTGGTAGTCCAAGTATTGTCCTTAGATCAGTGCAATATGAAAAGAACCGCAGGATAACCTACAGCACATTGGTTAGATTTTCTTGGTGGGATCAGAAGTATGGATGGGTTGAGATGTGTACCAGTGAAGGAAGCTATAAAATCAAGTATCTGTAGAAGTATTGAAGCTTATGAGTTTATATTTACATGTATGTGCATGTCTATGCATGTAGAGATACATGTATAGACACATAAGTATGTCTATATCATGTGTATAAGCATAGATGTATATAAACATGAGCATATGTTGTCATATATAATTCTTTATTTAAAGTGTTAACATGACACAATTAATATGCTGGGTCACTTGCGGTGTTTTTTTTCCAATAGTCTTATTGTCCTTTGGGCTAATATTCACCTTCCTTCTCCTGGCCTAGGTAATGAACCATCAGCACATGTTTGTAAGACATCTGGTCAAGAGTAAAAGGCAAAATTCTTGCCAACAAAATAAGCATCAAATAATCCCTACTATAATTCTGTGATCTTGTTTAGCCAGTAAAACCCAATGGACTTGATGGGATTTTTTCTAGATTTTTAAAATTATTATTTCGTTTTGAATTTCAAATTTTATGCCTCCCTCCTTCTTTCCCCTTCCATCTTCCTGCTGTAGTGAGCAATCACATATAGGTTATACATGTGCAATTATGCAAAACATTTCCATATTAGTCATTTTGTACAAGAAGACTTGAATAAAAGAGAAAAACATAGCAAAAATAAAATGTTTTAGTTTGTATTCAAACAGTATCAGTTTTTTCTCTGCATGATCTTGAGATTGTCTTGGATCATTGTATTGCAAGAATAGAGAAATCATTCACAGTGCTTCATTGAACAATATTTCTCTTAATGGACATAACATTTTCCAAGTTCTATTCAATTCACTATGCATCAGTTCATGTAAGTTTTTCCATGTTTTTATGAAATAATCCTGCTTATCGTCTCTTATAGTACAGTAATATTCCATTATAATCATACACTACAGCTTGTTTAGCCATTGCCCAATTAATGGGCATCCATTTGATTTTGAATTCTTAGCCACCACAAAAAGAGCTGCCATAGTTATTTTTGTACAAATAGGTCCTTTCCTCTTTTTAAAAAATGTCTTTGGGATATAGAACAAAAGTATTATTGGTGGATCAAAGGGTTAATACAGTTTTATGTTCCTTTGGACATAGTTCCCAATTCTTCTCCAGAATGGTTGGATCAGTTCACAACTCCACCAATAGTGCATTAGTGTCCCAGTTTTCCCAGATGTCCTTCAACACACATTTTTCTTTTTTGTCATATCAGTCAATCTGATTGGTGTAAGGTGGTACCTCAGAGCTTTCTTAAGTTGCATTTGCCTGATCAATAGCGACGTAGACCTTTTTTCATATGACTATAGGTAGTTTTGATTTCTTTGAAAATTGCCAGTTCAAGGGGCAGAGTCAAGATGGCAGCATAGAAGCAGGAAAACTCTGTGGGCTTCTCCTATAAACATGGCAAATACCTATAAAATATGAGTCTAAAAAAATTTTAGAGTTACAAAATCTACAAAGGGAAAGAGAGAAACAAATCTCCTGCTGAAGGCAGCCCAGCAGCCTGGCAGGAAGGGTCTATTGCAGCATGCTGGGAGCAGAGTCCAGCCCCATGTGACCCCAAAGTTTTAGACCCAGGGTGGCCTGGATCAACCACAGCTGGAGGGACTTCAGAAGAGTGGGTCACCAGCAGCTGTGGCAGTTTCCAGAATTATCAACCCATAAATGGCAAAGATAAAGTATAACATCAGTGGAACTCTGCTGGAATTGGGGTGGACAGAGTGCAGTCTGGTTTCAACCTCCAGAGTGAGAAGCTGTGGAAGCAGTGGCCCTGCAGCCACCTCAACATGGCTGTTTCAGAGCTCTTGGACTGCAGATCATGGAGGGGGAGGGGAGAGGAGAGACCAGTCAGAGGCTATACACCCTTGCCTTAACTCGCCTGGACCAAGATCGCAGTCTTAGGTGGTGGTCCTGAGGTGTGTGAACAGTGAGCCAAAGCAGGTGGGGGTAGTAGAAACAGTACCCTTCTAAGAACTCCAGCAGCTGTGCAAACCCCAGCAACTTGGGACAAAGCTCTCCTCTCTGTAAGCAGAGTTCTACTGTGGCAAAGACCTCAAAAGTCAAGTAACTGAGTGGCAACATGAGCAAGCAAAGGAATCAAATCAAGCACAGCAACCCAACTTTGGATTCTTTTTTTGGGGACAAAAAGGATCAAAGCATGGAATGGGAGGAAGACAACACAATCAGAACTCCTGCACCAAAAGCTTCCAAGAAAAATGTGAATTGGTCACAGGCCACGGAGGAGTTCAAGAAGGATTTTGAAAATCAAGTAAGAGAAGTAGAGGGAAAATTGGGAAAAGAAATGAGAACGATGCAAGAAAATCATGAAAAGAGAGTCAACAACCTGACTGAAGAAAACACCACCTTAAAAAATAGACTAACTCAAATGGCAAAAGAGGCCCAAAAAGCCATTGAGGAAAAGAGTGCCTTAAAAAGCCTAATTTTCCAGATGGAAAAAGAATTTCAAAAGCTCACTGAGGAGAATAATTCCTCTGGAATTATATTAGAGCAAAAGGAAGCTAATGACCTTATGAGAAATCAAGATACTATAAAACAGATCCAAACAAATAAAAAAAAATAGAAGGCAATGTGAAATATCCATCTTGCCATACTGGAAAGTCAGAGGGGGATGGGGGAGGATATAGGACAGAGCAGATTGGGGGAGGGCATACACAGTGGAAGTGCTGTTTTGGGGCGGTGGGTAGGGGAAAGACAGGGAGAAATATGTAACTCAAAATATTGTGGAAAGGAATGATGTAAACTAAAAATAAACATAAAACTTAATTTTTAAAAAAGAAAATTGCCTGTACATATCCTTTGATCACTTATCAATAGGTGAATGACTTGTATCATTACCAATTTGACTCAGTTTTCTACATATTTGAGAAATGAGGCCTTTATCAGAGATACCTACTACAGTATTTTTTGCCAGTTTTCTTCTGTCCTTTCAATTTTGATTGCATTAGGTTTTTTTGTAAAATTTTTAAAAAATTATATAATCAAAATTATTTATTTTACATTTTATAGAGCCCTCTGCATCTTCTTTGATCCTAAATTCTTCCCTTATCCATAAATATGACAGATAAACTATTCCATGCTCTCTCTATTTGCTTATGTTATCACTCTATATGTGTTAATCATGTACCTATTTTGACCTTATCTTGGTATGAGATGTGCGATGTTGTGCTATACTTAGTTTCTGCCATACTATTTTCCATTTTTCCCAGTGGTTCTTGTTAAATAATGAGCTTTTTCCCCAAAAGCTTAGATCTTTGGGTTCATCATATACAAGATTACTCTGATTCTTTAATATAATATATTTTGTTCCTAATCTACTCCATTGATCTAGCACTCTATATCTTAACCAATACCAAATTGCTATAGCACTGAATAAATAGATTAGTTTAGGTAGAATTGTCATTTTTATAATATTGACTTGGCCTATGTATGAGCAATTAATATTTTTTAATTGCTCTGATCTGACTTCATTTGTGTGAAAAGTGTTTTATAGTTGTCTTTGTATAGTTCCTGAGTTTGTCTTGGCAGGTAGATTCCCGAGTATTTTATATTGCCTAGAGATTTTTTAAATGGAATTTTTCTCTTTATCTCTTGCTACTAAACTTTGTTGGTTATATATAGAAATGCTGATGGTTTCTGTAGGTTTATTTTGTATACTACAACTTTGCTAAAGTTGTTAAAAATTTCAAGTAGTTTTTATTTGATTATCTAAGATTTTCTAATTATAACATCATATCTCATGCAAAGAAGTTTATTCTAATTCCTTTAATTTATTTTTTATCTCATTTCTAAAGCTAACATTTCTAGTACAATATTAAATAATAGAGGTGATAGTAGATATCTTTGTTTCATGGCCTGATTATATTGTGAAGTTTTCTAGTTTATCCTTAGTATAGATGTTTAAAAATGATTTTACATTAATATTACTTACCACTTTAAGATAAGCTCCATTTATTCCTATGCTTTCCAGTTTTGTTTTGTTGTTGTTGTTGTTGTTTTAAGAGGAATGGGTGTTGTATTTTGTCAAAGGCATTGTATGATCCCTGTGATATAATGCTTTAATCTTTGTTAGCGTTTTATTTAAAAGATTTTCATCAATATTCATTAGGGAAATTGGTCTATAATTTTTTCTTTTAATTTTGTTTTAGCTCTCCTGGTTTGGGTATCAGCACGTTTTGTGTAATAAAAGGAATTTGGTAGTATTCCACCTATTTTTTCCAAATAGTTTATATATTACTGGGATTAATTTACTTTAAATGTTTGGTGGAATTCACTTGTGTATTCATCTCTTATTGTTTTTTTTTTTTCCTTGAGAATTTCATCGATGGCTCATTCAATTTCTTTTTCTAAGATTGGGTTTATTTCATTTCTTCTTCTGTTAATCTGGGGAATTTACTTTTTCTAGATATTCATTCATTTCATTCAGACTGTCAAATTTATTGGCATTTCATTGGGTAAAATAATTCCTACCAATTGCCTCAATTTCCTCTTCATTAGTGGTGAATTCACTGCCTAGCAGTTTGTATATTTTTCTTTTTTAAAATCAAATTGGCCAAAGATTTATCTATTATATTGTTGTTGTTGTTTCATAAAACCAACTTCTAGTTTCATCTATTATTTGAATGATTTTTCTTACTTTCAAATTTATTAATGTCTATTTTGATTTTCTGGATTTCCTGAAAATTGGGGGTTTTTAATTTGTTCTATTTCTAGTTTTGTGTTTGTTTTTCATTGTATGCCCTATTCATTGATCTGTTTTTTCTCCTATTTTATTGATCTAAGCAGTTAAAAATACAAATTTCCCCCTGATTACATTCCACAAATTTTGGTATGTCATTTCATTGTTGCTATTTTCTTTAATGAAATTATTAATGGTTTCTGTAATTTGTTCTTTGACCCATTGGTTTTTTAGGATTAGATTATTTAGTTTCCAATTAAGTTTAATCTATCTTTCTATTGTCTGATATTGGATATATGTTTAATGTATTAACATCAGAAAATGATGTGTTCACTATTTTTGCTTTTCTGTATTTGGTTGTGAGATTTTATGTCTTAATACATGGTCACTCTTTGTGTAGGTACCACATACTGCTGAGAAAATGTATATGCCTCTCTTTTTCCATTCAGTTTTCTCCAGGAATCTAACATATCTAACTTTTCCAGAATTTTATTCACCTCCTTAATTTTTTTCTTCTTGTTTTTTGGTGTTGGTTAGATTTATCTAGTACTGAGAGGGAAAAGTTGAGGTCCCCTGCTACTACATTTTTATTATCTATTTCCTCCTGTAATTCATTCAACATCTCTTTCAAATATTTAGATGCTATACCATTTGGTGCACATACATTTACTATTGATATTACTTCATTATCTATGGTACCTTTTATCAGGATGTAGCTTCCTTCCTTATCTCTTTTAATCATATCTATTATTGTTTTTGTTTCATCTGAGATCATGATTCCTACCTCTGCTTTCATTGCTACAGCTGATGCAGAAGTGATTCAGCTCCGGTCCCTAACCTTTACCCTGTGTGTATCTCTCTGCTTCAAAAATGTTTCTTAAAAACAACATATTGTAGGATTCCCTTTTTAAATCCATTCTATCCTCTTCCATTTTATGGGAGAATTCATCCCATTCATATTTATAACTATGATAAATGTGTATTTTCCTCCTTGCTATTTTTACTTATCTCCCTTTGTTACATCTCAACCTTTCCCTACTGACAAGTGTTTTATTTCTGATCACCACCTTTCCCAATATACCTTCCCTTTTATCAGTCTATGTAATGGTAAGGGAATTTGAAGATTTTCCCTGACCCTCAATGGGCCTCACTTAGAGGCTAACAATAGAAATTTGTTTAGGGGAGGCTTGTTTTTCAGGAAGGCCCACATTTTTGTTCCTTTGTAATTAGGCAGTGAATCACAAATGTAGTGATGTCCTTTAATGCTGATGAAAGCTATATGTACACTGAGGTGAGGTTTTGCTTTGAGGCATACTTATGGGAAGAGTTGTATGATTGGTCAGATGAGACTCTGCATAGCTGCTGAGCCCCACAACTTTGAAAACCCTACTGGAAGGCCAAGGATTTAGAATTGTTGGTACTTCTCTCTCTGGTAACTAACTTTGTATGTGTGTAACAGTCAGACAACTAGAAACCCTGACTGTTGGTCTGTTGAATTGTGTTATTTTCTCTGTCTGTATTTTTTGTCTGCTTGTAATTTCTGTTTGTATTTTCTGAAGTTCAAGATACTGACTTTTTCCCCTGAACTAAGTGAGTGATATATATGTTTGGTCAAAGATTGTTAACCCTCAGTTGCTTTCCTTTAGAAAAGCAGATCAAAGAACCTGCCCTAGCGGTCATCCTGGGTATGCTAGGGTGCTTGCTATTACAGTCTGCCTTATCCCTTCTATTATCCCCATCCCTTTTTACTATTATATAGGGAAAGAAAGATTTCTAAATCCAACTGAGCATTTATGTTATTCCCTCTTTGAGCCAATTTTGATGAGAGTAACTCTCATCCATCTTCCCCTCCATTATAATAACTCTTTCATGACATTTTTATATAGGACAGTTTACCACATTCAATCTCCCTCCTCCTTTTTCCAGTGCAATTTTTTTTCACTTCTTTATTTTGTTTTTTTTAGTGTATTATTCCATCAAAGTCACCTTATATCCATACCTTCAATCTACATATATTCCTTCTAATCACTCAGTGTAATAGTTATGAATATTATCTTGTCATATAGAAATATAATTGGTTTAACCTTATTGAATTCCTTATGTTTTCTCTTTCTTGTTTCTTTTATGTCTTTTTTTTATGTGTTCCTTGAGTCACATATTTGGAGGACATTTTTTTTTCCATTTACCTTGTGTCTTTTCATTAGAAATGCTTGAAAGTCCTTTATTTTGTTAAATACCCTTTTTTTCTCCATGAAAGATTATATTCAATTTTGCTAGGTAGTGGATCATAGTTTGTAATCCTAAATCCTTTTGCCTTCCAGTAGATCATGTTTTTAGTCCTCTGGTTCTTTAATATGGAAGTTGACAAATTTTATATAATCCTGACTGTAGCCCCATGATATTTGAATTGTCTCTTTTTGGCTACTTACAATACTTTTTCCTTGATCTCTGAGTTCTGGAATTTGGCTATGATATTCCTCAGAATTTTCATTTTGGGTTCTCTTTCAGGTAGTGATTGATGGATTCTTTCAACCCTTGGTTCAGGAAAGTTTTCTTGATGTTGACCAGGCCTCTTTTTTTTTTTTTAATCATAGCTTTCCAGTAGTCTAACAATATCTCCTACATGTAATTTCTGGGTCAGGTTTTTTTTTTTCTAGTGAGAAGTTTCACATTGTCTTTTTAAAACTTTATTATTTTGTTTTATTGTATTTTGATGTCTCACAGAGTCATTAGTTTCCGCTTATTCGATTTTAATTTTTAAGGAATTATTTTCTTCATTGAGTTATTTTTTTTTTCCTTTTCCATTTGGTCAATTATACTTTTGAGGGAGTTATTTTCCCTCAGTCAATTTTTGTATAACTTTTCCCATACTATTGGCTCTTTTTTCATTATTCTCTTGTATTACTCTCATTTCTTTTTTCATTCTTCTTCTACTTCTCTAATTTTCTTTTTAAATTCTTTTTTAAACTCTTCCAGGAATTCTTTGTGGACTTGAGCCCAAATGACATTTTTCCTTGAGGTTTCATGTGTAGTCATTTTAACACTATTGTTCTCTTCTAAATTTATGTCTTGATGCGTCCCTATCACCATAGTAATTTTCTATAGTCAAACTCATTTTTTTGTTTTTTTCCTCAATTTTTTCTGCCATTTTTTGTGACTTGATATTTGTTTGTTTTTGTGAGAGTTGAGCTCTGATCCTACACTGTTCTAAGTTTTTTTATGCTTGGAATCTGAGTCTTGCTCTTGGCTTTCACTGGGTTTCAGGGCTAAACTGCTCGCTTTCTCTGGAGGGTGGAATTCCTTTCTGGTTTGCACTACGGGGTTGTAGACTCCCTGTTGGCCTACCCTGGATGTGGAGTTCAGATGCTGGTCTGTCCCAGGGGTGGGACCCTGCTGATGGTTTGCTATTAAAACAGGGACTCTCTGCTGGCAGGCCATGGAAAAATAATTGTGTAGCTGATCTTCCTAAGAGATGGGCCCCTGCTACTGGATGTGTGGTTGCTGGTGTGGGACCTTGCTGTTGTGCACCAATTACTCAGCTGCCTAGGGGACTGCTGTCTTAGAAGAAAGTATGACTTTGCTGGTGGATTGCACCAGGGTTGGATCATTATTGCAGGTCTTTTTCTATAAGGCTGGCTGCTACACTTGGACCATGAACCCCTCCCTTCCCTGCTTGTAGATCAATTCTGAGGTAATCTTCTAGTTGTTTGGAGGAGAACTTGGGAGGGCTTCAGAGGATTCCTTCCTTGCTCTTCCATCTTGACACTAGAAGTGCTTGATATTATTTAGAAATATGTGTAAGACTGGGAATGCTTCATGAAATCTGGGGTATATGGTCAATCTGTATGCATGAGTAACAGGAGTGGAAAAGAGAAGAAAGGAAAAGTATGCTTTGAATTGTATTGGAAGACTTCTAAATCCTCCTTTTCATTCTAAGGACTCATACTACTATCATTGGTTAATGATGGAAGTATAACCTGAACTTAATGTTAAGCTAAGATTGAAATGGGCCTTCAATAACTTCACCTGAATCTGTTCACCAAATTACATCTGGCATCCTTATCATTAATAGACACAGACTTCCAGAAAGGTAAACAGGACTGTATTTAATTATATGTTTCTGGGTGTGTATTTCACATGTACTATTCTTGTCTCCTTGGTACAAAAAAAAAATCCATCCGTCCAAAATACCTCCCTCATTAGCCTGCCAGAGTATGAGAAATTCCCACAATTATAATCACTCCTTTGGGGAAAGGTTTTGTGTCTCCTGGAGGACCTTGTAAAAGTGAAAATGGTGCCTAAGAGTTGCATAATGAGATTAGCTATAGCAACAAAGACCCTGGGAGACCATAAGAGAGGGAAGGTTAATTTAATGTTGGAGGGAAGGGGTAGAATGTGAGAAAAAGTGAAAGGTCTGGAATATGCACTCTTTGAAAAAGAAGGTAGGCTCACATGCAGGCATGGTTTCAGGGACTTAATAGTTTCATGAGATAACCTAAATGCCTTGGGTTTTAGTAAATGGTAGCTGTACAAAGGTGAAAAGACACTGAAGTAGAGTTGAGGAACTAATGAAGCCAGACAATACTATCTTCAGTTTCCCCACAGGGATGACTTTGCTGTTTTACATCATTCCTTAACTCATTCATTCATTAATTCAATCATTCAACCAAGTATGTGCAACATGCCACACTGAAAACAACTGCTAGAATACAAAGATGAATAAAGCATAGCACCAATTGATTAGAATGATTAATAGGAAACAGCAGCAGTGCTGCTGGGTAGTTTAGAGTGGTGTTTCTTAAACTGTGTGTCACAATCCCATAATTTGACAACAATAAAAGGTTTCTGAATACGTAAAGACTAAAAATTAATTAAAAATCAAATGTGTAATGAATCTTTGGTGTTTCTGGCAACACTTGCCCATGTTGCATAGCACAACTTCACTGCAGTCTTGGTTCTGAACACAAAGCACATACCTATAGTCCTTTAGATGACACTAACACTACAAAAGAAAGTTCTTACTAGAAATCCATCATTTGGAAGAGATTTGTCTGGAGGAAAAATAGACTCTTCATAAGGTTTCCAGAAATTTTAGGTATTGTCTCATGAAAAATGGAACCCAAATAAAACACAAGGAAGAGTCCTGGGCTGATTTTGCATGCTCATGGTTCTTTTGTCTTTTGATTATTCTTCCGCACAAATCCATGTATGCTTCAGCAAATCTGTGACCCCCTTTGTTGTCAGTAGGACCAGATGCCTACTTTCAAGGAACTTAACTAACATGGGAGATAATATAATTATAATACAAAATTCAATAAAGTAAGCACACAAAAGAGATGAAAATCTTATGGGATTTCTGAGGAAAAGGAGAGATCACATCTGAGGCTGAAATTTCAGTGTAGACAGTATTAACTTCAGTTCTCAAAAACCACCTTTGAATATATTTGCTATTCACAACTTAATTTTGCATAGCCATTCTAAGTGTCTATGTAATTTCTGGTTTGTTTGTCTCAGGTAGTACTCATTTTTACTTGTCTTATTTATCTTCAAGGTACTCCAGCTCATATCTGTCAATGTTGTCAAGAACACCATCAGAAACTTGTATTATTCTTCATATCTCAGTTTATTCTTCATTTATATAATACAATTAATCTGTGACCTAAGTACATATGACTTCAAGAAGAATGAAGTCTTTGCTCTCCCAATGTGAATATATATAGAGAAGTACATATTTAGGTATGTGTATACATACACACACAAACACACATGCACAAATGTGTGTGTGCACACACACTCCTATAGGTATGTTTGTGTGTGTCTGTGTGTGTGTATACACAAATATACCTACATTTATAGGTATATAAGTTTGGTGCCTTGTGTGTTTTTCCCCTATCTGCTTTAGAGTGAGAAAAGAGATAGCTTCATTTATCTGGAAAATTCATTCCTTTAGAATAACTTTTTTTTTTTCCCCAGGGGTGTTAAATAAATGAATGCCTAATGGAATTAGATTTTCCACGAGATCAATGCATTGCTGACACTTTGCTTCCATAAAGAATAGCTAGACACTAAACAGTGTGCCTGGATTTCTTTGCCTTCACTTGAACTTTTACTTACATTTCACCTTGGGCTGAATATGGTGTTTACTCACCTTCTTAGAGTGGAGAAGCCAGTTCTAAGCCTTGGCTTTTAGCTCACTGTGATAGTTATTCACGGGCTATTGCATAGTGATTTTCATACACTTTCTTCCTGCCCCAGATCAGTGGAGCAGTAAATAAGGAAGAAGCAAAAAAAGCAGCTCTCCCTAAAGAGCATCAGATCAGTGGTGCAGGAAATAGAAAGCAACTCCCCAAGGGAGCACATGCATTCAGAGCAAATTCTACCAGCAAATGATAATCACCCAGCTAATTATATTTAATTGCCCTCTGCATTGAAATAATAAATAACTTGGAAGTCCAGGGTTGCTTGTTGAGGATTATGACTGGATGTAAATATGAAGAAAACAAACAGAAAAATGAAAACACATGCCATTTACCAAAATAGCAGGTTTAGACGTTAATTATAGTGTTGCCCACTGTGATAAATTTTCTTAAGGGTCCACTGAGTACAAGATGTACTAGGAAAAAAGTTAGACTAAAACTAGTAGGAAGGCCAGCAGCCAAGATGGTTTTCTAGTGATAGAAAAGCTCACACCCACATAGCAAGGCTACAATCTACAAAACAGTTTCTTCTCCAAATGAAATAAAGTAGATGGTTTTGTTTGAGAAAATGTTTGGCACTTGAACTTAGAAGATTTGGGTCTCAGTATTAGCTGTGTCATTTCCTACTTACATTACTTCTCCTCAATGACCTCCATTTTGCCACTTTTCATGTGCAAGTTAAAGAGTTAGCTCTTACCATCTTTAGTAGGAAAATTTATATTGGGACCATTTATTAGAGTTTTATTCTGAATACATCTTATAGCTCACAATGGAACTAGTCTGGCTTTGCTCCAAACCCAATTCAACATTATAGATCTTTGCAGTGACCTATATAAAGTTAAATATTGACCTCCCTCAAGTCTAAGTAGAAATCTCCTTCTTTCCTCACCCCATGACCTTTCTCTCTTAATTATGAAAGATTAACCGGAATTATAAGAACCTGATTTCAGGTGTGGAAATCCATGGTAGGAGGAGATCCTTAATCCTTTTTTTCTACTTCATCAAGTTTATCATGTAACCTTACTGTGGATATTCCCCATGACTCTGTCTCAGTTCCTATACTTTTCTCTTTCTATACTCTGTACCTTGGTGATGTCACCAGCTCTTAGTAGTTTGATTGTCATCTCTTTGCTCATGATTCATAGTGTCTACACTAAACTTCAGTCCTCTACCATGAATTGCCTATTAGACATTCCAAACTGAATGCCCCAGAGGCATTTCAAATGCAACATGTTCAAAGTGGAATTTATCTCTACTCTGCCCCCCAAACCCTCTCTCAAGTTTATCTTTGCTTCAATACAAACTTCCCTGTTTCTGTTGAAAGCCATAGTCTTCTAGTCTACTAGGTTTGTTAGCTCAGTACTAACCTTGAGTCCTCTCCCTCCCTCCTTCTACCTACATTTGCAACCAGTTGCCAAATCTTGCATCTTCTGCTTTCATCATATCTCTTGCATTTGATCCATTTTCACTATGCAGACAACTAATACTTTAGTTCAGGTCCTCATCACTTTTTTGCCTAGATTGTTATAATAGCCCTCTTATTAATTTCCCCTACTTCAAAACTCATCCTACATGCTGTCAAAGTCATTTCTTTTTAAAAAAAAATTCTTAGATCTGACTACGATGCTCCCTTGTACAATAAACTCTTTATTGCCACTGGAATTAAAATTTAAACTCATATTTAACTTTCCAGTTTTATTGGACATTATCCCTGAACCATTTCTGATGTCAAGTTGGCCTGCTCTCTGTTCCTTACATGGTACTTTCCATTTCCTGCCTATGTTACTTTACATTGATCATATGCTATGTTTGGAATCCTCTCCCTCTCCACACTTTTCCTTATAGAATCCTTCTCTTTAATATGCATGAAACTCAAGGAGAATCTTTTACATGATTGACTTCTTGATCCAGCCAACTCCAAGTGACCTCTGTGTCAAACTACCTTCTATTTAACTTCTTTGAATTTATTTTTTTCTAAATTTATTCTTTATACTTACATATACAGATGATCTCTCCCTTTAAGATGTAAGCTCCTTGTAAGAATTGACTCAATCATTGTATGTGTATGCCCAATGCCTACCTCAGTTCTGGGCATATTTTACTATTCATTCAGTCTTGTCCAGTTGTTTGTGAGACCATAGCACACCAGTACTGGTCATGGGATTTACTCAGCTAAGATTCTGGAGTGGTTTTCCATTTCCTTCTCCAATGGTTGTAGGCAAACAGAGGTTAAGTCACTTGCCCAGGGTCACACAGCTAGTAAGTCTCTGAGTTCAGATTTGAACTCAAATCTAATTGTTACAAGATTTTTAAATAATATTTTCAGAATTTATACTCTGTTGCCTTCAATCAAAAATATGCTGGAGTTAGCTCAACCGAGCTCACAGAAGCCAATGGTTACATTTTCAGTGTATTTATACCTCAGATATCAGCAAAGTACAAATACCAATTTGTATCGTTAAATCTAGATTAAGAAAGTGATGGAAAAATATTAATAATGCAGATTAAACTTAAAAGTATGTCATGTGCCCATCCTACTCCCACCCCTCAGTCCAGCAAGCCCACTGTCAAACAGCATAGTCATACATTCAGCTGTTTTCCCATCTCTTGTCAGGACAAGGCAGTTCACTTTTCCAAGTAACAGCCTTTCATA
The DNA here is from genome assembly GCA_028646515.1 of Pseudochirops corinnae. Classification (NCBI taxonomy): domain Eukaryota; kingdom Metazoa; phylum Chordata; class Mammalia; order Diprotodontia; family Pseudocheiridae; genus Pseudochirops; species Pseudochirops corinnae. The sequence continues at coordinate 61,851,902 of CM053589.1, read as the reverse complement.
CTTTCAAACAAATGGAATTGTCTTGTCTCCCCTTCTTCAGCCTAAATACCCCCAGTCCCTTAAATTTATCATAATGTAGCTTCCTCTTGAGATTTTTCCAATCCTGACTGACCTCCTCTCTAACTTATAAGTCTGATTAAAATATGGCATCTTCTAATAATATAATAAATTTTAGACAGTTTGGCAAAAGGCATTAGATAACAAAGAATTAAGTATTAAAATGAATAGCACAGATTATTCTCGGCTGGCTTTAAGGGCCTATAGTAGTGAGTTAGTCAACTCACTAGAAATGATTTATTAAGTACCTAGTCTGTGCTAGGTAGACACTATGCTAAATGCAGAGCATGTGAAGAAAGGCAGTAACCCATATTACCCAATATCTGTTCCTGCAAGAATAAAATAAAATAAAATAAAATAAAATAAAATAAAATGAAATGAAATGAAATGAAATGAAATGAAATGAAATGAAATGAAATAAAATAAAATAAAATAAAATAAAATAAAATAAAATAAAATAAAATACACAATGTCAAGTTCCAGGGTGCAAGAGAGCTTCTCCTCTTTCTACCTTTTTGCTCTTAACATGTCTTCCTGGTTTCTTTCATATGTCAGATACCTAGCCATGATAAACAAATACAGACTGTGGGGAATTTATCCCTGTCTTTAATTTCTAGCACAACAGTATATTGCTGGTAGATGGAACTATCAAAATTGAAATAAGATATTAATCTATAATCTCAGTAGTTACTTTCACCCTACTTTAGTTTTACCCCTATAATTTCAATGAAATTGAATATAATTTGTCTTCATTTCCTAAATATTATTATAAAGCTTTCTTGTCCCACTTCACATTTCTGATTGTCAAAGTGATATATTTACCCATAGAGGCTTATTGGACAGTTTAGAATTCAGTATGGTTGAAAATTAAGAGATATCAGAAGCGATATTACTAGTGTCAAAAGATTTCTGTAGCAGCCTGGAACATGGAGAATGTTAAAAGGCTCAACATAAGTCAGAGCCCCAATAGATCTTTGGTTCAACAATAGAGCTATTCTCCTTCATTCCTTCATCTATCACTTATCTATTCTCTCATTTTCATTCATTCAGAAAACATTTATTGTGTACCTCCTATGTGTAAGGCCTCTGGTTTATACAGTATATGCACATGTACATATGTACATATGCATGCATGTGTGTATATATGTGTGTACATGCATAAGCACACCTATAACTTTAGTACCAGATAGAAAAAGGAAGTACAAAAGGAGACAGAAAAACACAGAAGAGTAGGAATTCAAAAAGTAAAAAAGAGCATATTTTATTTGGGATAGTAAAGAAAGCTCTGTGGGAAATGTATCCAAATGCCCTTCAAGGGTGGGTAACTCTTGGACTGGTATCACTGGAGTTATTACAGGAATAGTGGATAACAGCAATGGCCATAAGTACAGGAAAATACATTGGTTCAGAGTAGAGCGGGTAGTCCAGTTTTACTACCGGAGTAATGCAAAAGAGACTTTACTTGAATTCAGTTGACCTGAGGTTATGCCGCACCTCTATTTATCTACTATAAATTGACCTAGGTCAAGCCATTTCATGTTCCTTGAGCCTCAGTTTCCACATTTGAAAAATGGAAAAGATAATGCTTTTATTATCTACTTCTTAGAGGTATAGTGGGGAAGATGCTTTGTAAAGTATCATATAAATGTGAGTTATTATTAGAAAAAAGTTTTCCTAGAGAAGATGGATTTACAATTCAGTTATAATAGCCTACAAAATGTTAGAGGGCATTGGACAGGCTATGCCCCATGATGTTTTCCTTTTGACAGACTCCTACTTTAAAAAATAGCTCAGTAGAACACATGCCTCGGGCTCTAGTTGTGCACAGCTAATTACCCAAAGTTTTGAGGCATCCAAATGGTCAAAACACCATTCAACTTCACCTCATGAAGTCTGAAGGGACTTAAACCATGACCTCAATCACAGTGATTTTCCTGATGAGGAGCGCAGCTAGGAAAAAACTACTAACCCAATTACATACACAAGGAACAAATTCACAAATTTGGTCAGTAGATAAACAAATCAGTGACCAATTAAGACTAATTAGAACACTCCTTTTTTAGTATGATGATGCTATTGTTTATGTTTCAATATTTAAAAGTTTTGGAAATACAGTCAGATCCTGGATAAACTCATTTAATGGTGAGCTAAGGTTCCAGCTCACTCACCCATATTGAGAGCATTTTTGCTCAGAAAACCATTAAAATGGGATGTCATGGTGAGGATGCACTAACTTGTTCAAATAGAATTCTAGGGAAGGAATCCATTTGAAAAGTCTTTGTTATTGCATTTTTGCTTGAGCTAAATTAGCAGCTTGCCTAGAGGCAGGTAAAGGACTTTCCAAAGAGACTGTTGTTCTGCTTGCACTGTATGCAGTGCATTTCCTCACAGTCTCTACAATGGACTAAACTTTCAAACAAAAAGACACCGGCACATGCATCTACTATAACACTAGTCATTTGCAAGGAGGGAGGTGTGGACTTCAAAGAATGCAAAAATGTCGAGTTAAGAAAAGTAACAAAAATTACCTTGAATACTATATTATGATAACAATAGCCAAAAGATAGAAAGTTGCAAACATTTATATGTAATAGTAACAATAGAAATTTATATACAGATGAGGAAATTGAAATTCAAAGAGCACATAGTAAATAACAAGTTTTATATTTAAGTATATATATATATATATATATATATATATATATATATGCATGTATATATATAGAGAGAGAGAGAAAGAGAGAGAGAGAGAGAGAGAGAGAGAGAGAGAGAGAGAGATGCATAATAGGTAGGTTTGGGTGTATGCTTTACAAACCTAAAAACACTAAACAAATATTAGCTATTGTTGTCGAGTGACTTGCCTATAGTCAGATGGGTCAGTGATTGCCAGAGACAGGATATGAAACTGACTCTTCCTGCTTCTAAATCAACAATATATATATCATGCCATGTAATCTCTCAATGAACATTTCTATCAACATTTATTGAAAATCTACTATGTACAAAGCATCATGATAGCTACTACAAAGGATACTAAGGATTTAGTCTATCAAGGATGTTGAACTTTAATAGAAAAGAGAAAACAATGGCATATCTGAATACAAAAGGTACTTAAGAAATGTAGTTGACTGACTAATAGTACGAATCATATTGAATTAAATTTTAAAGGGCCCTAATTTATTGTCTTCATCCTGGGTAACACAACATTTTTATGACCTCCTGACTGTTCCTTGAACATGGCACTCCATGTCCTGATTGTTTTCATTACCCCTTCCCCATCCTGAAACTCTTTCCCTTCTCATCAGAGCCTCCTAGCTTTTCAGGCTGGCTTCAAATCTCAGTTAAAGTCTCATTTTCCTTAGTATTAGCTGATTATAATCCTAGAATGAAAGTTTCTTCAGGTTGCAATGAAACTTCTATGTTATCTAGACCAACATAACACATCTTGAAGAAATCTCCTGGATAATATCAAACTTCTGCTTGAAAGCTCAGGAGATGGATCTAAAGGTGCTAAAGTACATTCTTTAGTATCCTTTGTGTATGGGATTCTTGTAGAAAAGGTTTACATTTCTGAAGAAAGTATTAATCACCCCTTAGCAAATATTACAAGAACCTGTCTGCTTTTGTCACTGCAAGTACTGGGATTTTTTGACAAGCATATCGAAGAAATGATGTTATGGAACTGCCTGCTCAGCCATGCTTGGCAAATACCTGAGTTATCAGCAGACATGCCAGCCATTTGAATTGTTGGGTAGGATGGAGGAATAGCATACAGTGATCCTTTGTCACTTGACTCAATTCAAGACAATAAATTAAAAAAAAAAAAAAGACGGTCCTCCACCAGTCATGGTTTGAGTGGACAGTTTTCTGTTTATTCATAGGACAGGACTCCATTGCCCCACATTTCAAAATTGTCAGAAGTAAGTTATGTTGTGTGGAATGAAAAAGCAATTTTCTATTTATTCATCACAGCATGCCTTTTATTCAAAACTAACTCCTTGAGAAAAGGAATAACAACTCTATTGATTTTGAAAGCTGACAAAGATTAGAAGAAAGGATATTAATAGTAACATTTAATCTGACTTGACCAGCAATGGTAGGTAAGATTTCAAGATGCAGGTATTGTAAGGTCTCTGTCTTAACTATGCCCTCTTTTCCTTCTGATACTTTCCCTTTCTCATCATCATTCTGATCAACACAATCATGGTCACTATCCACAATAGCATTTATTATGATGATGATTAGATCATAAAAGCAGAGGTTTAAGTTTTTCTTTCTTTTTCCTTCTCTTTTTTTCTCCCTCTCTTCCTTTTTCTCTCTTCTAGAAGTGAGGAAGTACACATTACCTTGGATCAACATTGACTTCTCCAGGCCGAGGACAAGAGATATGTTTTCCTTTCAGAAATAATTGTATGAAATGTTTTTAGCATTGTTAATAATTGGATTTTCATTACATAAGAGGATTTTAAAAATATGTTTACATTTGCACTGAGCTATAAATTCCTTTGTGCTTGATAAGACTGAACTTATAATAGGTTTTTGTGGTCATCACTGGGCTAAGAATTTCACAGTAGTATAATAATTCCTATTAAAAATCTACCTTCACTTCACTCTCAGAAGAAAACATACTGTTGTTTTGTAGGGCTCAGCACCAAATTG
>CM053589.1:61824729-61837155 GCA_028646515.1 Pseudochirops corinnae | reverse complement strand
AGGAAGGCAAAAGGGAATGGGTCAACCTTACTCTTATTGAAATTGGCTTAGAGAGGGAATGACAAATTGGATATCTTGCCCTACAAGAGAGTTGGGGGGAAGGGCATGAGAGGGGGGATGATGGAAGGGAGGGCAGGTTGGGGGGGTAGTTAGAAGTACACACTTTTGTAAAGTGACAGGGACAAAGTAGAAAATAGAATAAGTGGGGGACAGGATAGGATGGAGGGAAATATAGTCAGTCTTTCACAATATATTCACTATGGAAATGTTTTGCATAACTACACATGTACAACCTATATTGAATTGCTTATCTTTCCAATAAGGGTGGGTGATGAGGAAGGAAGGGAAAGAATCTGGTATTCAAAATTTTAAAATCAAATGTTTCTTCTTCTTCTTCTTCTTATTCTAATTATTATTATTATTATTTATTATTATTTACATGCAACTGGGAAATAAGATATACAGGCACTGGGGTATGGGAGATCCATCTTGTCCTACTGGAAAGTCCAAATGGGGATGGCAGAGGTATAGGAGAGAGCAGATTTGGTGATGGGGTATACTGTTTTTTGGATTGCTGTTTTGGGGTGGTAGGTAGGGGAAAAATGGCGAGAAAATTTGTAATTCAAAATCTTGTGGAAATAAATTATGTAAACTAAAAATAAACATAAAAGTTAATTTTTTAAAAAAAACAATGTCATGGGAACATTTTCCCCTCAGTCACCCAGTTGTTAAACATTTACCAGTATACCCCTGATTACATCCTCATATATCACTTATCATCTCTCATCTCCAAGTCTTTGTACATAATATTCTCCATGCCTGGAATACACTCCTTCCTTATCTCCATTTAATAGAATCTCTAGCTTCCTTTTCAGCATAGCTTACAAGTGCCACCTTTCTACAGAAGACCTCTCTAATTGCTAATGCTCTTCCCTTCTCCCACAAAATTTTTGCTTTACATATGTCTAATACATACTTATCTATATACATGTTATTTTCCCACAGTACTAAGTTAAGTCCTTATAGACAAAGACTGTTTTTGTTTTTGTATTTCCAATACTGACTGCAGGACTGGATATATAATTGGTGTTCAATATATTTTAGTTAAATCAAACTAAATGGAAATAATGAACTATGCAAATATAAAGTTGTAAGAAGATTTGCATTTTACTTCATTCTTCTTCTTATAATGCTATATAGAATCTCTAAATATGGACTTCATAGGCAATCTATTTCTGAATAGGAATTTACTTTCCCCATGCCTACCGCCACCTCTGGCAAATGATGATTCAGTAATTGCTATGTAGAAAAAATCCACTGCCCCTCTGAGGCATCCTGGGTCACTTTCAGGCATCTCTACTTGTTAAGGAGCTTTTCCTGACGCTAAACATTAAATTAGTTTCACTCAGACTTCCAACCATTATTCCTAATTATACCTTTTAGGTTAAAATGGAAAAATTCTAAATCCCTATTGCAGGTGGGAGCTCTTCAAATTATTAAAGACAGAAATCATGTTTGCCCTCAGTTTCCTCTTCTCAAGACTGAGGGTCCCTTCAACTAATGATTATGTCACTTGTATCCAGTCCCCTCATACCTGTCACTTTGTTAGATTCAGTCTCCTGTTCTATACTATCTTTTAGGGTCTGAATTCTTTCATTCACTGTATTGGCTTTCCCATAGAGCTTTTTTTCATATGCAAATTAGGTCATCATGACACCTTGACCATTATTAAGTCATTGATAAAAAGTGTTCATAGCACATGGCAAAGGACAGAAGACACATCAAAAAAAAAAGCAGCAAATTAACAGTTGGTGCTGGAAGTCTACCTAGACAAAAGGAAGAAAGAAGAGATGAGAAGTAGCTGTAAGTTGGATTTCTATTTTCTATGCCTCTGCTTTATTACTTTAGTGTTTTCACAGGAATTTTTAAGCTGCTTGTCAAAAGCAACTGAAAATACTAGTGTCACATATGGAGCACTGTATTAGGAACCAGACCTTAGTTCTATTTCTGGCTCCCCTAATAGCTAGCAGTATTTCCTTGGATAAATCACTTCATTCCCCTACGTCTCGGTTTCCTCATCTGTGAAAGGGGAAGGTGTCATCAATATCCAGCCTTATGGGAATCCATCTAGTTCATAAAAGCCTAGTAGGCTCAAGGATTATAGATGAAGATATAAAAATATGTCAATATTTCTTAGTGCATTATAGCTGAGGGTAGGTCACATATCCCATTTAGGTGCACTAAAACTTGAATAAACAAGTCCTTCTCAAAATATCAATGCTTAGTTCAATTGTTTAATAAGTCAATTGTGAGGGCTGGCCCTGGAGTCAGGAGGACCTGAGTTCAAATCCAGCCTCAGACACTTAACACTTACTAGCCCTGTGACCTTGGGCAAGTCACTTAACTCCAATTGTCCTGCATTCCCCTCCAAAAAGCAAAAAATAAAAATAAAAAATTAAAAGTCAGTTGTGCTGTTTTAAAAACAATACTACTATAACTGGACAGAAGGAACCACTGAGTGCTGTTTTTACTTTCTCTTTGATTCTCTGATGACCCACTGTCATTTGCTACGTGGGTAGGCAGAGAAGAGTTCTCCTGTCTGTCCTTCGTGATAAACAGATTCAAAAATAATCATCCCAGCATATATTTCTTTTTAAATGCTTCTGGTTAGCATCAATTTGATATCTCAACTCTGCCAAAAATTATTAATCTTATTGCAGTAGCAAACGCTTTAAAAAAATGTGCATGTGTAATACTAGAGTCAAAGCTATGTTTCCACTAGAAGAGAACAGTCCATTTCCAACATCCCAAGGGCCCAGCTTGCAGTATTGTTTTCCCAAGTGCTAAATCGTATTTGCTGGAATTTTAGCCCAGACATAAAGTGGCTTTGCATTCCTCATGCATAACAGTAATGTATTAGGAATTAAGGATATCTGGCCTTTCCTGGCACATCTATTTGATGCTAAAAGTTTGTTGTTTTAACATGCTGACCTTAAGGTTGTCTTATTTAAATGTATTCTTGGCAACTATTTGAGAGAAGGTTTAGGAAACTTTATCTTCCTTTCTCTTTCCTACAGACTTCCCCTGTAGAGGCCCATTGGAACATGACTTTGCATTTTATTTATTTTATTTATAAAAGAATCAAAGAATTATTTAGAAAAGAATCAGCATCATCAGGACTTTTTTGTACTCTCTAGTGGCTGTTATAATATAGTTTATGTCCTTCATCTTACATAGTTTCAGCCTAATAAATCTTAAAGAAATGTAGTGATGAGATTATTTTTTCTCCCATAAAGATTCAGTGTCTTATCATTTCTATTATGATTTTTTTTAACTTTTTTTTTAATTTAAAAACTGAGCCTCCTGTATTGGATACTCATGTACCTGATCCCACTACTGATCAGCAGAGGAGCTGCTCCATTTTCTACCTAAGCTGGTTTGACCTTCCTTGGTCACTGAGGTACCGCACCCCACCCCTCCAGATGGCTCACCATTTTAATGCCAGACTTAGTAGAGATAACCTATTGACTTAGCCCACTACATGTAAGAATTCCCCAGCTAAAGAGATCCACCAGCCTCAGCCTCCACAGCAGCAGGGATTGTCAGTGTGTGTCATCATACCAGACCCTTTTAAATCATTCTCTAATTTTCTGAAGTTATTGATCTTTCTATTTGCTGCCCTTTGAAAATTCCAAAACTATTTCTTCTCAAACCTTGTACAAATCAGTCTTAAAAGGATGGGTGGAGATATTATATCCTTCTTTAATACTGAGTAGGATGAGGATTTCCACTTCTGAGTCAATATCTCCAAGTCCACAAAAATATCATATGATTAAACATTTATTCATCAAGCAACTGAAAATTGTGCTCGTTTGAATCTTTCCTCATTTCTTACTCTGTTTTTACATGAGATCCCTTATCATTTTAATCAATCAATCAACAAGTAGTTATTAAGTCCCTGTATGCCAGGCATTGGCTAAGTGTTGAACATACAAATAAAAAAGAATGAAATAATCTCTCGTTTTAAGAAGCTAAATTATATTGGGCAAAACAAGACATACCTATATAAATATATATAGAAATGTATGTGCATATGTATATGTCTGTGTTTGTATATATACATATACATATATACATACATATACATACTTATACACATACATACACATACACATGTATTATATATACATATACACACATATATTACGTGTGTGTGTGTCTGTGTGTATGTGTGTATTAGTTAAGAAACAAAGCACCAGAAGTCAGGCAAATCAGGAAAGGTTTACTATAAAATATGGCTCTTGAGTTGCATCTTGAAACAATTGAAGGATTCTATGAAGTGAAGGTGAGAGAAGGCATTCCAGGCATGATGGGCAGTCAATACAAAGTCACTGAGGTAGGAAATGGAGTGTTATATGAAGAACAAAGAGAAGGCCAATATGACAAGACAGTAAAGAACAGGGAAGGGTAATAATGTAAAATGAAACTGGTATGAGATCTTACTAATAATGTTAATAACGTTAAGATAATAAAGATTATTAGTTTCTAAAACAAAAATATGACTTACAAAAATATCTTGTCATTTCGCCTGAAAGAGTATTTGGGAAAGATTTATAAGTACATTTATAAATATAGTATAAAATGGTTATTTACATTTTTTTTCTGCTTACAAAGGACATGCTAACTTTGTCTGACTCTAGGCCTCCACCATTTGGACCAGTCAGTCAACAAGTATTTATTAAGCACCTACTGTGTGCCAGCATTGTGCTAAGCTCTAAGGATACAAAAGAAGCCAAAGGCAGCCCCTTTCCTCAAGAACCTCACAATGTAACGAGAGAGACAATAAGTAAACCAATATGTACAAGGAAGATATATAAGATAAAAAGGAAACAATTAAAATGAGGAAGAATCCTAAGTTAAAGGGGTTAAGAACAACTTCCTTTGAGAAAATTGGATTTTAGTTGGGATTTACAAGAAGGCAGGGACATCAGTATTTGGAGCTGAGGAGAGAGCATTTTAATTGTAGGCTGACCACCAGAGAAAATGCCTGGAGCTAAGAGAGCAACGATCTTGTTCATGGAACAGTGTATATATAGTAGGGAATAAGGTATAAAAAGACTGGAAAAGTAGGAGTTGGCTGGGTTCTAAAGGGCTTTGAATACCAAAGGAACTGGTATTTGGTCTAGAAGGTGATAGGAATCCAGTGGAGGTGTGTGTGTGTGTGTGTGTGTGTGTGTGTGTGTGTGTGTGTGTGTGTAGGGAAGGGACCGAGCTTACTGACATGATTAGACTTATACTTTAGGAAAATCACTTCAGTGGCTGAATGGAGAAGAGATTGTCAGATTGAAGTCAAGGAGAGACTTGAGGCAGGTAAACCCACCAGACTATCCAGGTATGAGGTGATGAAGAACCACAGCATTAGAGGAGAGAAGGGGGCATATTCAAAAGATATTGTAAAGGTGGAATTAACACACCTTGACAAGATATTGGATAAGAAGTTGAGAAATAGTGAAGAGTCCACCAGAATAGCTAAGTTGAACATCCAATGGACTGGAAGAATGGTTGCACCCTCAACAGTAACAGGAGAATAAGGAAAAAGGGGAATATTTTTGGGAAAATATAATGAGTTCAATTTTGGACATGTTAAGTTTAAGTTGTCTACGTAACATCCAGTTTTAAATGTCTTAAAGGTAATGAGAGATGCAAAATTAGAAGTCAACAGAGAATTTAGGGTAGGATAGACAGATTTGAGAGTCATCATTATAAAAACAATAATTAAACCCATGAAACCTGATGAGTTTACCAAATGCAGACACAGAGGCAGAAAAGAGAGCACAGAATAGAACCCCATGGATGCCTATAGTTAGAGGGTATGATCTGGGTGAGGATCCAGTAAACTGAGACAGAGTGGCTTATCAGAGGAAAACCAGGAAATAATGGTGTCCTGAAAACTTAGAAGGAACAGAGTATTTAGAAGAAGGAAGTAATCAACAATGTCAAAAGCTGCAGTGAGGTATAGAAGAATGAGGATTGAAAGATGGTTACTATATTTGGCATTCAAGAGCTCAATTGAAAGTTGCAGCTAGGTGGTGCCATAGATAGAGCACTAGCCTTCAAGTCAAGAGGGCCTGAGTTCAAATATGGTCTCAGACTTTTATAAGCTGTGTGACCCTGGGAAAGTCACTTGACTCTGCCTCGGGGTGGGGAGAAAGAGGGAGAGAGAGAGAGACAGAGAGAGACAGAAAAAGAGAGAGAGAGACAGAAAAAGAGAGAGAGAGACAGAGACAGAGAGAATAAGAAAATTAGTGGGGATGAATGGATCAAGTGAGATTTTTTTGAGGATGGAAAAGACACAGATATATTTATGGACAGTACAGAAGGAGCCATAGACAAGGAAAGATTGAAAATAAGTGATAGAGCAAGGATGACAAAGAGGGAAAATCCATTGGAGTAGATAGGATGGAATGGGATCACTTGTGATGAAAAGAGTTAGCTCTTATAAAGAGTAAGGCTACTTCTTCATGTAAGACAGAAGTGAAGGGAGTGGAAGAAGGCATACGAGTTATATGAGATGAGGAAGAAGGTAGAACAGAAAGTTCATAACAAACGAATTATTTTTTGTAAAATATGAAGCAAGATTCTCAGATGAGAGAGTAGGAGGAAAGGGAGCCATTGGACGTTTGAATAAGAATGGTTTGGAAGAGCTACTGTGGCGATTGGGATAATGAATCCATAAGGGAGTATGGTAGGATTACCAAGTAGCAGTGAGGGCCCAGTTGAGGTTGTATAACATAAATTTGTAATGGAACCAATTAGAATGGTTACATGATTTTCTCCACCTTTGTTCATCAACACATGTAGGAATGAAGGTAGTGAACAGTGGAAGTGATCCAAAGTTTAGCAAGGGGTAATCATTGATAAGATAATGGGACCAAAGCCTCAAGAAAAGAGACAGTGTAGAGTTGAATTGGTTCAGCAAGGGGTCAAGACGGGGAAAAGAGAAGAAAATGATGAGGATAGAGATGATGACCCTGGAGAGAACTGAGGGGTCAAGAGATTAAAGGTCATGGTGTGGACAAAGATCTGAGTTTGTAAGGGAAGGCAGAGGGAGAAGGAGAAACCCAAAAGATTATGAGTAAATAAAAGAATTTAGGAATTATCAAGCATGAAGGTAGTGCATTTTTGGATGATGGCAAAATCAAGGGTATGAATGTCTTTGTGTGTGACTGAAGTGGAATGGGGAAGTAAATCATGGGAAGTGAGTATGTTGAGGAAATGAGTAGTTAAGGTATATGGAGGAGAGTTAATATGTATGTTGAAGTTCTCAAGTTTGAGGGCAGAAGCTTGGGAGGAGAAAAAGATTGTAAGCCAGATTTTGAAGTCATTGACAAAAATAAGAGGAGAGACTTATAAGTCTGTGCATAACTTCCACCAAAATTCTGATTGGGTGGTAGATATGAATTGTATGAATTTCAGAGGAGAAGAGGTTATTGAGTGATGGAGGTGGGGGAGAACCTGAAGTAATGATGGGGAGCAAGGAATATTTCAATCCCTCCTTCTCAACCAGTGAGACAAGTAAAAGGAGGGGAAATCTACCAAGGGAGGCTGCATCATCAAGAGGGAACCAGGTTTCAATAATAGCAAGATGGAAAAAATGAAAAAGGAAAAATATTTAGGATGAGAGGAAGTTTGTTGCCTATGGAACAAACATTCCAGAGAGAATAGTAGAAGGAATGGGTAGTATTTGCTTAGAACTTTGGGGTGGGAGGGCTGGGAGGTTTGAAAAGTATGAGAATAATGAATCAGGTGCTAAGGAATTGGGAATGAGGTTTGAATAATTACCTATAAGGTTTAAATCCTGTCCCTATGCTTTTCTCTCTGGGGTTATGCTTTTCCAATGACAATCTGTTCCAACTACTGTCTCCTCAACACTTCTCCTTCTTTGGGGTTGAAATGCCACTGACTGGTCTGTAGGAATGCAGACTGGATTATAAGGTAACAGGTTACTATTTCCAGTGGTCTGATCACATTCAAAGCAGAATGCATTCTATACTGATTTCCTTACTCTATACAACTGGTTTTGCCCTGGGAGAAATAATTCCTGTCATGTCTCTACTAATGAGCTTACAATTTCTTAAAATGATTTTCCCAATCTTGGCAACAAAGAACACAAAAGAAGAGGGAAATGAAAAAGAGAGAAGACTAAAACAAGGACATTGTCCAAAACAGACAGAATGATATATTAGTAGAGAAACAATGTAGTAGTTTTTAGGATTTCAAAGAAATTTGCCATAATATTATCAAGCTTTTCTGGGGGTGAAGGGGAAAGGTTGAGAACTCTAAAACCATAAAGTTCATATGAAGAGCTAAAGGAAATAAGCTATCCCCAAAGCTCTAGATCAATGTCTTCCTACTCTCCAATTGACATTCCTCCATCTTTATCCTACCCCTACATCCTTCTCAAGAGTCAGGTCTTTAGAAATATATTCAATCAAGTAATACATTCTGTAGATTTTAAACTGTACTTAAGTTACAATTTCAAGAAATAAATTATTTGTTTCTTAAAGCAAATCAAGTCTATCCTTTTATCCATGTGAACCTTCCTTTTATGCTGCTATGGTACCATGAATCACTGAAATAGGCATATTTAAAGCAGCAAATAGAAGCATGCTTTGACATCTGGGGAATCCCTCAGGTGATGAATACATTAAATAGCTCAAGAAACTACCTTAGCCAAAATGCAGGATTTAAGAGGTTACCATCCAAAATGAACAGTTTAAAATTCAAATGGGAATCTTTCCCAAATATGGATGGAAGCAGCCTGGATTTTCTTTTCTTCAAAGACACTACCAGAAAAAAGTAGAATAAACAACCAAGATAGTATTGGAAGATTAGGGAAAGAGACATACAAAGCAGTATCATTTCTTTTCTCATTGAGGTTGCTTGTTTAAAAAAAAAATTAAAAAAAAAACATGAGACTTGGATTCAGAGGATTAAAGTAACTACCCCTCTCCCTTTCTCCTCACAAAATCTGAATTTCCTTCTCACCTTTTAAGAATCTTTTTTCTTCTGCCTTCTCTCTATGAGGTTGATGAGCTCCATTGATTCTATTCTTAAGGTCAAATTTAATGGTCTCCTCATCAATAGATATTTTCAAGGAAGGAGGGTGGGTGACTTGGGAGGTTGACAAGGAGGAAGTTCGGAAATGTATATCTGGGATTCCTGTTCATATATCTTAACCTACAACCTCTGAGGTTTTGTGTTTCTATGAATTGAGTATAACACTCACTAGCTTTTTGATGTTTGTCAAGTCATTTGAGTTAAATAAATCAGTTTCTTAATCTATATGAGGGGAATGATAACACTTTCAGTGCTTAAATCACAAGTCTCTATTGTGTGCATGTGGATGCAGATGTATGAAGAGGGTGTTTTAAAATTTTGAAGCACTCTGTAACCATGAGTGAATATTACTACCATTATTCCTTTCATCTTAAAAATATACTTAATCATAAATCTTCTTTAGACATTTAGGTCAGAGGATAAATTATTTTAGAAAAATTTGTAATGAACTATTAAAATATGTGGCAGATTAGTATATATTTTATTGGAAAATAAAATCTTGGCCTAAAGGATGAGACTTAATTGCTATAAAACTGAGGAAACAAAAATGTTTTTAGATATTCTTTAAATAACAGAAACCAACACAAATGAGATACAACTCTACTAATGAGGAAGAAAAAAATCAAAGATGAAAAAAGAACTTTAGGGTCAAGGAAGCTCTCTGACCAATTCTGTTTTAATGTATGATTAGAGATTTGTATCGGGAGAAACAGCTGAGAAACATCATAACTAAATTTTAACCTAAATAGTTGCATTGTATAATGAGAATGGGAATTTAAGATCTTCCCTGCCCCTTAATAGACCTAGGGAGGAGTTTGAAGACCTCCCCTGCTTTGAAAATAAACTCTACCCCCTAATAGGCTGAATGTAGTCACATGGAGCCTGTGGTAGGAGGAGTTTGCTGAACAGAAGCAGAGCCCACAGGAAGCTGGTGGTCAGAGTTAGCTAGATGGTGAGAGAGAGAGGAGGACCTCAAGCAGGGAGTCAGATAGGCTCATGAATAGATATTGATCTTGTACTGGTTTTAGAGAAGGCTGAAAGATGCTGTGGCTCTCAGTGTTATTATGGCTTCTGAATATCTTTGGTACTATGATGGAATCGGCTTACTAGTTTTGGGATTCAGTTTTCTGGTGTCTAAATAAATGCTTCAGTTCTATCCTCTATCTGGAGAGTTTGGTATATTTTGCAATTGAAGGTGATGCAATACTTATAGTTACAGTCTTTATTGTGATTGTGGCTGCTGGAAATATTACATAGGTGTTACAATTTGTTGTATGAAGTATTTAATAGTCTTGGGCTTTGAAACCATTCCAAGAAATCGATGTGTTGTAGATTCAGATACATGTAGCCCTATATATGTTATTGTTTTCCAAGGAAATGTTATCATCAAAGTCTCACTTAATACTGGAAGTCTGACCCATTAACCAATAGGGAGTCATCAAGTACCACTACAAAAGAAGACATACAGAAGGAAAGAAATCAGAAGCAGACATGCTTCCCTTGAGAACTTTACCATGGGTTCTTACTTGTGGAAAGATATATCAACAAACCTACATCTGAGGAAACCTTTCAGAAATTTTTAAAACGCAGATAAACCCTTCCTGGGCTTCAGAGGCTCAGCTGAATCTGAGTAGACTTTCCAAGTAAACAAAAAATGATTGTATAGCTCTAAATAGCAATCAGTCTCTAACTTTTGGCAATAAAAATATGCTTTCCCTCCTTAACTTTTCTGCTCTGTGACACATCCTCTTAACTTTCACATACATATACACATGTCCAAATAGCAGTGCAATTCACAATCCACAGCAATGTGTGAAATCAGCTTACAGTTTTCAATCTCTGTTTCCCTGTCCAGGATTCTAATACTGAGATTTATAATAGAATCATAAGATGTCAGACTGGAGTTGGAAGGCACCTCAGATTTTATGAAGAAACTGAGGCCCAGGGAACTTGAATGACTTCTTCAGGCTCATACTTTTACAAAGTATTTGGACCATGGCCCTCTAAGTTCAAATCCATCATGCTTTGTGATTTTCAATCCCTTTCCTTTTATCTTACCATTACCTCCATCTCAAATTTCACCCTGGACTGACCCTAGAATAAGGTTATAATCAACTATTAAGACTGTGTTGCAATGGTCTCAGTTGATTGTTCCAGGAGAGGTACAAGGAGGGGGAGAAAATGAAAATACCAAGTCATGTGATCAGAAAAGTAGAAACTGTATCACCACCAGACACTCTGAAGTAGTCATGATTTTTGTTTGCTGTTATTTTATAATAGGCATACAGGGATTGGCTGCACACCCTAAAAATCATTAACTAACGAACTGAACTCACATGTAGACATAAAAAAGTGGAAATGGAGGAGGGGAAATTTAATCAAATAAAATATAAAATGAAAGGGAAAATAGAGTCAAGTAATTGGAAGTAAATTATTAAAATAATCTTAACCTGAGAGAAGCAAGGGCATTAAGGATTGTAGGGAGAGAAGTATTCTTGCTTTTTAGAAATATGCATAGAAAGAATAAGAGTAAAAAGGAGATGATCTATCCAAGTCTGATAAATGAAGATTCATTGTTTTCCATTCCTCCAAGATACTCCATTATTTCGGCTGTTATGGTACACAGTATGAGAGGCATGTTATAGATGCAGTGGTTAGAGAACTGTCCTCAGAGACAAAAAGTCATGGGTTCAAGTCCCATCTCTGACATCTCTAGCTGTATCACCTTAGGCAAGTCATCTGAACTTTCTTGTGCTCCAAACAACTCTCTAAGAGTGTAAGTTGTGAAGTAGAAGGAGTTTCCTCATGTGGAAGTTCATTGTATCTGTGAAATAATAGATCGAATTCCTATTCCTATCCCTATGATGCATAGCTGAAATTCAACCAGATTGCTCAGTTAATCTACCCAGAGTTATAAGTTGTACTCGTTAGTAAATCTCTAGCTAAAATTGGTACTCAAGATCAGAAAATGTCTGAGAATTGCATCTGAAATGGGAAATGAGAGGTAAAATGAAAGGGGAACATTGTACATATAACCAACTCCTTTATTAAATTAGTATGGACCACTAAAAGGCAGTATGGTGTAAGAGAGAAAGAGAGTCTGTGTTTGGGTTGGAATAACTTTCTTCTATGAAATTCCTTATATCAGTAAATTAATAGGAACATAGAATAAAAAATCAGCATATTTTTGATTACCAGGGATTCCATTGAACTAACAGCAGGAACGTCTCTGTTTAGAAGCGTAAACAATTCAAATAATGGATATACTATCATTTATACTGCCCAAACTATTATTTTCTTTTTGGG
>CM053589.1:61785863-61809112 GCA_028646515.1 Pseudochirops corinnae | reverse complement strand
CTGAACCACAAATCCTCTCCTCGAATCCAAATTGTCTCTTTTGAAAATGACAACAGCTTAAGTGCGTTTGGGCCAGTTAAATGGATCTCTATCATTTGTCCCTTAAGCAAGTTTATTTTTCTAATGTTAGTTATCATAACGCAACGAATGCCACATCATTGTCTTCCTTACACTGCAAATTGTTGGTGTGTATAATGATGCACCTGTTACTCAAGAAATCCCTCAGATGCAAAACTGTTTTTGCAAAGCTGACATCCTCAGACAGAGCTTGTGCTGTCAAATGTTCAACTGCATAATGCAAGATGATCTAGTTTATGGGCATTAAAGACAATAATGTAACAGCTGCTGCTGAGTAGTATGTTGTCAAATATCAATGCAGTGAGGAGAGATGATTATACCAGCTCCATTCACAGCATTATAGTGAAAATTGTGTCAATGTTTCTCTTATAAATCTTTCTTTTGATGAGTTTATAATTTGCCTGACTAAATATTTGCTCCAGGCAGCACCATAGCGTTAAAGGTCTAAAACCCGAGATAAATATATGATGTCTCACTATGTATGGCATGGCTTTTTTTTCAGCGTGACTGAAGGCTTCTCATTAAAATAGAATAAATCTCTGAATGAATGCTGGAAACAGCATGTTGATTTTCTTCTTCAGATTTTCTTTGAACTCAACTGCTCCTGATTTTTTTTTTTTCCCATTCCAATTTGGTACAATAAAGGGCTGAACTGGGTTGAACTGGTGCATCATTAGATAGTAAGCATCCCCTTCGGGCAGCTAGGTGGCACAGTGAATAGAGCACAGGCCCTGGAGTCAAGAGGACCTGAGTTCAAATCCAGCCTCAGACACTTAACAAACACACATACACACACACATACACACACACACACAAAAACTAGCTGTGTGACCTTGGGCAAGTCACTTAACCCCAATTGCCCTACCATCCCCCCTCCAAAAGAAAAAGAAAAAAAAAAAGAATCCCCTCTACAATATCCTTGATGAATGGTCAACTATATTATAAGCTCTTTGAGGGGAGGGGTTGTTTTTTGCCTCTTTTCAATCTCCAGTGTTTAGTACAGTGCCTGGTGCATAATAGGTACTTAATAAATGTTTACTGATGGATTACTTATCAGTAAAGGGCATGAGCAAGATGAATATTTTTCTTTTTTAAATGATCTTTCTACTACACTTCTTAAACCAGATTAGGATCTTCTGGGTAATTTGTGTTTCACAGCAGTGAAATGATGAAGTAAATTTTCTGTTGGTTATTGAGTATGCTTAGAGCTGGGATACAGTACTCTATGCCAAGGGCCTACATCATGAAGAAACTGTGATTATGAGTGATAATAAAGAAAATGGAAGCATGTTTGGTAGGCAAAATGGGAAAAAATACAAAGAATAAAAAAACTCTCCTGCTGCTGCTGCTGCTACTCCTACTACTACAAGATAGAACTCTTTTCAATTTAAAAGAATACAATTTTATTCAAATAAATGCTTGAATTTAGCTATCATGTCATTTCATTCCTCCTCCCCAAGTCTTCTATTTTCTCCCCAAACACACCTGGTTCCTAGACAAAAATACAGAATTTCCTTTTTGGGAGGGAGTTCAGTGGCTATTCAGTCCAACACAAAACTGAAAAAAAAGTGACCTTTGCAAAGATGCCTAAAAAGGGGTCACACTTCAAGTCATTTCAAGGTCTCCAATGAGGCAGAATACACTACTTTCTGAAGCAGCTGGCTGATAATTTTACTTTTGTACAGCAAACAAATGAAAAAAAAACATATATTTGCCTCTTTGCAACTTCTATCTCCTGTTCATAGTTCTGCTGAGATCAATTAAGAGAGGCTTAATTGTTTTTCCATGTCAGCTCTTGAAACAGTTAATGGCCTGCAACTTCCAAGTTTTCCCCTCCAAACACAATCATTTCCTTCACCCAGTCCTGATCCGATGTGATCTAAAAACCCATCACCCTTTTAATTTTCCTCTTCCTGATATTTTTAAATTTATCCTTCAGTATCCAAAGGCTATATGCCATATTCCTGATATGTTCCAACCAAAAAGGAGTAGTGGGATCAGGGTAGCTCTGTGGCACAGTGGATAGAGTGCTTGACCTGGAGTCAGGAAGACAAGTCTTCCTGGATTCAAATCTGGCTTCAGACATTTACTAGCTGAGTGAAGCTGGGTAAGTCACTTAACTTTGTTTGCCTCAGTTTTCTCATCTGTAACATGAGCTAAAGAAAGAAGTGACAAACTACTCCAACATCTTTGTCAAGAAAACTGCCAATGGGATCATAAAGTTCTGGACACAACTGAAAAACAATTGAACAACAAAAACTGAATATGAAACATCTTATTAGAGTTGGACAATAGCTCTCCTTTAATGAATCCTAAGATTGCACTGGTGTTTTGGGCCAAAATATTTTCCACTGTTGACTCACGTTGATTTTCTCTTTTTTTTTTTTTTCTTTTGGACTAGATTTGTTGTATCATTGCTACAGGAATACTTTCAATGAGGAAATCCTTTTACCCAAAGCAGTTTGGTACCTGCTGTTTAACTTCGAGTCATAGAGAGTGACACAGAACAGTATTTGTCAGAGACAGAACTCAAAGGTAACTATTTCAAGCTTTGAGGTAATATGGTCATATATTGAACTTAATGTCTCTGAGAACATCCAAACTTTTTTCAGGTAAACTATTTTTTACCTTAATGCTCCCCCCTCATTTTAACATCAAAGTTTTACTTTATTTAGAGTACAAGTTAATTAGTTATTGAAACAAAATTATAAAACAATGCATGTGTCAAGTCTTGCCAGTTGCAAGATTACATTCTACCCCCATTTTGTTGATTCTGCTCGTATCTATCTACACTTTTCTTTCAACTCATATGACCACCAGTCTCATTCAGATCCTAATTACTACTCATCTCTCACCAGGACTGCTTTATGTACCAGCCCTAAGTCTCTCCTTTTACAATCTATCCTCCACACTATAGTCAAATTTATATACGAATATGACTATCTTGTCCTGAGATTGTCTCCAATTCATCCTGTATTTATCTCGCTCATACATAGTTGTCTATACATCGTTTCCTCCATTAGACTGTGAACACTTTGAGAATATGTACAGTTTTGGGTTTGTTTGTTTGTTTGGTGGTATTTTCTCACAATTCCTGGGCCATACTAGATAACTAATAACAGCTTGATAGATTGACTAGAGTTGGCATGTCACTCATTGCTCAAGAAGCTTTGGAATGAGGTCTCTTTTACTGCCAGAAATAAATGCAAAACTCCTCTGTTTTGCATTTAAATCACTTCACAATTTGGTTCCATTCTAATATTCCTGACTGATTTCCTATTGCTTCCTGTCACTTACTCTGTATTAAAATATGACCTATATACTTTTCCCAATACAAGACATTCCATATTCCCTCTAAGTTCTTTTGCAAGGCTCTCTCTAGCCAGAGTCTCTCCATTTTTATATCCTTAACTCATTTTATTGTTCATCTTAAGGACCACTTTATGCACAAGGTCTTTCTTGATCCCTAGGGCTATAAGTATTCTCCTTCTCTCCTTCTAAAATCACTTTGTATAGATTTCTATATCCTTTGTATATATCTGTTTATGTACCTGTTCTTTTCTATTTTCTATTTTCTTCTATTTTCTCCCCAAACACACCTGGTTCCTAGACAAAAATACAGAATTTCCTTTTGGGGAGGGAGTTCAGTGGCTATTCAGTCCAACACAAAACTGAAAAAAAAATGACCTTTGCAAAGATGTCTAAAAAGGGGTCACACTTCAGAATGGAGAATTTTGACAGCATTGCAGCATTTTTTTGTGTTTTGTGTGTGTGTGTGTGTGTGTGTGTGTATGTTTTGGTTTTTATCTTCATATTTCCAGATCCTAACATATCATCTGAGAGTAGAGGAAGAGGTGGGACAGGATCCAGAGCTGTGATTTCAACAGTATAGGGAACTCTTGACAAGAAAAATTATTCTATCAATGCATATTAGTAATTCGGAGAGATACCTGAACATTGAGAAGTTGAGTCACAAAGTCAGCATATGTTAGAAACAGGACTAAAACCCAAGCCATAATAATTTAGTCCATCATTCTATCCACTAAGACAAATTGCATATAATAACAGCAATAATAACTTACATTGTGCCTACTCTGTGTTAGGCACTATACTATACAAATCTCATGTGATTCTCACAACAACCTTGGGAGGTAAGTGCTATTATCCTCATTTCACAGTTGAGGAAACTGAGGCAAAGAGGGTTAATGACTTGCCCAAAGTCACACAGCTAGCATCTAAGGCCAAATTTGAACTCAGGTCTAACTGACTCAAGACCCAGGAGCACTTTATCTTCTAAAACACATAGCTAATCCTTTAATAGAGACTTCATAAATACTTATTAAATTTAATTAAACTGCATTATGAGTTGTAAAATCCTCCATTAACCATCAACAATGTATTAGTAGTGTCACTTTTTTTGTTATTAACCTGAGTGTTTATTTAAATGATGGCTATTGCCAAAATCGACTATTTAAAGACACTCAAAGAAACATTTTCAGTTATCAAGTAGTAACTTGCAATCACATTTCCTTTGGTCTTAAGCTAAATGGTGATTACAATTGAAACATCTTTATATATAATAGCTACCTGTGCACAAACTGTAGCAAGGTGGCACCAGACCTGAATAAAGGAAGATTCATCTTCCTGAATCCAGATCTGACCTCAGAAAGTAGCTGGACCCTGAGCAAGTCACTTAACTCTGTTTGCCTCAGTTTCCTTATCTGTAAAATGAGCTAGAGAAGAAAATGACAAACCACTTCAGTAACTGCCAAGAAAACTCCAAATGGAGTCAAGAAGAGTTGGATATAACTGACATGACTGATGAATAACAAGACACATAAATTAGTTATGTACGCAATAATAACTTCATTTGTATAATGCAGGATACTATTTTTCTTTGCAACAAGAAGAGTTACCAAATGAAACCACTTCCCCTGTAGTAAGAAGATTCATTCTAGACAAATTTGATCATATTTTAGCTAATAAGAGCCTGTACATGTGAGTGATACAGCACAGATGGGAATTTTAGGAAAATATTTTATTTTATGGAATGTTGTAGACTGAAGGCACATTGCAAAAAGGTACTGACTAGGGAAAATGGGAAAGAGGGATAGTGCAGTGAGGAGGGAGAGAATCCCTTAGCCTATCTGTGTATGGCTAAGGGGAGATATCCAGGAGGACCCAGAAAAGCAATGTCAGTGACAGAGGTGTTGACTGTGAGACTGGTGTCTGAAATTTCTCAATTTAAGGCAAGACATGTGGAAGTCACATCACCTTGGCTGGGCTGTGGGGAAAACAAATGTAGACAACATGGGGCTCTCAGTAAAAGACAGAGGTATAGAGGAACAAGTCAGTAAGGGATATAATAATAATATTAACTGGTCAGTAAGGGATATAATAATAACAGGAGCAAAAAGAGCAGCTAACATTTATAAAATGCTTTTAAGATTTGCAAAATATTTTACATGTATTACAAAACACATTTTCTTTTTCTCCTTTTCCCTCTCCTCCCCTCCCCCCCCTTCTCTCAATGTTCACAACAACCCTGGTATTATTATCCCCATTTTACAGATGAAATTAATCAACTTGCCCAGAAGTATCCATCTAAGGTAGCATTTTAACTCAGATCTTTCTGACTTTAAGTAAAAATTTCTATATACTGGGCCCTCTAGCTGCTAATGGCTGATATCTTCCCCAAGGTATACCAGCTCCATCCATATTGCAGGAATATCCCTTCTAATGTGAATTTATTGTCTGTTATTGGGCTGTAATGTGGAAGCCATTGATGATTTTATAGTTTTATGTTTTCCTTGTTTGTTTACACACATACACACACACATCCATGCATACGTATAAATGCTCATGCTCAAAGTACATTTTAGTTGTCTTGAGGGTTATCTGTATTGAATACTCTGTGAGTAGACCAAATTTAGATACACACACACATGAAATAGATAGATAGATAGATAGATAGATAGATAGATAGATAGATAGAGATATACCTGTTATATGTATGTAAATATATAACTGTTTTTATTTGTAATTCTATTTATCTCTTTATGCATTTAAAAATACTATTTTGAGGAAGGGTCCCTAGGCCTCATCAGATTATTTAAAGGGGTCCCTGACAAACACAAAAGATTAAGAATTCTACTGTGGGCAGAGGCATGAACCATAATATTTTTGCTTGATGCTACTCCAAGACTAAATCTAGTTCATCTGTACTCCATCAGGGTGTGGATTTTAAATATTCTGTCTCATCTGATTCTTAGTCTCAGTGTCTCTCTGTCTCTCTCTTCCTCTCTCCCTCTCTCTTTTTCTCCTTTCTTTCCCATGATTTTATTGGCATGGGGAACTCCCTCTACTATTTTAGCTCTTCAGTTTTTTTGAGTCTTAGAAATTTAGCTGGGACACTAAGAGGTTAAGTGCCTTGGCCAATGTCACATGACAAGCATGTGTCAGAATCAGAACTTTAACCCAGATCTTTCAGACTTGGAGACCAGTCCTCTATGAACTCTACCATGCTGCCTCTCAAATATTTATAATGCTTTATTTTTATATGTGAATATTATATAGGTAAGATTCCAAGGAAATCTTGAAATGTAGCATGCTTGATTTCAAAATCCTGCATTTTGGCAACGCTAAAGTATAAAATAAATATTTATGCCGAAGGGGAAAAAATGTGAGATAATTATATTTATTCCTCATCATGAATCTTGTATGCTTTGTAAAAAAATATACATAAAATTGGATCTTCTCAGTAACCAGAAGTCATTAATTCTTTGTTAATGCAATCTGCTCTGCTCTTTTGGCATTATTTTAATGAAGAACCATGTTTTACAAAAGCAAGTGAGGCAAAGACATTAAATCACGACCTCTTTATTTTTCACTACTCCAGTTTAAGTGCCCCCGAGTGAACTTTCTGGTTAATTAGCATTCTTCTGTTTGTCACTTTAAGTAATTGCTCTTCTCAATTTAATTGAAGTGTTATATTCTAAACTCTAAGAGCTAGGAAACAAGCCTACCTGATGAAATAAGTTCAATGAGAAAAAAGCAGATTGTGGCCTTTAGGAGTCAAAGGAGAGGAATGCTAGAAGTGAGAGAGAAAACCAGAATAATGGGATTAACTAACAAGTTTCTTTTCAATAATTGAAGGGATATAGGATGACTTCAGTATTCATTAAAAAACCATATTTTTTTTATTCTCTATACTATAATTGGGGCGCTAAATTTTACATGCATTTAGTACCAGAAGAATAGCTTTACTATAGTTATCAATGTGGTGTTTTGATAAAAGCCCTTTGAGGTTAGGCACTCTGGACTTGGGTCCTGGGTCAAATGCATATTACTAGATACACAGTTATTAACAGGAAAAACAGGAAATCACTAAAAGAAGGAAGGCACTAGAATTAAGAGAAGTTGCAAAAGTCCTCCTATAGAAGATGGGATTTTAATTGTAGGAAAGTAGGGAAACTGGTAGGCAGAGATGATGAGAGAAAACATTCCAAGAAAGGGGGATAGCCAGAGAAAATACTTGGATTCAAGAGAGGGAGAGTCTTGCTCAAGGAAGAGCAAGGAAGCCAGGGTCATGGATCAAAGACTATGTGACAAGACATAAGGTATAAGAAAACTAGAAAATTGTAGGTGGGGTGTGACTAATTTAGGAAGGATTTTGAGTGCCTTTCAGAAGAAATAATTGGATAATCTATTCTTGATATTTTCTACTTTTTATAGTGAGTATTTCTAGAAGAAATCCTGTTAATTCTTTAAGTGGAAACACTAGACATGAGCCAGACCTATACTTTATTTAAGAAGTTTTCCCTAGAAATACAGGGTTGAGGCATTGAGCTAGAGAGTGGATGAAAATAGAACTAATCTAAATTTTAGAGACCAGGTACTCCTCCCACTCCCAGGACTATATTCATTTCCATTTGAGTCTAAAGCAAGCCTACATAACCTGTGACCTGCAGGCCACTTTCAGCCTGCAAAAGGATTTTGGGCTTCTGGTGAAAAATGTACAGGATTTGTAGAAGGTTGGAGAAGGTTGCCTCTTAGGCCACAAGTAACTCTTATGACCCTCAGTAAAGATTCATATTCAAGTAATTACTTATGTGTCCTTATATAATGTATAGTAATAAAGAAGAGATTGATAGAAAAGTATCAGTAATATTGTTACCTGTCTACACTCTAGATTTGGATCTCTCATCTCTGAAGATTTAATGCCTCAGCATTTGGCTATGAAGCTTATTTGTATCAGAAAGATAATTCAGGCCTTTACAGAACAATAACTGCCTAATACATTTCACCAATATTCCTATCTGCTGGTCAAGGAAATCTCGTTATAGTAGAGAGAACTACTTAGGAAGCAAAATTAAGTTCACAAGTCTCATTCATGAGCATATTCAATCAGAGGAAGGAAGACATTTATAGAGATAAGCCTGCCAAAGCCCAACTACACGATGTTATTTTTCTAGTTAGACATCCCCTCACCTAGATAGTGCTGGAGATATATTGTGACCGCTTTACTTTTTCAGCTATCTAGACTGCACTTCCATTGATCTATGCTACCTTTCAATTCTTCCAATAACATCAATGTAAGCTTTTATATCAAATGGCCCCTGATTGATTTATAGAATAAGGGCAGTTCCTATATTGTCTCTGTATATACAATATATATATATATATGCACATGTACATATATGTGTATATGTTCAGAGAGAGAATTGATCATCTATTCTCAAAGGCAATGCTGGTGGACTGTAGGTTTGGCAAATGCTACCAAACTGACAAAGATTTTGACTCTGGGAAAAGTGATGGATTCTAACTGCCATCTGGAAACCAGCCTACCTAAATTCAAATAGACTCCTCATGAGAAGATTGGTCAGCTGTGATGATTTTTTTTGTCCATAAGAAGTCATTCAACCATCTGCTAAGGCATGAAGTCATTGCAATCTGTATCCATAGAGTTCCCACATGGTTGTCATCACAGCTAGCTGAAGTATGGAATCATGTATATATTATACCACCCACTTAGATTATTTCAGTAGCTTTCCTCCCTCTACTCTCTTCCCACCAATTCGTCTTCCATAGTACTGCAGGACTAGTCTTTCTTATGTATTTATTTGGTCATGCCACTCCTTTGCTCAAAAATCACTAGCAAGTCCCTGTGACCTATGGATTACACAGTCAGTTAGCATCTATTAAGTACCGGGTAATATGCTAAGCATTAAGGATACAAAGAAATGTGAAAAACAAATAACATCAGTGCTCTCAGGATTACACTCTAATTGAGGAGGCGGTACACAAACAAGGTATATATTGGAGATATTGTGAGTAAAGTTCAGACTCTTTGCCTGACATCTCATACCCCAAGTATAATCTGTTTTTTATACATATATGCCTTTACTAGGCTATTCGCTCTACCTGGAACATTCTTTCCCTTATTCATATGCTGAATCCTTTAATGTTCAATTCTAATGCTGCATTTTCCTTTTCTAATATTCCCTAGTCAATACCATGTTCCCTGCTCACAAAGCACTTAATCTCCAATTTAATAATCATGTATTATTTTATATATAACTTAAACTTCAAAGTCCATTTCCATAATGGTTTCCATATTGGTGGAGATTCTTCAATGCCTTATGTATGCATGAAAGGTAATATGTGTCAAACTCAGAACTTGAACCCAAGTCTAGTAAAAACTTGAAGAGAAAAATCCTGGTCTTATGGCTTTTTGCTTTGAGAGAAAAGACTTGTAGTTCCAGACTCTCTTCAGGTCCCCTGAAGGGAAAGAAAAACCCTGGGAAAAAGCCAACCTGTAGAAGAGCTGGCACTTCAGTCATGCCCCTATCCCCAGTGTAGTACACTGGACACTTCAGGAAATTTCCCCTTTAGGAAATTTCTCCATCTGGAACTCTTTCTTGGTCAATCAGAGATATCTTGCTTCCATTGAGAGCATCCATCCATTCTGTGTATAATCTGTTATATATTCTCATATATATACTTTCTATGATCTCTGTTTGCTATCAGTTTGGATAATTGCGCTTATTTTCTATTTGCTATGTGTGTTACTTGTAGAAACGACTTTTAGTAAGAAGAGAGACAACTCTTAGACAGCTTAGGGGCATTCTTTCTCTGTTAAGAGATAGTGACTAGAAGATCAGTTTGGATTTACAAATCATTATCCAATATTTAGGGGAGAGGTGGCTAGATGGCACAGTAAATAGAGCACTGGTCCTGGAGTCAGGAGGACCTGAGTTCAAATCCTGCCTCAGACATTTAACATGTACTAGTCATGTGACCTTGGGCAAGTCACTTAACCCCAACTGCTCTGCCCTTCCCCCTCCAAAAAAAAAAGCAAAAAAAAAAAAAACCCCACCCAATATTTAGGGGACTGGATAAATATCATTCTAGCCAGGTATGTCATCTCTCTGAAGAAAGCAGCATAGCCAGTCTCTGGCTCCAGTCGTCTGTTCTTCTCTTGACAGTAAATAAGATCTCCCTTACAAAAGAGTAAAGATATCTCTAGAGATATCTATTCATGCCTCCTTCAGGCCACATCTAGATAGATGCATATGGGCACACATAACCTGGGTATAACAGAGCACATACCACTACATACATGTATACTTACATACATACATATATACATGCATACATATATACATGTATATACATACACACACATATATATATAGATATAGATATAGGTATAATCATTATCAATGCAGTTGTCATATCTGCCTCCTAGAATGCAACCTCCATTAAGGTAGAAAACATCTCTTCACTAGTCTTTCTACTTCCTTCAGTACCTAGGATAGTGCTGTTGAGCCAGTAGATAAGTTCCTTAATTGTGAATAGAATAGGATGAAATGGGATAGGATAGGATAGGATAGGATAGGATAGGATAGGATAGGATAGGATAGGATAGGATAGGATAGAAAATATGTACTAGAATGGATGTTGAGTTTTAAAGGAGGTGAGGTTGTTTTCTAAGACTTTTCAATTGATTATATTTTAACTTATCCTATTAAAAATACATTATTCCTTCATAGAGGTATTTTGCAATATCAATTTACAAATTAAGAGAAAAAATAGAGAAAAGAGGATATAATAGCCAGAAAATCCACCAAAATGTTCCTTCCTGGTCCTTAACTCAGGCTAAGGAAAACATCATTGCCCCATGGATGTGAGAAATTTTCATTTCTGTTTTGAGACTAAATGCAGTATATTATTTTGAGCCTGTAGTTACAGTTACATATGGGAAAAGCAAACCTCCAGAATAGAGTAACCACATAATTAAAATCAGGGCTGTAAAACTCAACCAATCTATGATGTACTTAATGCAGGGATATGCATCCTGAACAAAACAGATATTACAGGTTTATAAAGGGACATATTCCAGAAAGGTGATATTTGAGAAGAGGACAGTGAAAAAGGTTAATTTTTTTTTAAAGACTACCAATCCATATTCTTGAACAAGGTTTTAACTACAGGC
Organism: Pseudochirops corinnae; assembly: GCA_028646515.1. Classification (NCBI taxonomy): domain Eukaryota; kingdom Metazoa; phylum Chordata; class Mammalia; order Diprotodontia; family Pseudocheiridae; genus Pseudochirops; species Pseudochirops corinnae. Next base: position 61,797,537 of record CM053589.1, on the reverse strand, counting down.
TCAAAAGTACCAATGACAACTATGATAAAAATTGATTAATTGGCTGCTATATACAAGATATTGCCAGATCCTTGAGGCCTTTGCTGATTTTTTTCAGCTGTCAGTAGCCTGACCCACCCCCACCTGGAAACTACTTTGAATTTATTTTATATGTTGTTTAGATTTCTTATCTGTGTATTTTCCCTTCCCCTTCCCCCAAACTATAAGCTTCTGGAGTCAAGGAATGCTTGCTTTTGACTTAGATTCTTAGGGGTTTAGCATAGTGCCTGGCAATTTAAGGTTACTTAAACTGAATTGTAGTTTCTTTCTAAGAGGACAAATTAGGTTTTTAGGATCAAAAATGGCTCATGACAAGTGACTCTGGGAAGCATTATGGTGTTTCCTTGATCCAGTTGCTTCTCATTCATTGCTGGAAATTCTTTATCAGTCTAACTATTGCATCCCTGATGCCCAGGGCTGATAGCAAATGGAAAATCAAATTGCATTTCCTTCTGATATTTTGGAAATTTCCTTGCTTGTGAGACCTTAGTGGACATCTATATGTAAGTGTGACATTTTTCATGAGTATTTAGTCTCTTTTGAGTCAAGAATAAGAGGTAAAAATCTAATTTTCTTATCAGGCTATACATTCCACTAAAGATCTTCATACATGCTAGTCTTTGAATAAAAAAGAAAATTCAGCAGAATCATCATGTTTTAAATAGTTTTGGACTAAAAATACCAGGACACATAATAGGCCTACTTTGAGAGTGATCAAGGGGCAGAAATAACATTAATAAATTACTTTAAAATTGGCAGATATATAAAGGGTTAATACTCCCATCATCCCATTATTCACCATAGCTGGAATGGAAACAGAAATCAACACTTGAAAACTTCAAAGGACCTTAAAGATAATGATAAATTGGTTACCATTTACTTGGTGCCCAAGAAAGATGGGGCAACATTTGAATGCTGACAAGTCTACAGAAGCAAATGAGACCCAATTACAAGGAAAAAAGAAGTATGAAGGAGAATCATGTTTTGAGAAAAGTTTAAAGACTGTGACTCACAGCTGATATAGTAACAGAGAGTGAGTGTTAACCAAAAGTGTGCAAATCTGAGTCAGCGTGAAAGAAACCTAGCTGAAGAGTTTTCCCTAAAAGAGCAACTTCTCACAGTTCTGCATTCCTCAGCAACTGTTTCCTGGCTTTAGCTTCTCCTATTTGTGCTTCAAAGGATTCTAATCAAAGTATAAAAAAGGTCAGAATGTATAGAAGAAAGACAGAATGGAAGCTCTATATAAACCTAAAGATTTTATTGGGAGAAAGACAGGAAATCTGAGTTCTAATTTAGACTCTTCTATTAAATACCTTATGACTTTGGGCAATTCACTTCACATTTCTGGACCTCAATCTCCTAATCTATGCAATGAGCCAGTTAAACAAAATAACCTCCAGTGCCTCTTTCACCACTAACATTTTGTTTCTGTCACAGCTGTGTCCATCCAAACCAACCTAGATCAGACTACTGTGTTTAGTAAACAAAATTACTGGGAATGTGCTATATGTGAAGTCTCTTTCCTCAAGAATCTTACAATATAAAGGGGAAGATGATTTTAACCAAAATTATAATTTACAAAAGGGAACAGTGTGAGATGAAACTGAGGTATTGAACTTTGGTGACTCAGAAGAAAGAAGGAGAGGTATTCTATAACCATAGACTAAGAGATGGAAGGCTCCTAGTGCAACCTCCTAATTTTCAGAAAAGGAAACTCAATGAGGTTAAGTGACTTGTTTAAAATCACACAGGTAGTTACAAAGCCAGAATTCAAACCCAGGTCCTTTGATTCAAAATTCCATTAGAATCATGCTCATCCTTAGAAAATATAATCCAAATATCCCTTCCTCTATGGAGGAAGAGGAATAACACTAGATGAAAAATAAAGAGTAGAATTTGTATGTGATGAATGTTAAGAGAACAGAGTGATTTCTAGAAGGAGATGCCCAGCCCTCAAGTTAAGTTATATTCTTTCCTGAAATACTGGATCCTCTTGAAGTTAAATCACATAGCCATCAATTGAGAGATGGAAGGCACCTTACATGTCATCCAGTCCAACCTCTTAATTTTCAAAAAAAAGAAAAGTTAATGAGGTTAAGTGACTTGTTTAAAGTCACACAGGTGGTCATAATAAAGCCAGAATTCAAACCCAGGTCCCTTAATTCAATACCCCATTAGAATCATGCCCATCTTTAGAAAATACAATCCCTTCCTCTATGGAAATTTCTCTGATTCTTAAGTGAACCAGGATCTCTCAAAGTATTTTGTACCTCTTCTATCTCAAAATTATGTGTGTTTTACATCTCATGGTCTTATTGTGAACAATGTGGAGATTTCCAAGCAATACTGCTTTGATATTAACTTGGAAAGACAAAGGCATAAATGGCACTTTTGTTAACTTGATGACAAAGGCACAGATGGCACTTTTGTTAACTCTACATGATGCAAAATCATGTATTAAGTGGCAGTTAGGATCCAAAAATACCTCTATAGGTTAGAATATTGAACTATGAAATTTAATTATGATGAAATTTAATTATAATAATGAAATTTAGTTATGATAAATGCAAACTCTTTCATTTGAAATAAACAAAATATTTTTTGTTGTACAAGATGAGAAAGGCAGAACTAGTCATATATTTCTATGAAAAAATTTCTGTGACAGCTTTAATTGACTCTAAGATTAACATAAATATAAGATGATGTAGCAAGTAAAAAAGTCAATGCACATTTAGGTTGAGATGGGAGTGTCCAAAACTAGGCAGGTGATAACTTAGATACTAAACTCAAATGGATCTTCACCTCATGAGTAAGGATGTTCTCTCCAACAATGCAAATTGTAGCCCATCCATGTCTTCCTAACCCATACAACTTCTGTCTGTGTCCTCCCACAGGTCCGGTATAAGGGGTTCATTATACATTATGAGTACCTTCCTAAGTTCCTCCGCAATTGAGAGGATCAAAATGGAAGACATATCCAGGCTGACCATTTGTTAATTCTGGGTTTCAACATATGACCAGTTTATCTTTTCTGCACGTGCTTTTCCACAAAGACAGGTAAAGTTCTAAGAATTTTTGAGAAAGACTTAATTTGATTGTATAGTAAAAAAATTAAAGTCGAGGTAAAGCACAACATAATTCTGGATTAAAATGTGTATAAATATGAAAATAGAAATAAGACAGCTCTATTTCAGTAACATCACTCATAGTTGGGAGAGCTAGATAGATGGCCCAGTGGATCGAGCACTAGGCTTAGAGTCAGGAAAACCTAAATTCACAACCGGCCCCAGACACTTACTAGCTATGTGACCCTGGACAAATCACCCAAAGGTGGGGAACCTGCAACCTTGAGGCCACATGTGTACTTCTAGGTCCTCAAGTACAGACCTTTGACTGAATGCAAATTTCACAGAACAAATCCCCTTAATAAAAATATTTGTTGTGTAAAACTTGAACTCAATCAAAAGGCCATACCCAAAGACCTAGAAGGCCCCACATCTAACACCCCATTTACCTTACTTACAAAGAGCCAGATACTGAAACTCCTAAACAACAGCAATGCTTATTTGTTACAAAAGAGGTTTTTTCCTCCCCTTAGAAAGGAGAGAATTGAGGGAAAGTGATAGTCATGTAAAAAGAAAAAAATGGTAACATCAGCGAAGCCTTTGAAAAAAAATGTACAGAGAACAGAAGTTCAAAAGGAAACATAAGTAGGGCAGCTTTGAATTTAATAGCATTTATTATATACTGCTAAAAAAGCTGTGTATAATAGAAATTCATACAATCATTCACTTTTTCTCTTTTTTTCCATAGTAGTGTTCATATTTGTTGTTGTTTTTCAAGTTCAGAAAACAAAAGGACAAATAAAGACAATACTGGCTTTGGAATCAAAAGGCCTGGGTTTGAGTCTCACCTACGACATTGACAAAGTTGGTGTCCCTGGGCAATTCAATGGGGCTAATGCTACTTTGTAGTATCTGTATCCGAGGACTGTTGTGAGGAAAGCCTTTGAAAACTTAAAGATTCTATGAACAGTTCAGTTGTTATTAACACCCTAAAACACTAAGAGAGTAACAGAAAATGAGATAAATCAAAGAAACAAAAAACCAACAAACAATGAAAAGTTCCTTTAATTCAAAGTGTGCAGGTTAAATGTTAGGTAAGAGAAGAAATCAGTCATCTGTTTTATTCTATTCCATTTAAATGGTTTCATGTGAGTCATGCTTTCCGGCTTTTATATTTTGCAGCATGAAAGTAGCAGCTGTAAGACCCACTAAAGATGTCTATAAAACAGCTAACAAAGCTTCAACAGAGAATGTTGGAGAAAATTGCCCAACATAACTTATCACATTATGGAAATGGGGAGTCATATTTTTGTGTACTTTTTAACATTTTATTGTTTGTGGAAAGTGAGATATAGGAATATCACATGGCTTGTCAAAGAACAACAAAGATGGTCTAGCATCACAGATGAAAGGCAAAGCAGTATAAACACAATGATACAGGGAAAGACAATTCCTGTGTCTTTGATACTATGTCCCCGATGAGAACAATTTGTTCCAACAGCCATGAAAGAGGCTGAAGAAGGTGCTGTAGAGCACTTAGAGCTTGGTCAAACATCAAAGATGCCAAGGTCATCCATTGCATCCTGGGCCATTGCCAGTAATCTTGACTTTTGTCCTGCCCCTGGACTTTGATGACTCTGGAACAGAGAGAGGCTGATAACTTTCTGTAGCTCTGTCTCACTTAAATCTAATTCACAGGCAGATCAAGAAATCACCCAACTTCCACTATTTTATCCCAACATCATGATATCATTGGTACTCTTCAAAAAGGATGAATAATAATAGCAACTATGCCCCTTCATTCAGAGTAGGTCAGCTTTCTTCCTCAAAGCCCACCTAAACACCCATTCCTTCCAGGATACCTTTTTAGAAATAATCAGCAATATTCAGGAGATGTGTCTCTGTTCCCAGTTCAGCACAACCTCACCCAATATACATTCTCATGAACAGAAGTTCTATAGAAGTGCCTAACAGAAAAGGCATAGAAAGCTGCCAAAATACTATATTAAAGACCAGGTACTAAATTTTTATAAGGATGCTGACAAATGTATCCACAAGGGAGAGAGGATACTCAGAGCTATACCATATGAGTTCAGTTAAAGGAAGCAGGGGTGTTTATCCTGGAGAAGAAAAGGCTTATGGGGAACATGAAAGAATTCAGATGTTTTCAGGGATCACATATAGGACCTTGAAATGGATAGAGTACGAAATTTGATGTCAAAGACCCCAGGTATGCATCTTTGGTCCTTTACTTATCAGTTGTATGAGCTAATTTATCAGTCTGGGTGGACTAGAACTTGTGGAAAATATGTGCCCTGAAACACTCCCAAGTGTTGTATCAAAATGTAATTGGGAAATAATCAACAAAATTAAAAATACAATAAAATATAGATGATGCTAATATGTGGTTTTCTAAGTCAACGTGCTTCCCACAGGAATCCTTATGTATGGTTAAGTGGCTCTCATTTTTATTTGAGTTTGACACCACTGGATAAAAAATCTCTGAAGTCTCTTTCAGGTATGTGATCGAAAATAAATGCCTAAATCAAAAATCACTAATTAAATGCTTGCTGTTGTTCAGTTGTTTTTCAATCACGTCCTACTCTTCATAATCACATTTGAGATTTTCTTGTCAATTATATTGGAGTAGTTCGGCACTTTCTTCTCCAGTTCATTTTACAGATAAGGAAATTGGGGCAAATACAGTTAAAGGACTTGCCCCAGGTCACACAGTCAACAAAGTCAAATTTGAACTTAGGAAGATGAATCTTCCTGACTTCAGGCCTGACACTCTATCCACTGTGCCACCTTGCTGCCCTGACTAAATATTTACCATATGCTAAACTACTAAGTATTTGGGGACACAATTTAAAAAGTTAAAACAGTTCCTGTCCTCAAAGTACTTACATTTAATGAAGAAAACAACACACATAGGGGAGTTGCAGTCACAGAAGAGAAATTTAGTTTAAGGAAAGTCACTTTCCTGATATCAGTCTATTTTATTTGATATTTTGTGGACTATTGCTTGAGCAGATAGGATAACTACTTTTTTTGTAAAAGCAAACCATGTATTAGCCAGACAAGGAACATGGAGATATAAACTAATTGTCTATATACTCAGCGAAAGAATCTTCAGGCAATTCCCACTGTGGATCAGATGAAAGGTGGCATGTCCCTTGTCTTGCCTGGCTCTTGGTTTTCATTTCTTCTGTTAGGTCTTAATCTTACAAAAGCTTTTTCATTCTATGTAAATGGGAAACTATAGAAATTTGGGTTTTGTTATCTATTAAAACATTTTTCTGAGCTATGCTTTTATGGATCAATATTATTTCTGAATTCCTTTCTTTGGTGCTTTTTTTTTTTGTATAGAACTAAATACCTGTGATGAACTCTTAAAGTTATTTTTGGGATATGCATACTACAGTACCAATATTTGTTGTCTCTTAGTTTGTAAAGGATGATAAGCTTCTGATATTTAATTTAAGCCACTTGCTGTTGTTCAGTCATGTCCAATTCTTTGAGAACCCATTTAGGGTTTTCTTGTCAAAGACACTGCAATGATCTGACATTTCCTTCCCAGTTCATTTTTATAGATAAGTAGACTGAAGCAAACACCACTAAGTGACTTGCCCATAGCTGCCCAGCTAGTAAGTGTCTGAGGCTGGATTTGAACTTGGATCTTCCTGACTTCAGATCCATCACTTCATCCCCTAGGCCACCTAGCTGTATCTCCAGCTACTTGATTTTGTTGGCGTTTAGATAGGACTAGTTTTAAGACAAGTGTATCAGCAAGCACCCTAGTATACCCAGGGTGGCTGCTAGCACAGATTCTTGTATCTGCTTTTCTAAAGGAAAGCAACTCAAAATGGGTTAACAATCTTACTTTAATCAATCAAACATATATCGTTTACCTAGTTCAGGAGGAAAAGTCAGCACCCTGAACTTCAGAGAATGCAAACAGAATACAAAACACAAGTTATAAGCAGAAGTTACAAGCAGACAAAGAAAGAGATCAGCAGACAGACTTCCAACCATCTGACTATTACATCCATACCTATTCAGTTACCAGAGAGGGGAGCACCAACATCTGAGTTTTTCAAAGCCAGGGGCTCAACAGCTTCCCAGAGTCTCGTCTGGCCAAATCACACAACTCTTCTCAAAGTGAGCCCCAAGGCAAAACCTCAGATCAGCAGTATATATAGCCTTCTCCTGAATCAGAGAATGTCACAGCCTTCTTGACCCACTGCCCAATCACAAAGTAACAAGGCATGGGAATTCCTGAAGAACAAGCCTCCCACCACAGGCTCCATGTGACCACATTCAGCCTATTGGGGGCAGAGTATACTTCCAAATCTGGGAAGGTTCTAAGAGCCACTTAAGCCACTTTAGCAAAGGGCATAGGAGCAGGAAAGATCTTCAGACTCCCATAACAACAAGGTACTATCTTACTATTTTTTTTTTACATTCAATGTTTTGTGGACTATTGAACTGGTGAATAAAATAACCAATAAAAAGTATTAGGTTATAAATTCATCTTCTGCAGATTATCTGAAAGAATTTTTGATAGAATTTCTATTAATAGATAAAACAATAAGTATGAACTGTACTTCTTCCTGTTCCCATACAGTTTTGATTTCTTCAGCTAGGCACCCATATTTTGAAAGCTTTTATTATTATTATTATTGTTTTCTCATCCCTCTCTTTTTTCAATGAAGTTCAGATGGAAACAGTACCACAGTCCCAGGAAAAAATATCTCTCATTCATTATTCTTTTATGTTTAATGTTTTATAGACTATTACAGAGGTATTCCTTCTTCCCTACGTGACTGTGATCTCTTCTACCAGCTCTCTGTCTCTTTTTCTGTCTCCATCTCTCTGTCTCTCTCTCTCTTTTTGCCTCTCTCTCTGTCTCTGTCTGTCTCTGTCTCTGTCTCCCTCTCCCTTCCTCTCTCTCTCTCTCTCTCTCTCTCTCTCTGTGTCTCCCTCTCTGTCTCTCTCAGTGTCTCTGTGATTGTCTGTCTCTCTGTGTCTCTCTCTCTCACTGTCTCTCTCCCTCTTTCTTCCTCTCCCTCCCTCTCTCCTCTATGTGTACATGCATAGAGAAAGGGAGAGATAGAGAGTAATTATTTCTGATTGGTGTAGTGATACTTATTATAAACTTTGTTCTGAAGTTTTTATAGAATGTTATTATGTCCAGGTTATTGTAGGCAGCAGTTCACTCTGTGATAATGATCTGGCTTCATTGTACATCACTGGTCAAATTCCTCAGATATTTTGAGGTCTGTATTTGAAGAAAGGGAATTTGGCAACTGTCAGTCCGTGAAGGTTAGTGAGCTTCTGATGTATAATTCTATTAAACAGGTCATTGGTTAGGTATTTGATAAGTGCTAATTCTTTTACAGCCTACAGTGATATATTGCATAATTTCTATCATTTTATTACATTTTCTACACTGATTACAAAATTTGGGCTTTTTGAGGATAATTCTTTTGTAATTTCTTGTGGAAATAATATGGTATTGGATTATAATAATAAACCCCTCCATTTCCAGAAGTAAATATGCACAACTATGAGTCACTGGTTGACACTTCTTTGTTGACATATTGGTGGCTGAGTACATGCAGATGTTACCCATAGTCTAGTATTAGATCCTAGTCATTTCATAGTTTCCCTCTGGAGGTAGATCATTTTCATTTACATTTTATAAATTTAATGGTTCCTCCCTGTTATCAGCCTTTACTACTGTGCAATGAAGTTATGTCTGCTTCTCACGAAAAAAATATGTCGGCCTTTGAAATGTTTATTGCACACTCTAAAAATGTCTATCAATCCTTTTAGAAAAGGAAATTATAATCTTTCTATAGTTGCCTTAAGATAATGGGTCCTGTTAATTAATATCATACAGGTTTTTCTTAGGATACTTTTCAAATATGTTAGGGTCCATTTTAGAGTTCTGAAAGTGTACATTGAGATTCTTATTGGATAGATGTTAATTGCTTTAAACGCGTGTTTTTTTTTTCATTCAACCTTGATTAACAAGTTTCAATACTTTTATGATCCATACATTTTGTCTGAAGAAGACCAAAATATTTATAAGTATTACCTATATGGTTTATTCTACTATCACCTCTATGGGGAAATCTGAAGTCTTTGGTCTTTTGTTTAATGTATTGAGAATTTTACATTTCTCTGATCCAAATGACATTTTGCTATCATTGGAAGAAGCTGAGTTGAAGGAACTGTTTAATATGCTTTCTTGGGAAAATCTTTATATGTTAAGGTCTTTCATGAACATTAGGTGAATTGAGAAAAAGTCATAATTAGTTCTATTTAGCATCTATGAAAATAACTTTTAAGTTAAGTAGAATCTTAATCAGTTTAAATTGTCTCTGAAAATATCATATTTTATATTATTTATTCTTTACATTACTATGTTGGTAGAGTGTTCTAAATAGAGAATAGTGTTCCATGTGGATATTGAATAATCTAGGAAGAATAAATTGGTTCTAGATTAGTATCAACCATAAACAAATTATTCTTATATAAAATGTGTGGTAAGTATATGTCATATATAAATAATATTATTAGTGATATTACTGATAGTAGTAGTAGTAGCAGCAGCAGCACCAGCAGCAGCAGCCACAAGGAATTATGCTAGTCACTGGAGAAAATACAAAGAAAATAAGCCTTAATCCTTTCCTCATAAAACTTATAATCAAGCAGGGGAGATAAGACATTAATATAAAGCAATCTAAATATAAAGCAAATTAGAACATAAGTGCAAAGGAAAGATATAAACAAAGCTCTAGGAGATATCCATTAAATGAGATTTTCTTAGGGTTCCATCAAGCAACACTTCTTGGATGGTGATGTTACCTGACATTAAAAATTGATAATGAATGATATCCATAATGAATTTCTTATTTTTATTCTCTTTAGAAAAAAAATATATTCACATATTGTTCATCAGCTTCCTTTCTATCACATTCATTAAACTCAACCTTTTTTCAAAAAGAGATATTTGATTTCAAACTTCAAAACAGTTTTGTTTTTTTTTATAAACTATACAAAAGGCTAAAAGCATTTTGAAATCATTGAAAATTTTTGACAGCTGGATATTTGATGGATATAAAGGTAGGGGCTAAAACACAAAACTCATCATTAATAAAGTACATATGCAGGAAGGAACCGCTAGTAGCCCATCCTGGTGGCATGATAAATGTGAAAAATTAAATTAGGAAATAGCAGTGTTAGGCCATTTTTAATCTCAGACCAAGGACCAACTCAACTAGTATATCCATTTGACAAGGAGAGATGAAGAAAATTTGGGGATTTCCTATATCATTCTGCATTCTGAAAGTATATCTGTAGCATAATAATATCTTTAGAACAGTGCATTATGATGACCAGGTAGGCAGTAGCATGAAGGATAGATGGGAGAAGGGATAGACTGATGGCAGGAAGGCCTATTGAATAGCCGTTGGAGAAAAGTATCAGTGATTCAACTCACCATATCTGTATCTTACTGCTCCACATTTCCCCTAGCTCTACTAAGTCTGTGTTTATTTCTTGGAGGAAGTAGAATGCAAAAGACGTAAAAGATAGTCATATAGAAAGATAGGTCATAAAACTGATTTGTCTGATGGGGGCAGAGGAAGAAAAGTTGATTTCATTTGTAGCTGATTATTATGCTGTTTGACAAAGAGACTTGCAGGGGGTGGAGTTATACACAATTCTTTTTTATTTTATTTATTTACTATCAGTTTACAACATTCAGTTCCACAAGTTTTTGAATTTCAAATTTTCTCCCCCATACTTTCCCCCCTGCCATGGCAGCATGCAATCTGATATAGGTTCTACATAGACCTTCACATTAAACATTAGTCAAGTTGTAAAGAAGAATAGCCACCAATGGATTAAATGAAAAGAGAGAGAGCAAGTAGTTTGCTTCAATCCGCATTCAGACTCCATAATTCTTTCTCTGGATGTAGATATCCTTTTCCATCATTAGTCCTTTGGAGTTGTCTTATAACCTTGCATTACTAAGGGAAGTCCAGGCTATCAAAGTCAGTCATCACACTGATTTGTCTGTAATTGTGGACAATGTTCTCCTGGTTCTGCTCCCCTCACTCAGTATCAGTTTACATAAGTCTCTCCAGGTTATTATGAAGTCTGTCTGCTCCTCATTTCTTATAGCACAATGTTATTCAATTGCATTCATATGCCACAACTTCTTTAGTCATTCCCCAATTGATGGGCATCCCTTTGATTTCCAATTCTTTGCCACCACAAAAAGAGCTGCTATAAATATTTTTGCACATACTGGTCCTCCTAACAATTCTTGACTTCTTATTATTTTCCCCCTCAAGGAAAAATTGTTTACATTGATGAACACGGTAGAAAACATTTTTCCTCTCTCCAATAACTTGTAAATATTTTAAAATTAAATTGATAATTCAATAGAAAAACTAATGGGTCTGTGCCCTCTTGAACTTACCATTTGAATCTACTTTTCCAAAAGTCAGCATATTTAGGAGAAATGCAAGTCAGGAGAAGCCTCAGTGACCCAG
>CM053589.1:61765192-61785363 GCA_028646515.1 Pseudochirops corinnae | reverse complement strand
ATTGTTTTAATTTCCCCTTCGTTGGAGGTATATTCACCCTCTTCATTTTTGAGACTCAAAATTTGGTTTTCTTCTTTCTTTTTTTTTATCATATTGACTAAGGGTCTATCAATTATATATTAACTTTCAAACTGATCAACAAGGTTTTACAGATAATCTATTGTGTTCCCTCAGAATGCTGGGAAGGTTTTTGATTAAAAATAACCTAGAAATGCTGTCATGGCCCCTCCCTTCAAGAGACTTATGATCTGACTGAAAAGATAAAATTTAGGAATATGTAATGACAGACATGCAAATACAAAGTGTTATTTTGAAGTAACATGTTAACAGGAATAAATAAAATGTTTAAGCTAGAACCTTCCTCTTTTTTTACCTAAATCTAAATTCATGCCATGATGATTCAGCATTTACTTTCATGTCATTAAGAGCACCAAACAAGGTTCTTGGGATCTCCTTAGAAAGAACTAACTAATCAACCAAGTGTTGAGTCTTGTTACATTTTCACATAAACAATTTGGTCTTTTTTATGTGGTAAAATTTTAAAAATCCTATTCCATTCAATAAGCAGTTATCAAATATCTCTTATGTACAAAGTACAGGGCTTAGCATTAGGGATACACAAATAAGAAGGAAAGTCAAGAATCTTATATATCTTACACTTTACCATTAGTTAAAACATCTTTTCCAGTAACCACTATCAGGAACATGTGCATGAAGTAATTCAGCCAGGGAAATGTGGAAAGCATCACAGTACATATGTTCTGGCTAAGCATTAGCTAATGTCTACAGTAGAAAAGACCAATTAACAGGTTCATTTGTCAGGATCTTATTTATGCCAATGTTGGGAAAGAGGTTTATTTATTACCTTAAGAAGGAACTCATGCTTTGATGGCCAGGGTCTGCATTTGGAAGTGCTGAACTGGGTCCTTGCAATAAAAAATAAGATATGGAAATTCTCACTTGTTTTCATTACTGTGTTTAATGCAGACTTCATATTAATTACCCATACCTATTTTTTCCCTTAGCTCACCCTTAAAACACATGGCTATAAAGCCATTTGCATTATGGCAACCTTTCTGTCATAACCCATTATAATCCTTTTAAAATAGTTAACTGTAATGGTGCAGATTTCCACCTTAATTGTTGTGATTATAATGAGTGATGTTTTGAGATGAATATAGCTCTGATTGACAGTAACTGCTAAAAGAGCACTTAAAACTTAAAAGAGAAAAAGAATGAGAAATCTTCCCTGAGAGAGGTGGCAAGTAGGGGGATGGGAGGAGTGTCATAGAGAAGGTACCTGTACACTGTAAAATGCAGTGCTGATCACTACCATCATTTGTGCAGTGATACAGCATACTTGAAAAGGCTAAGATACCTGAGATTTAGCCAGGTTAAGATGTTACGCAATTTTAGGAAGTGTCAGAGGGGGGCAAAGTATGCACTTATGTATATGTATACATATGTGTATATATATATATATATGTGTATACACACATATACGTGTGTGTGTGTGTGTGTGTATGGAAAACATTAGAATTGGACTAGGAGACCTGAAGATCTGATTACAAATCCTGACTCAGATATTTGTTAGATTTGTGATTCTGGGCAAGTCACTTGACCTCTCTGTGTCTCCATTTCTTCATCTACTTCACAAGGTCATTTGGAAGACCAATAATACCTAGATTAAGAGATAATAATAGAAAGCAGATATTCTGTAGATATTTATCAATTTTAGGTATTATTATAGGTCCTAATTAGTGTGAATAATGAATCTTCTTGAAATGGTTACATGTATTCAAATTTTCAGTATTTGAAGTTAAAGTTATGTAAAATGTGGTATTTGGTTAAAACTCTTTTTTATCAGGCTGCGTATGTATACACATATATGTATACATACTTATATGTATATATACATATGAGCATACATATATGTACATATATGGGTTTATTTATAGAGATATTAGATAATAAGGACTATTATATAATTAGGATACAGTCCCTTTTATTTTATATAATTATAACTTCAAATACTGCATTTGACCACTTCAGGCATTCATTGTTTGCACTAATTTGGAACAGGCTGTGATATTTGTTATTATTAATATAATAAGTATAATATATGGTCTTAACTAGCATGTGACTGTTCTAGGTGAAATATGTTAGAGAATTAATTTCTTGGAAATAGAGCCTAAGGCCTATGGTATTTATTCTGTTGAACTTTTGGATTGTTCCTAGTAAAAAGAAAAGAGCATTAATGATGATAGATATGTTGTTGAAAGTTTCGCTATTTGAGACAGCATGGTGAAATAACATTAGACAAGAATTAGAGTCCTCTAGACTGGATTTAGAGTCAGAAGACCGAGATTCAAAATCTATCTCTGTTATTTATCAACTTTGCCATCCAAGGAACGTCACTTCAACTCTACGTCTCAGTTTCCTCATCTGTACAGTGAAGGGTTAGACAGAATGATCTTTAACTTAACTTTTATCTGTAGATCCTTGGAAGTCTCTAAGTACTCTAGCAAAGTATTGACTAACAGCAAAATCCAGAGCACTGAATGTAAAGACCTGTGTGAATCTTGTGAAATTCTCATTTTTAGAAACATGCCCAGCAACTGATAATGAAAAGCCATAGACAGAAGGAATGCCATGGCATTGGTGGGGCAGGGAAGGGAATGGTGAACTGGTCATGGGGCTCTTTGAAACCTTTTATCAAAGACATTGTCAAATGCCCCAAAGTGTCTGGATACATATTGATAAGATATTCTCATGGTTTTGAGTTGATAGATATAGGATATTTGGGGAAAAGTACAAATTTTTCCACAAAGTTGAAAGAAGTTCTGTGTTTACCACCACACAGTTTACAACATTAAAGATAAAAATTTCATTAAAATAAGGGAGGAGGGTGCAGAAAACAAAGACATTTGAATAAGTATACCATTAATCCTGAAGATGCAGATAAATCACAGTCATTTTTCATCTCAAGTAAGAAGCTTCCTTCAGGGGAGTCCCCTTTCAATATGTCTTATTTTGCTGTCTCCCTCTCGCTTAAAGGAGGGTAGTAGAAGGATTGATCACACTCTCCATATCTTTTTTTTCTCCCTCTTTGCTCCCTTTCTTTACATTTCTCTTCTTCCCTCTGATATTTCTTTTTCTTTACATATTTTAATTGAAATCATCTATACTTCTCCTCTCCTTCCCCCTCTCTTTCTCCTCTACCAAAGAATTATACCTTATGACAAAGAATTTTTTAAGAGAAAAAGAGGAAGAAGAGAAAACATTAACAAAACCAAGCAAATACATTAAACAAACAAACAAACAAAAAAACCTGACATGATATGGAATTTTTCCCACTTGTGTCCCTTCCCCACAACACACATACTTCTAAAAATGAATGAGGAGTATCTTCACATGTCTCTTCTTTGGAACCAAGTTTGTTCTGTATAATTTGACAACAGTTGTCTTTGAGTATTTTGTAGTTGTTCTTTGCATTTACATTGCTGTAGCAGCCACGTATACTGTTTACTTCACGGTGTATCAGTGAGATCATGCAAATCTTTCCATGTTTCTTTGTATTCATCATGTTCATTATTTCTTAAAGCACAGTAATATTCTGTTCCATTAACGCTCCACAATTTTTTTTATCCATTATCCAATTGATAAGCATTTACTTTATGTCCATTTAATATTAGGAGGGAAAAGTGCTGCTATAAGTATTTTGATGTATTTGGAGTCTTATTTTTTTTGTCCAATTACTTCCTTGGTGTATATGTCCAGAAATGAAATTTCTGGATCAAAGAGTATGGACTTTTTAGTCATTTTGTTTTCATAATTACAAATCGCTTTATATAATGGTTCTATTAATGCGCAGTTCTATCAACAATGCATTAGTGCCTGTACCATTCCAACATTGACATATTTTGTCACTTTTGTCAATTATCCATTTCTGAATTGAATGTATGGATTGTTTTCATTTGCATTTCTCTTATTATAATTGATTTGGAGCATTTTTTCATATGATTACTAGTTTGTAATCATGTTAAAATTTTTAACCTTTCAAAATTCTTTAGAGAATCATTCATTCATACCTTTGAACATCTATCTAATGGTGTTTGCTCAGTCATTTTTCAATTGTGTCCAATTCTCTGTGAACTCATTTGGGATTTTCTTGCCAAAGATACTGGAGTGGTTTGTCATTTTCTTCTCCAGTTCATTTCACAGATGAAGAGCTAGGGCAAGCAGGGTTAACTGACTTGGACAAGGTCATGCAACTAATAAGTGTCTGAGTTTGGATTGGAACTCAGGAAGATGAGTCTTCCTGATTCTAATCTCAATGTTCTATCTACTGCACCACTTAGCCACCCACTATCTACTGGGGAATGGCATTTGGTCTTCTATATTTCTGTTAGTTGTCTACATGTCTTGAATATTAGATCTTCATCAGAGATAGTAGATACAAATATTCTTCTTTGTCAACAACTTCCCTTCTTTTCCTAGATATATGCATCTTGTTTATGTAAAAGCTTTTTAAATATCATGTAAATAAAATTATATATGAATATATACATATATATTTATCTGTATTCTTGTGTGCAAATGTATACATATACCTACACACACCTCCAATGACACCTACTGCCAAAATGGGAAAGATATGTCACTGTGGTGGTTGTTCTCATCCTCCTTGTCTTCCTCTTCTACCTCCTTCTCTTCCTTTTCTTCTTCTTCCTCCTTCTCTTCCTCCTCCCTCTCTTCCCCTCTCTTCTTCTTTTCTTCTTCTTCAACAAATTTATCATCATGATAATAACAAGTTTTCTTAATGTGGTCAGAGTATGTAGTAAGAGGTACAAAAGTGTGAATAATCAAGGGGAGGTGTAGACAAGCAGTCTACATGAGGCAAGTTTGGAGCTTAGGAGAAATGAATGGGAAAAAGTCCTGAGCTGAGGTTTGTTGTCAGAGAACAACAAAAACTCACATACCGGAAACTATGAAAAATTCATAACATCATAGGATAAGAGATTTAGAAGTTTCAAAGAGCTCATAGGTCACCTAGGACAACCCTTTCCTTTTATAGATGAGAAATTAACTGTGTACTGTCTGAAAATTAGCAGAACACTTTTAGCCACCTTTGTAGTACTACTAAAGGTATAATTGTTCATCTCAATCCTCTGGGTATCCAGGGACTAAATAAAATTAGATGGGGGAGAGAGACATACCTTTATAAGCCAATGCTAATAAATAAATAAGATTTGGAGTGTGTGTGTGTGTGTGTGTGTGTATGTGTGTGTGTGTTTGTATATAAATATATATATATATATATATATATATATATATACATATATACATATATAATAGGTGAATATGTGTATGAGTATCTAGGACCACATATACCTGGTGAGACAATGTGGGGAGAGGGAGAAAAGGGAGTGGGCATTTATCAAGTGATACATACACATGAATATATGGCTTAGTAAGTGCTATAAAGATGTTAGCTATTATTATTGTTATTATTACTAGGTGCCAGACACTGTGCTAAGCACCTTACAAATATAATTTTATTTGATCTTCATAACAACTCAGTGAGGAATGTCATTATCCACATTTAACAGGTAAGAAAAGTGAGGTTAAATGACTTGTCCAGAGTCACATAACTAGTAAATGACTGAGATGGAATTTGAACTCAGTTCTCCCTAACTTCAGACCCATTCTTCTGTCTACTGCTTTTGCCAATGTAGATATAGAAGTATTGAAACAGTAAAACCAGGGTTTGAGTTTTAACTTTAAAACACACAGTCTTTAAGTCTGTGGCTAAGGCAATGAACCAGTACACCTCTCTAAGATGAGTTTCTAAATAGATACAGATTTACATTGATAGATTTAGTTCCTTCCACACCTCTACCCTCTGAAAGTTCTTTTTGTGAAAACACAAGTCTAGCCCTTTAAAATAATAATTATTAAAATAGCTTACCAATAATTGAGTAAGCTCCCCAGAGGAATAATAAAAAAGTATATGCCTTTAAGTATATTTTAAAGAGCCGGATTCAAAGCAAACAAGCAACAAGTATGTACTGAGTACTATTGTTTATTTAAGAAAAAACTATGCCAAGCATTTTTATTAAATATGAGTTACTTTTCTACTTAAACTTTATGAGATTTCAAAAGAAGCAATAGATCATAATGGAAATCACTATAATATCTTCAGTAAGCAAGTGGAATTAAGGTTGAAAGATAAGACAGTCATGTCAGGGGCAACTTGACTCCTCATTGGTTCCATAATAAATGGCACTTATAAAAGTAGGCATTCATGATTCCAACTCTACTGCTGCTCCCCAGACTTATCCAGTCGAATTAAGGTCAAGAAAACAAAACAAAACAAGGAGGTGGAAATAAATACTGTGTACTGCATAAGCAAAACAGCTGGTAAGACTGTCAAAATGAACAAAATAAAGCCCATAAAATATTTCCCTCTATGTCTAGAATATAAGCAAATGAATCACTGCTCTAGAAAGGAGACATTGGGGTGAGCCTTAAGGATAAAATGCAAAGGAAGACATTTGAGCAGATTTGACTACAGTCTCACCTGAGCTATAACCAATCAGGTTTTCATCTGGGACATAGAAATTTATCACTAGAGTTCATTTCTGTCACTGCTACGAGGCTCTATACCATCAACCTAGCTTCTATCAGGGAGAAATAGACTTGTAATAAAAAGACTGGAATTTAAATACCAGTTTTGCTTTTTGTTAGTTGGTGAACTTTGGAAAAATTTTTAAGTTTTGTTTTGTATTTTATTAATCTAGTAAAAGGGGACAAAAATACCTGTCCTGCCTACCTCAAAGGAATATTTGTATTAAATGACATAATGGCCATAAAGCTGATTATAGTTATAAAGTCATAAATGTAATTTATTATCATTGCTGGGCCTATTTTGGTAATCACACGCCCTAAGATAGATCCGAAACAGATTGGCCCTCTAATGAATTTTACAACATTGGAAACGTTAATTTAGTGAAGTTCTTGTGTCTAGCATACTCCAGAAAAACTAGTAAGCATTCCATTTGGCCCTTCCCTTTGCCCTCTGGTTCTAGGTATGCCTACGTGTAATTAACAAAGGGTAAATTGGGCTTTAACCCAGGATAACTACCATCACCCTTCTGTCATTGACTTCCTCCAGTTGCCATGCTAATCTGCTTGGATGAATTAGTAATTGTAGTTGAAATAGAATGTGATTAATTATAAATTAACTACATATGGTCACCACAGATCTGGATTTCTGATCATATAACCTATAATTGGCAAAACTTGGACATTCTTGTTCTAGGGTATTTCATTTACAATGAATGAATCAGTGTCCTTTGATTGCTTCTATAATTTCTGATCACCATCTTATCCAATGATTCTTCATTTCAGTTTCCAGTAGTTCCTCAATTTTCTTGGGAAGATGCAAGAGTCACCCAAAGGATACTGACTTATTATCCTCAGTCCCATGATTGGTGTGACCCCATGCTTCTGACCTCCTAGTAGATAAAATATGACTAAAAGCAGAAGAATATGGGAATTATTTAGTGGTTAAAATAAAAGTATGGGGGCCCATATTCATACAGCTGTCCTATCAGTGTCAAGTGCCCTTAAAAGACAAACTACAGGACTGTTCCTTCCAACTCATACCAATCAGGCTGCTTTATGGAACACTTTCTATTCAAAGGATGTTCTTGTTATTTTTGTTATTGTTAAATCTTGTTCAATTCTGTGACCCCATTTGGTATTTTGTTGGTAAAGATACTGGAGAGGTTTGCCATTTCCTTTTCTCACTCATTTTACAGATGAGGAAACTGAGGCAAACAGTGTTAAGTTACTTGCTCAGGGTCACACAGCTAGTAAGTGTCTGAGGTCACATTTGAACTCAGGAAGATGAGTCTTCCTTAGCCCAGGCCTGGTGTTCTATACACTGTGCCATCTACCTGCTCCTATGCAAAAGATGTCTGTGGTTGATTAATAAATTCATCAATAGCCATTTACTAAGCACATCTGGCATGCCAGGTATTGTGCTAGGCACAGAAGATACAATGACAAAGGTGAAACTATCCCTGATCTCAAGGATATTACATTCTACCACGGAGATAACATGTTTACATATTTATGCAAACTGTGTACAAAATAAATATAAAATGATCAGATATTCATTTTAACCTGATTTTCCACATATAAAATACACTGGCAAAGAAACTGAGCCCAAAGCATAATTTAACCTGATTCTTCATATCTCAATGTGCAATCCTGCTGATAATACATTTCTGTGATTAATTTAAGCAAGGCTAGTTGAAATCTCTCATCTCTGGTTTATTGATTCATGGATATTTTAATTACTGAAGGACTTTTATCTAATTCCTGCCATTAAGTCTATTTCCCAATACTCTAACATTCGAATTCAAAATTTTATACTGTTTTTGTCTTACAGTTGCCTCGGTTTTCTTCCCTCTGGGTTTAAATCAATTGTGAGAAATATGTGAGTACCTTTTATATGCAAACTATTATACTAACTATGTAATAGGGTACAAAGACAGAATTAATACACTTAGAGTTAGAAAAAGTTTTAGAGAAAAATCCAGTTAATACCTTTTATTTTCACCTAAAAGAAAACTAAGACCCAGAAAGAGTAATTTATTCACCTGTGTTTCAGAGTCAGGATTTAAACCCAGGTCCTCTAATTCTAAAAATAGGACATTTTCACTGTATCCCATTCCTTCTATTCTAATAATTGCTGCTTAGAAGAGGGCTCAGGGTAGCTGGATAGCATCAGGAAGATTCATTTTCCTAAGCTCAAATGTGCTCTCAGTCATTTACTGTGTGACCCTGAACAAATCACTTAACCCTGTTTGCCTCAGTTTCCTTGTCTATAAAATGAACTAAAGAAGGAAATGACAAACCACTCCAGTATCTTTCCCAAAAAAAAAAACCTCAAATGGGGTCACAAAGAATCAGACATGACTGAAATGACTAAATAACAACAATGAGACAGGGGGATAGTTTGAGGGCAGTAAGATGATTTCTGTTTTGGGTATTTTGAGTTTGATATACCAACAGGACATGCAGATGGAAAGATCTAGACCACAAACAGCTATCCAGATTAGAATTAAGAACAAATTAGGCTTGGATAAATAGTTTGGGGAGTCTTCTTCATAGAGATATTTGAACCTATATGAACAGAGAAGGTCACCAATGGAAGGAGTAGAGAAAGAGAAGAGGGCCCAAAACATATCTGTGATGATTCCCACATGTAGTGGCAAAGAAATTAACATATAGTTGTCAGACAGGTTGGAGAAAAATCATGAGGTCAGTATTACAGAGATCAATGAAGGAGAAGGAATCTAGGAAGAGGGGAGGATCAATAGTGTTAAAAGCTGTACTATTATCTGTCCCACCTCTGTTCTACAGAAGCCTTTACATTTCTTTAAATCCAACAAGCCTTTTTTTAAAATGGGCAGGAAACTATTGAGTGCAGAGGATACCAAGACAAAATAAAATCTGGGGCCTACTCTCAAAGAGCTTACATGCCATATCCTTTTCTTTCTCTTACCTAGCTCATCCTGAATTCCCCCTACTAAAGTACACATGCCTAAAAGCAAAAACATTTATTCAACATTAATCAACAACACAGATCCAACCAGGGTAAATCTCACTCAAACTAACCCCAAAATTTTCCTTCTGAAAGGAAGCTTTTGTGGCTGCAATTAAGTTATTTAACTTCAGTGACCTACAGTTTGTTTGTTTGTTGATCTTTACAACAAATAATATTTAGACCACCTACCTTGCAGGGTTATTATAAGAAAAGTACTTTGTAAATTCTAGAGTGTTATAGAAAATTGAGTTGAATGTAGAAATAGCTCTCACTTATATTGGCTTGAAAGCTTGTAAAGTGCTTTATGTACATTACCTCATTTTGTTCTCACAACAACCCTGGGAGGTAGATGCTATTATCCCTATTTTATAAATAAGGAAACCAGCACTCTGGGAACTTGATGATGTACCCAGGGTTATATGGAAAATAAGTGAATAACTGGGATTTGAACCTAGGTTTTTTGACTCCAAATTAAGCCACTATACACATTGCCATGTTTCTTGAACAATGTCATCATTGTTGCAGTTATTGACAAGGGTCATAACATGGTGGCTTGAGGCTCTGAGTTTGGAGACAAAGTAGTATTAAAATCTTATCTCTCCCATTCATTGGTGCTACAAATTTTGGTGACTCACATTTATGTGCTTCAGGAAGTTCCCTAAGACTTTTCTACTAAATCGTAGATGATGATCAGTTCCCATGATAACAAAATTAGACCATTCTTCATCTTCATCATCATCACCATCTTACTTTACCAATAACTTAAATGCTCTTCAACTGCTGATGCTATACTTGAGTTGTAATCCCTAAAATAATGCTAACAATAATGTTTATGAGAATTAAGAAAAGTTTCAACCAGCATATAATGTATTGATTTAGCAAGGACTCCTATGGTCGATAGTAACACATGCCCAAACCCAATCTTGCAGATAATTTGCAAAAAAACTCATTATTAAACCTTTAGGAAATATGTTCAACTCACAAAATTGGCATTGCAATTACTAAGCTAAGATATTATCTTTTCGTAGCAAATACACCAAGGATTTTCCCACTGATTGCTATGATTTTTTTTTTTTAAGAGGAGGCAAGAAAAAAGAGGCAGAAAGAATATTAAATATCTTTGGGGATCATTCTGGTTTTCATTGGACTCATCCTGATTTCTCTTAGGGTATTGGAATATAGACTATTGTTTATTTTTCACTTTGTACATAAAGCAGTATAATTTAGCAATATACAGGGAACCAATGAGCAGGGAGAGGACCTTCATTTTTGCCCTTTGGCTTGTCTTGCTCACCCAACCTGTATACATGCTTGCAGTTTTGGAATTCCCAGAAAGAGAAGCCTCTCCCTACTACCATCTCTCTTAGGGTCCTTTGACTACAATTGTTACACAATTTTATTATTGCTATCTCTCTTGGAGTACTTTGGCTTACCCTGGTGTGAGACAGATATATTGTAATACTAGTCACAAGAAGTTCCTCAGTCTCCAGTGGTGTGCTACCCATTTACACAAAATTAGACATCATGACACTATTAATTCAGAAATAAAAAACATTTAGTTAACTATAAAGCAAAAGCAAGAAAAACATAATCATAACAACTATTCATCAGAAGGGAAGAGCAGAAATCATAATATACCTTATTCAGTGGAAGTGAAAAAAAAAAAACAAGAATAATCAAAACATTACAATCCACTCACAGATGTGAGCTGTGTCACACAATTCCATCTATGTCCATGAGGGTGGGCGGGAAGGATACTATGTACACATGTAGGAAAACACAGCAGGGAATGGGGAAATACATGTGCCTAGGGCCACACACAACTCTGAACTGCAGAACTTGATGTTCCTAGTTCCTTCAGAAATATTTTGTCTTTTAGAAATCTGATTTTCTGACAAATTCTCCCTTTCTGGTCCCCATTGCTCTTCTGCTGGGAAAAGTCACTCCTCTTCTATGTCTGAGCCAATGAAATAGCAATAAGCCCTTTGGGCTTGCAGCCACCCTCAAAAGGTTGCTGAAAAAATTGTTATGCCCTTTCAGTGGCAAACAGTTCCTGAGGTCCTTTGATCTGCAAATAACAAGTGATTCTGCTAACTAACTTCCAACATCTTCTTATAGTACAGGTTAGAGGAAAAGAAACAAACAGATGCAAAATGTGTCTTTCCCCCTTATTTCTTCCTCTCAAACCAGAAAAGGAAGTAGAGGGCAACACAGAAACCTCTGAGATATTTCTCCTTTCAGAATTTAGATGGCGCCAGATAGTAATAGACTCATTATCTCTTCACAAAGCAGCAAAATTCAGCTGTCAGCCAATGAAATTCCAGCAGCTGTTCTAGCCTTTCTCTTACCTATCCGTAAAGCAATGTCTCGCTTGTGACCTGTAAGTTTTGATCAGAATAGAAAGACCAGTTGAAAGACTTTTATGATGTCTGCCACCAATTACCTGTGACTCCAATCCTCAGTTTTCTCTGATACTCCTTCTGTCTGTCTCATCTTATTCATAGTTTCCCAACAGTCCTCTTAATTCTGTCTCATACTGGCTCCTTATCTAGCCTAATCATGTTTTCTCTGCATTTTTTCACGGGCCACCCAAAATCCTTTAGTAGACTGCAGGCCTGATTTAGAGTCAGGAAGAACCAGGTTCAAATCTTGTTTGCAGCAAAATCTATCTATATGACTTTGGACAAGTCATTTAACCTTTTAATGCCCTAGTCCTTGAGATTATAAATTATAAATGAGTTACTGATCTGCATTATTGGCAGGATTTTCCTTGCCAGGAGTTCTTCACATTTATGAATCTTTTCCCACAAAGTGGGAAAGTAGTTACATAGCCCAATCAGTTTTCTGGTGCTAGCTTATTTAAAGTATTACCTTTCTGAGAGGAAAAGGCAGACACACTAATACACTGTTTGTTGAGATGTGATTTGGTCTGACCATGGTCGAAAGCAATTTGGAACTGGGCTAAGAAAGTGACTAGAGTATCCTTACACCTTGACCCAGATATACTAATACTAGGCATTTAAGACAAAGATATCACGACAGCACTCTGTGCAGTAGGAAGGGGGTTGGAGGGGGACAGCAGATACCCATTAATTGGGGAATGGCTGAACAGATTGTAATAGGTTAAGATCAGTTAATCAATAAATATTTACTAAGCACCTACTATGTGCCAAGCACTGTGCTTAGCACTGAAGATGGTTGTTGTCCTTTGTGCTTGAAGAGGACTAAAATGGCACCACTATGCTAAAGTCAAGTATCAATGTGTCTGACTGTGGTTGATCAGAGCAATACAACCTTGGAAGGCTCTTCCACAGGTCGTGCACAAGTAGTCCATGTGAACGTGAAGGCAATGGAAATTAGATATTGAGGAGCTGTAGGAATTGATTGATATGACAAATTAAGAGAACCTATAACCCCAGTGTTTAGCACAGTGCATTGCATAGAGTAAGCATTTAATAAACATGTACTTTCAGTCAATTATACAGAGAAACATGGGAAGACACAGGTACTGAGACAAAGTAAACTGAGCAGAATCAGGAAACGTTATACACAATGACAACAATAATACAATTTGAAAGAAGAAAAATGGAAAAATGAGTGCTGTATAATGATAAGCTTTGACCAAAAAAATAGATAAGAAAATCTACCTCCCAATCTTCTTTGTAGAAGTGAGGAACTATGGGTAAAGGACATAGCATAGACTATGAGATTAGGTCACTACATTTAATTTAAATTGGGTCCCTAGATGTAGTTTTGCTGAATTGCTTTTTATTACAAAAGATGGAGCGCTAGGCAGAGAAGGGTGCAAGAATACATTAGAAATGGCTGAGATGTATGAACTATATATATATGGATGTATATATGTAAACATAAACATACATGTATATATACATACATACATAAACATATATATATACATTTAAAAGAATGATAAAGAAAAAATCAACAACTCTTCTAAAATTTATTTCCATTACCTTAGACTCAATGTCGAAGTTTCAACTATTTATAAAAGTCAAGATGAAGGAACGTGTTGCTAATGAAACTCTATAATGCAATTAATTGAGAAGTTTGCTTTAATATCCAACTGTGACTTCCAAACAGTTCTTTCTAGAAAAATCTATAGATGATTCTTGCTATACTTCAAGCATTAACATAACACATTTTGATGCTTTTATTGTGCTTCTGAGAAAGGTGATAAGGAATGAATATTTTATCAGAACTATATTCTTTTAAAAATGGATTATTTTATGAAATTGGAGAGACATAAAAATAAAAAGAGAAAAAATCTTAGGAGATGGAATGAAAATAATTAAAAACAAGTAGTTTTTGAAAAACATTTTTACAGGTAGGATTTTTTTATTAAATTTGTGAGCATTTCTGTTTGAAAAAGAGCTCTGCTAGCAAGACTGAAGAGGCCCAAGGGCCCCTTAAACTTGTTGAAGAAAAAAAATGAGGTGTTTTGAAATTCTTCTGGACAAAGATATTCAAGAATATAGGACAATATGATAATGTTAAAAATATTCATCATGACAGATTTTATTTCAAATAGAAGATAGCATTTATTTTTATATTTTAGAAATAACTTCATAGGTTTAAATGGCAGGAATGGAATAGAAAGCTAAAAATCTCATTTAAAGCATTACTAGGACTAACAAGACACTTGTACCACACACACACACACACACACACACACACACAACTTTTATTTGAAAATGAGGGAAATAGAAAAAAACTGTTCTTGCTTAAATGAGTTGCCAACTCAGAAAACCTGCAAATGAAATATATCCTATTATTCTCTATGCCTTACTCAACCATGGTCCACAGTAAGAGTCTAATTGTATGGGCACGAAACATCATTAATGTTGCTTACACTTAGCTCACTGGTAGAAACAGTAATTGGAATTTCATATCATCTGCACATCTTTTTTTTCAAGTTTTGCAAATAATAGAAATTATTCTAGTGTTCATTTCTCTGCTGTTGAATGCACTCTCTCCTTAGCTCTGCCTCCTAGAATAACTGCTTTCCTTCAAAACTCAACTCAAATGTCATCTCCTATATCCTGTCCTATGCCCTCTCTGCCCAGCTACTGGTGTCTCCATGCTCCTTGGAATTACCCTTTATTTATTTTATATTAATTTTAATGGGAACATGTTGCCTCTCCCTAAAGAAAATATTTATATCCCTGGCGGGTAGCACTGTGGCTAGTACATATTGAGTACTTGATAAAAACTTGTTTGTTTTTATTTATCACAAAGACTGGACTTTTCCTTCTTTTTATTTAAGTTTAAGGGAATTGAGAGAAAGGCGAGCTAGTGATAGGGTTGACAGAAAAAAAAAGGTCATTGAAGTATTTTTTTTAAAGCACTAAAGTTCATAAGGAAACAGAAAAGCAGAACTGTGAAATTAACATGCTGAATTTATTATAGATTTTTAATAAGACAAAACTTGTATGTAATAGGGATTCACATTTTCACTTATAATCTTCCCTTAGTCTTTACTCTAGATAAGGAAGGAAATGCTTTTCTTTTTTCTTTTCTTTTTCTTTTTCTTTTCTGGTGTTCACTAAAATCAGATAAAAATTAAAACAAAACAAAACAAATTATCTTTTTTTCTTGTTTGTCTTCTTAATTGGTAGTCCTTCAAATTTGTATATATATATGTATATATATATATATATATATACACATATACATATATATATACATATATACACATGCACACTTTTGAGTTTAGTCTGCATTATTAAAATTCTATTCATCAGTGAATAAAACTATAAATCATTCCCTGATTCCTAACATATGCTGGTTTCTGATATGTTTCAGCTAGCCCCAGCACACCCCTGTCAGACTCCAGGAGAGCAACAAAATCTTCCAGGTGGTGTGTGGGAGTGCTAGCTCTATGCACCAGATATGGTAAGAAAGAGGGAGTGTCTATTGTCAACACCTTGTGGCAAAACTCCATGCTCCCCATTTTAAGTTTGCCCTTGATAGAAAGCTAGTTCCAACCAGTCAAAGGAGCACTGAGGTAGATAGACCTGGATGCCTCTCACACCAGGATTTTTTCCCAGTTGTCATGCAGCAGCCACATCCCCTAACAGTTTAAACAGTCAGCATTTCTTTCTACCCATAAAACTCGGATGATAATATTTATTTCCATAGCTAGTAGGGGCCTAGAGAGGTTTATTTAGTTGATGTTTGTGAAATGGGTAAAAATGAAAAGTGTTAAATACAAATGTTACTCAGTATAACATTTTCTAGGAAAGCTCTATTCTTGTCCTTTCCTCTCTGCAGGGTATTTTAGGGCATCTTAACAGCTCTGAGATAGCCTTCTGTTAAGAGTCTGCTCAGGAACAAAAATATTGCAAGATCACCTCAAACATGATAATAATTAAGTCATCAATATGATTCACTGGAGTTAAAAAGCATTCTCAAATTGCTCCATAACTTATAACAAGTGCTTCATTAATCAGAAAAGTATCAATGTAAGATCATTGAAAAAGTCAAGCAGAATAATGACTAATATTTTGGGACTCGTATCCTTGCCACCACTATAAACCAAAATTGTAATAGGCAAATGGACTAAAGACACGAAGCGGCCTATTCGCAGAGGTACCCAACAGAATAAAGCCTTGTGATCTACACACTCAGGCACAAACTTCTTCACTATGCCATATCTCATTGCTAATAACAACTCCAATCTGACATAACATAAAGGATAGGGCACTTGCCCTGGAGCCA
Organism: Pseudochirops corinnae; assembly: GCA_028646515.1. Taxonomy (NCBI): domain Eukaryota; kingdom Metazoa; phylum Chordata; class Mammalia; order Diprotodontia; family Pseudocheiridae; genus Pseudochirops; species Pseudochirops corinnae. The sequence goes on along the minus strand of CM053589.1, from coordinate 61,769,003 downwards.
GGAACACCTAAGTTCAAGTCTTTTCCTTTGAGACATAAAAACTTAGTACATTAAGCCATTCAGTGACTGATGCAATTCTCTAAGTAATTTATAAATGAGTTGACAATCTACAACAGTAGAGAGAATTTTCATACTAGGAGGTCCTTATAAAATTGAAACTATAAATCTAAATTGAATACTAGTGGTAGAAGGAGAAGTAGTTGGTAGTACTGGTGGTACTGATGCTATGAGTAGTAATAACAACAAGAATTCACTCTTACAGAAGACTTTTCTGGCAACAAAATGGTTAGCATACATAGTCTCTTATGATTCTCACAACAACCCTTTGAGGTAGATATTTTCCACAGTTTTCAGATGCGGACAACAAAACTTGAACAGGTAAGTGATTTGCCTAAGGTCACACATACCTCATCAGGGTTGTGGTATGAATCAAAATCTCCTAACTAGTCCTCAACCTTCTTGTTGCTATATTACCTCTTAAAAAAGAAAGACTTAGATTTCATTTATTCTATCTTTTTTTTTCTTAATTGCAGGCACCTGGGATGCACAGTGCATAAGAGCTCTGGATGTGTAGTTCACAAAGTCTTGAATTCAAATTCCACCTCAGGCACTTAGTAGCTGTGTGACCCTAGGCAAGTCATTGACCTCTCAGATTCAGTTTCCCCATTGGTAAAATATAGTTAATAATAAAAACTCACAGAGTTGTTGGGAGTATCAACTGAGATAACATGCTCTGTGCTTTGCAAAATTGAAAGGGCAATATAAATTCTAGCTATATTAAGGTGATGTGGGGGGTAGTTTTAATTTTGTTTTGTTTTTGCTAATAGAAATGTATTTTCTCTCTCCACTCCTACCTCATTTGAGGCAATCCTTGTGCAAATATGCATATTCAGCAAAACCAATGACCTCATCAGACCATATTAAAAAAAATGTCTCGTTTTGTACCCTGATTCCATCACCATCCATCACCTCACTAATCAGGAGGTAGAGGGTATGTTTTATCCTCAGTCCTCTCAAATTATGGGTGGTCATGGGGTTGTTCATAGCTCTTCCAGGTTTCAGACTTGTTTATATTTTTAGTGTCATTGCTATTGTATACATTTTTTTCTGGATCTGCTCATTTAATTTATCATCAATTTAGAAAAATATTTAAAATTGTTTTTATAATAGTGATATAACATTAATAATTCTTCAGGTTCTGCTCATTTCACTCTGCATCAGTTCATACAATTCTTTCCACATCTCTCTGGAATCATCTATTTTCTCTTTTCTTACAGAACAATCATGTTCTGTCAAATCCATATTACACGAGTTGTTCAGCCACTTCACAATTGATGGGCATCCCCTTAGTTTCCTGTTCAATAAAGATTCTTGTACAACACCTCCCTCCCATGCCCCAACATCAAGCCAACAGATAAATGTCTAATCATACCAATGATTATTTAATTAAATAATTAGATCCTTTTAGACCTTCAGAACTACCTGAAATAGAGCAATCTTTAGCTATGCCAACCTGCAAAGGCAAAAAAGGCAACAAAAAAAATCATTTTAAAGATGATATTTTCTAAATGAGAGGAGTATTAATTTCCAGAAATGAACACAATAGCAGGTTTAAAATTTTTTAAATTATATGAATTAGTGCTAGGTTTTAAGATCAAATCTCTTGAGCTGGAAGGGTCTTTAGAAACAATCGGATTCAACTACCTTCATCTTACAAAGGAGAAAATTTAGACTCAGAGAGGTTAAATGATTGCCCCAAGAGCACATGGGTAATAAGTAGCAGAGCCATTATTTGAACGTAAGTCCTCTAGACTCTGAGATCAGCACTCTCTCCACTGCTATCTAGAAGAGTTACTCCAACAATAAAAGCAAGTAACTGTCCCTGACCCAGTCACTTATAACATCTCACTCTATCATATAGACATGGAATTTTAAAAGTCTCAGTCATAGTCCACAAATAATACCTAACAAGGTAAATTTTGAGGAAAACCATTAGCAAAATCTTTATATAAGCATGATTAAGTAAATGCCTTTCATTTTCAAAGTCACTAACTTATTTCTTCTTGAAAGTCAGATGTTACATTTTCACTAATTCCACTAGGTACCCTTAAGAAGTAAAGCACTTGAATTTTCCTATTCCTCAGCAAGGACATAGGCTTAATCAACATTTTCATATACTTATAACTGCACACAAAAGAGTAAGAATGATTCTTGAATTTCTGTCTATTCTTATTTTTATTAGCTAGTCTTTATTGTTATGGGCTAAATAACCATTTTAATTTAGAAAGAAACAGTAGTTTAATATGTATATTATGGAGAGGTTGAACAAAGCAAGTTCAAGCAGTTTATCTTCATGATATTCTCTACAGTCAACTACCTTGCTCCTTTAACCTGTCATAACTCATTCTTTCTAAATCTCAACCCTGGATTACCCTCACCATCTATCTTCTCAGTTTCTAACATGAGTTAGTGAATGCCACTGGAAGTCACAATGACGTTGCCTGGGTATGTTGCAAAATACATTTAATGTACTTTCAGCTGAATCTTCACAATTATGTACAAATCCATCTGCTCCTTCTTGATTGACTTCCTGTCCCAGTCCCTACAGTATATGCTCCATTTTGTTTTATCTCTGCAAGTGACTCATGCCACTTCTCCCCTTCTCTTCTCAGCATAGAAATTCACCTCCTACTTTACCAAGAAAACTGAAGCTCCATCTACTCCCTACTTCTACCCTTCAAATTTCATTAGCATCATCATCTACTTTCTCTCTTTATCCAATCTTACAGAAGTAGCTGGTGCTTTTGCTTGCCAAGGCTAAGCCTGTGCTCTTGATCCCACCTCTCTGCCCCGTGGCTCATCTAAGAGTAGTTCCTTTCATCATTCCCTCTCAGTATCTCTTTATCTCTTGGCACCTTTCCTACAGCCTACAAATAGGGCCAGGACTCCCTTTTAAATATATCCCTTAAATATATTCCCTTGACTTTGGCAACTCCTCAAGCTTTGTTTATGCATCTCTCTTCTTGCTGTCAAACTGCTAAGAAAAAATAAATAAAATTGTCCATACTTGTTGCCTCCAGTTCTTTATCTCCTATACTCTTCTTAACCCATTCCAATCTGGTTTCTGACACCATTTTTCAACAAGCATCCCATTAGTAGGCAATGATTTTTTTTTTTTTTACAAAGTTTAGAGTCCTAACCCTTGAGTCAAGAAGATCTGAGTTCAAATCTAGGCTCATACACTTATACTGACTCTGGGCAATTCATTTAACCTCTGTATGCCTCAGGTTTCATGTCTATGAAGCATGAACTATAGCTCTTATTCCAAGGTCTTTTATGAAGGAAAAATAAAATAGCATTGATAAGCATTTGCAAGCCTAAAAGTGCTATATAAATGCTAATTTTTTTCAAATAACAAAAAAAAATGCTTACCCAAACAGTCTTTTCTCAGACTTAATTTCTAAAAATTTATTTGCAGTTTTTGATACTGTTGATTATTTAAAGTCTTTTACAATTTGACTGCTACCTATAGGTACACACTCTAGGTTTTAAGCAAAAGTTCTACTTCCTGTAGACACAATGTTCCAACTCCCATCTTCATGACTTTATCACATTATTTCCTATTCCTGGGGAGCTCTCCCTCTTCCCCTTTCATCATAGAATCTCTACTTCGCTTCAAAGCAGAGGATACATGCCTCCTCATATAGGAAGTGTTTTCTGATCTCCCAAGCTATTAGTGTTTTCTCAGGCCCCACCCTATGAAATATGTTTTTATTTACTCTGTCTAAATAGTGTATGTATATATATATAT